>CM067377.1:37813182-37989027 GCA_034510155.1 Eucriotettix oculatus | reverse complement strand
AATAATTTGTGCATTTAAAAATGTACCTAATGAAATCCACTAAGACGTCGCAATTATATTAACTTATTAGTAATTAAATTTGTTGTTCTCAAGTTAAGTTGTATTTTTTATTTATTATACTTAAAATCATATAATTGTTTTTATTTTATAAGATTTGAATATTACAGGTTAATATTTACGTAACTTCCCTGCAATATTTCGTGGAATGCAATCTAGCCTATGTATTACAATGACAAGCGTTGCCAAAATTAAGGGGAAAGTGGTAAACGTGTAATGTGGTGCGAAAAGCGAGCTAACGTGTGATTTGTTTTACGTATCATCCGAGGCTGTTTTGGCGTACGTGAATGACGCCCCTTTCTCGGTTCTCTTTCAACCCGTGCGAGCTCGCGGATCAACGGCTGGAATTTGTGGCAGTGCTTGAAATTTCTCCTGATTCCATTCAGCGCGGAGATCAGCGAGGCGTCCTCCAAACCTATTTCATTTACCAGTGAAAGTGAAAATCTTGTTTTGGAGGTTGATCTGTTCACAAATTACCAGCACTGAGAAGGGGTCCATTCAAACGCGACACTAAATTCGCCCGCGCGCGTGATAAACGCGTTATTTCATACCCAGCCATATTTCTTTTCATCTCCGCGTATGCGGCAAAAAATTATAAATGAGATCTGCGGTTGGAAAAGTTTACAATGCCCCATGGAAACTGCACAACTCTATTCACTCTGACAGCGTTTCACTCAAAGAGAACGTGTTTGGGTACAACTGAACATTGTACTCAAATACACGAGTCGGTAAGTAATTTTAAAATTTAAACTGATGATATATGCTATATGCTGCCGTCATTGCCGACGTGAAAATGATTTTTGAATGCCATGCAGCTGTCACGAAGAACAATAACCTCAGTCAATATCAATTAACAGACCTAATAACTTGTAATTGTCAACACTTTCGTGTTAATACTTTATTTTTAATGTATTTTGAAATTAAATTTTTATATCTCATCAATACGAAAACAGTTCTCTCATTGTAATGGGAAAAGATGAAAAGTTAAATTAATTAAGAAAGTTAATGAACCAGACAAATTTTATTAATATATTATTAGTATATCGGCTACAGTAGGCTCACACCAATTAACTCATAAAAACAACATAACCGTATTAAATAAATAAAAATACCGCCAAATATGTCAGCAAACATTTAATTAACATATAGCTGCTATAATCGTTTCATTGATCTGTGTGGGCGTTTTCAGGAAACTAGACACAAAGATTATAAAATAAATATTAATTTTGAATCTATAAAATTTCGTTCAAATGTGAAGTATAGTTTTCTATAAAGAAAAATAAGTAACAGACAATTTTGAATGGATAAATTAATTAATTGCGAGTAATTTGGTGTTGTGGATTGTCTCCAGAGACGCTTATGGCCCAAATGTTGTGAGTGATTTACGCCGTTAAATTTTGACCATGGAAAATGAATCTTTATAAACATTAAACAATTATCATAACAGAAAATGGTACCTTATTTGTAAATTTCTTGTATCAAATTCTATATTGAAGGCTACCTTTTTTATAATTTATAATAAATACTTTCTTCACTATTTATAAACATTAAATATCATACAAACTAGAAAGAAATGATCCATACGAGAGCCGTGTATGAGGGCCTTCTCATAGAAACAGAGATACAGACAGAAACCCTACGTGGAATTGGCAGTATGAGGAAAACGACAAAAGGTTACAAATAGAGTACTTACGGTTTCTCAGCTTTCAAGAGCAATACCAAGAATTCCGCTTATTATCCAAATGTTCATAGCCAATTGAAATTTCCAATCTCTTAATTTCGATCTTCTTACTCTTTTGTCCACTGCTTAATATCAGAAAATCAATTTTCCTCCGTTTAACCACACTCCATCTTCTGATTTACTTCGGTGGCGTGGACCCGATCTTCTCAAAACAAAATTATTTATTTTTCGTCTTTGGCCATTCACCGCACTCCACCGATGTCACTGAGTATCGAACACTTTATAAAAACTAATTCGGCACCAAATTGTGTAGGTTCCTTTTACCCTGTCTGTAATCTTCTTCAATTTCCCTCAAGCCACCTGGCTTGAATTTTGTAACGCCAAATTCCGCATTTCGTTGTGTTTGTTGTACCATTATAATTCCAATTGGTAATAATTTTATTATTTATAACACCGAGAAAAATAATAGAGTGATTACGTTCTATGTCATAAGTTAGATTTAAATTGTGATAATTACTGAATGTTACAAAAAATAATCAATATATGAAGACTGAAAATGGTTTAAAATCAAATGACAAGATACATATGGCTTCCATTCCTTCACTTCTCATATTAGAACTGGATTTACAGCACAGATTCGTGATTATGTCAATTACCTTCAACATTGCTTCTTGGATGTGGTAAAGTTGCTGCTCTATGTAGAAGCTGCTATATAGACGCTAATGTGTTCTCAATGACGACTTGCTTTCTTCCGAAAGTGAGCAGACTTTTCTTATCGTTAATAGCAGCCATTTTAGAATATTAATGCCTGGAGTGTACTGTATTTTTATTTTCACGTTTTGAATTTGAAACATTACGACATACGAAAGGGTATGTAAAAAAACAGAACAGTTTAAATTTAAAAACATTATCTTTCCAACTCTCAATACATTAATTCGTATTCTTTATATGAGTTGTCTTATAATTTGAATACTTAAAAGAGTATTTATTATTTAAGTTTAAATTATAACCAAATTTTATGTAGTCAGTCATGATTTTGATCTATGGAAAGTTGTATTCTAAGCCTAAACAAACTTCTTATTTCCACAGGTGAGTTCCTGAAAATAGGTTACAACAAAACTCGTGCATGTAAGTATGATAATACGTTAAGTACTCAGTGATAGTCAACACGTGACTGATCACACAGTTCACTTGTTTCAAGTATAGTAAATTTCAAAATTGATATCGGAATATCAATAAAATCTAAACCTTCATAAACTAGCAGCTTCAGACACGGTAAAGGTTTTATAATTATTCCCTAAGCTTTTAATTAAACTACTAAGGTGAAACGAGGTAAAAATTTAAAATCATAAGAAAACAGCGTATACTACCGACACTTGGGTCACTGAGATTGATAATTTTAGTAATTTCAGCCTGTAGCCGCTGGAAGAGTAAGAAACTTAGGAATGGTTGTTAGTGTCTACGGAATTCTGCTACTTGGTAAGTCTTAGGACTGAAAACCACAACAACAAGATATCGGAAGTATTTTTCACTCCGCTAATTTATCAATATTTTACATTCCTCAAAAGTACCTTGAGTATTTTTGTCTTCTTTAAGAAACCAGTAGTTTCCTTGATCTTAAGTTATTAGGAGTTATGTTTTAGTTCCTTAATGTACCGAGATTATTTTCTGTCTCCTAAGTTAGATTTTGGGTTTATATTAAGGTACAGGGAGTGTTTCACTTCATTAAGCCGCCGAGAGTATCCTTCGAGTCTCTTTAGTAAATGTTGTTTTACCGGGTGTATTATTAATTCCTTAAAGAGCTGAATATTTCCTTGCGCCCTTAAAGTACAGAGAATATTTTTTACTCATTTAAAGAACCCATTGTAAGTTCTGGCTCCTGTCGTATTTTCACTCCTTCAGGGTATCTAGAATATCTTTCGACTGTCTTTAGTAAGCGGCAGTATTTCTGAGATTTGATATGTTAAATATTCCGGTCGTATTTCATACTTTCTGGGCACCCGGCTTTGCCCGGATATTTATGTATATTTTCCCGGTACATTATTTAATTCTTGGTGAACACATTACTAAACCGACCTCAAAAACGTCACAATATGAATCTCAAATATTCTTGAGAGAGGCCAAAGTAACCCGGTACAATAGCAGGAACAAATATATTTTCAGAAGTCTAACAGAATAAAAATTTTCTCCCACTTAATGGTTAAATTTTTTACTTAAAACGATTATTAAAGGTCATAATGTAACACAATGACTCGCATTACACGGGTTTAGACACAAAACTCGATAGTTTCCTCTTATTATCATATTAACAATTACTAAATTTTAAAATTTACCTGACACGAGAAATATAACCAATTTATGTATACATGGTATCGACAATCGAAAAAAGTTAATTTTTTTCTCAGTCTGCTGCAAAAATAGGTAGTAAGTGGGTTGAATGATATAGGAACTCGTAATAGGACTTATAACTCGCAGTTGGTTTACACGCCGGCTTTCGCGCGGCAATTCCAAAAAATCTTCCCGTAGAATTAGTATTTGTATTTATATTCATATTATATTAATATCGAAATTAAATATGCACGAATTAAATCTCCTTATCTTAAACTCTCAAATGTTCATTGAAATCCGTTGACAAGTTTCGGAGCCTATTCCAGACAAACATACGGCCAGACAATCAAATAGATAGGCAGACAAACACTTCAATTTTATTTATTGGTATTGGTAAGGTACCGTCAGTTGCTACCCGGTGAAGCGTGTATCTAAATTTAAGGGCCTGGTGAAAATTTAAACTTAACCTGGAACGCGCTATACGGATATTGTGGTGGAGTGATGTTATAATAATGGGGAAAACACTAGATTAATGTCGAGAGATTGGTGTGGAGCCTACCTGAAGGAATTAAGTCAAGCTCTTTTCGCAATTAGAAACAAGTGTAGGGGTCGACGGACGTTGCAAAATGCAAATACTCTCGATGATAGAGCCAAATACATAGTTTTCGTCATCACCGAAATAAAAAGTGTTTCTCTTGACGTAGTTATAGCTGCATATCATCCGTATTTGTGGAGATGGAAGTGACAAACGTAGTCCTATAAAGGTGTTAATTTCACTGCTTTGTAGGTCGCTGAGTCGAGTACTGACATTCACTTCAGTTTGAAGTTAAATATAGAAGTGGGGTGAATCATTGTTCACAAAATTAAATGAATAAATTACAATATCAACATATAATTACTTAGAAGAAAGACAAGAATGGAAAAATGTCAACCGGACCAGGGAATCGACCCCTGGACCTTGTGATATCCAGCCGCATGCTCTACCAACTGAGCTAATCCGAGTCGAAGTCACAGGACCGACTTAACACCTCTCCATTACGTAAACCTAAGCTAGGCTCACCTACGGAATGGAGAGGTGTTAAGTCGGTGCTGGGACGTCGACTCGGATTAGCTCAGCTGGTAGAGCATGCGGCTGGATATCGCAAGGTCCTGGGTTCGATTCCCTAGTCCGGTTGACATTTTTCCATTCTTGTCTTTCTTCTAAAAAATTAACTATATGCTTCATTGGGCTGAAATGAGCATTCCCACTAACTTAGCTTATATATAATTACTTTTCCGCTGTAATGTAAATAGACACCCTGTTAACGCCGGTCACACAGATATTTAAAAAAATGTATATTGACTCTCGTAAAAATGAAATAATTTATTTTTTGTAAACTTAGTAAATAACAGTAAATCGTTACCATTAAAAATCTAGAGTTTGCAGAAGAAATGTACTGCAAGTCAGAATAATTATTTTCCCATGTCGTTGGATTGATAAAATTTATTAACTCATTAAATTCGATGAAGTTATTAAATGGGAAAAACAGACAATTAAATGCAATAATTTCAAATTTATTTTTCGTTGTCAGATTAACCCGATAAGTGTTCGGATTGAAACATGTCGTTAAATTGCATTATATTTTTAATAGTCTGTTTTGGCGTTTTCATTATTCAAATCATACAGACGCAAGTCATAATAATCTCAATTATGGTTCATTAATCATAAAGTACTATATGATATATTAAAGCATACCATTTTCATTCTTTAAAGGCCAGATTTAGATAAATACGGTAGAAGGTAGTGGAACTAGCAAAACATGTTCTTATAATCAATCTGCACTGTGAGTCATTAATGTATGTCACAATAAGTCGGGTAATACTGTAGAATAATTAATCCCCGTAACATTAAGACATTTGACATACACTATATATAGCTACTTTGACACTCATACATGGATGAGATATTCTCAATAAAATAATTAAATTAATCTGCTTAATATTTTAAGTAAAATACTAATAATGCACAAGCGTTAGTAATAGAAAAACATTAAATTTTAACGCGTTTCGTCGGAAAATGATGCCAAAAGAAGAAATATAGATATCAAATCTTATGTTGTTGTAACTGAATTTTGCTAACAAGTTCTACAATGCTCACAAGCTATGTATATTTTAATTTTATTTAGAGCCACCATTCATTTTAAAATATTTCACGGAAGCACGGCAGATTTCAAACTCCTACAATACAAATTTTAGCAAAATATTAAACACTGATAAAAATAGGAGTATTTTTAATCAATGAAATTTCATTTACTGTCGATTTAAAACACAGACGAAACAAGTGAGAATTCTTGAGTATAATATGTTATATATATTTATTTCATTTTTTGTATTTATAATGAAAAAAGGTAAACGAAACAATTTCAAGTGATAATTCTTAATAATCTTAGGTTTCGCCTGTTGTTTGAATTTTGTAGCTTTAATAAAAGTAAAATACAAAAAAAAATTGTCATTAAAATTTAATAGTTTTTATTGACGATATTTAAATTTTGATAAAATAATTTCTAGTGATAATATCAAAGAATTTCGATACACTTTCACATTGGTTTTATACAGAGATCTATAATCCATACTTAAAAATCACGAGCACCTCTGTGATTGGTTGTAAGGAATTTTAAGTTAGTTCACACCCACTGATTTTACAGTAGTCATTGAAAAAACATTTGAAGTTAATTCTTGTTCTTCAGAAATACTATTTAAATAGGTCGCGTAAAGAAGAGGCGTTATTGTACTATTTGAAATGTCGTTGCAAAAGAAAAGGAATTAATTAAATCACGGCGTAGGTATTGGGATCCCATTAACCCCTTCAGTGGTTACTAAAATTTCCCTAGACAAATTCACCACGGAAATCTTCCAGAGTAGAACATTTTGGGCAGTGCGACAAGGCCCGGAACTTTTACGGGTGTACCACTTATGAGGTTAAAGTATCCGTAGAATCTTTTATTGCGCCAAGGCAAGAGCTGTCCGCTGATCCCCTTGGATCAGTCGGTCAACTGCCTCCTAAAACGTGTAGAAACACGGAGAAGGGAATGCTGCGACCCCACAGAAAATTCATCTCCCGTCATTCGGAAGGGCGTGAGAACAGTATCCAAAATCCCGCCTACCTGATGCAGGTTTTTATGATTTTATCTACATCTCTTGAAGGTGAAGCACCGGATAGGATCCTTAAACTAGTCCGGGGTCCCTAGAAAACCCTTAACTACTTCGCTCTACCTACAACATCCCCCCTTTTAATTCCCTTCCTATGCTATTAAGAGGGGGTTACCTGTTTCAGGATCACCCTCATATGGCCTGTTACCCCTCCACCCCCCATGCCCCCCCGAAAAAAACGACGCACTCGATACCTGTTAAAAGTTAACCAATATATGTCGAATAAAATATTTGACCGACCCAATACAAATATACAGGGCACACAACCAATATTAAAATAAATTAGGAAGAAAACACCTCCCAATTTTTATAGTTCGTCTAACCACAGATAGATAAATTTATATATAATATACATAGCTTTGATTTCTTACAAAAATAACATTGCAAAAATACTAAATGTAATTTCTAGATAATATTCTCCCGACTAAATAATAATAATTATTATTATTATTACTTAGCTGCTATTGGGCAGCTATAAACATAGAAAACACAAATGCAATTGCAAAAAGAAAATACAATTCACACTAAGGAACAATTTTGAAGTGTAGGTTTTGATCTGAAAAAGAAAAGAGAAGTCAGGAGTCACACGGAAATCACTTCACTGTTTCTAAAAAAACTGCTCACTTTTGTTTTCTTAGCCTATTCCTAAACTGATTTACTCTATCCGGAAAAGTCGTGAGTATTTCTGCAGGCAAGGAATTCCAATCGCGTATTGATCTATTAACAAATGAAAATTTTCCTACGTCTGTGCGTTGTCCTTTTTTTAAATTTTGAACCTGCGATCATTTTTTGTTATTTCTCTCCAGGCCCTGTGGTTCACCCTTATAAGCTTTATATATTGCGCACAACCTGGCATGTTTCCTTCTATTACTGAGCCCTTCTAAATTCTGGGGAGGATTGTTCGCGAATCTGTTCACTTCGATATGGATCCCAGAACGTTACCCCACATTCTAAAATTGGCCTGACCGGCGTTTTGTAAGCAGAAATCAGTTTTTCTCGCGCTTTTCCTCAATATCCGGTTTACAAAGTGAAGCAGCAGCAGCAGCGCCCTCCACCCTTTACCTCGCTCACCTCATTACCCAAATTTAAATCTTTACTAATCGTGATCACAAGATATTTACAGTTGACTCCGTTACAACTTTGTTCCCCATTTTATATCGAGTGGAAGGGACATTTCTCTTTTTTGTAAAAACGACTGCATTACTCTTTCATTGAATTTATTTGCATTTTATTTATAACTGACCATTAGTCATAAATTATAGTAACAGATAATATGTGTGCTTCGAAGGATAACTCATTAAGTGAACAATTAGTAAGATCGAGGACTATTTTAAATTTGAATATGGAAGATTCCTATGGTATTTTTCTAGTAAATACTAAATAATTACCAAGCTACATTTGATATGTCAAGTAAAACTTGTTCGTTGTATCATATGTTCATAACGTATTATGAAGCTAACTCCCCGATGTTTTGACACGTTTTACGACACGAGGGTCTCGTAAAATTAACATTAGACGGAAGTGTGTGGGGTAAGAACAGAGAAGAGGGAGGCCAAGGATGGAATGCGCTAAGTAAAGGGTGTGGGATGTGCTAGTTTGGGGAGATGTAAAGGCTTGCGCAAGATAGGTTAGCATGGAGGGTTGCATCAGACCAGTATTAGGACTGAATACAACAACAAACAACAAGTTATTTCAGTTAATTATAAAAAGTAATAACATACAGAGTTTTAGTAAATGAAATGTGTTTTATAACACTTCAATATTTTATCAACATAGATCGTAATAAGTACATACACTGTACATAATTATAGGTAACGGTTCATGTTAGGAATGTTTAATAAACATTTTTACACAATGGTAGGCTCTCTGACCGCTTCTGAATAAATATAGAACGTCTTTGAAAATCTTTGGTATATAAACAATCGTCAGGCCAGATGCCTTCAAGCACACTTCTCGTACAAATAATATTTATAATAATTAGGTATTATTGATACCACTGCTATTGGTTAGGTAGCCCGACTTTAATCTAGGAGGAAGTTGTTACTTTAGTTCGCTGAAACAATACATAGGTTCTGTATTACCAATAGTAAAATATATTTGAAATATAATTAACTATCTTCTTTCCCTGTGCAATAACTGCACTGTCTTTATTATAATGGTAATTTTTTTATTAATTCAATCGATGAGTGCCATCTAATTGAAAATATTTATTCAGGCAAATTGGCAAACATGGAAATCAGCTGATAGGCAAGGATCTATTTAATCTCGGAAATGTGTAACGTTTCCCTAATTACATTGGAACTATGCCAATATTATTCAACCACTATTAATCAAATACTCGAAATTCAAGAGCTTATTGATATTGATATTTATTGGATTTTAGATAATTGGTAAACATAACTCCATCTTACATTTTAATGATAATCGTCATTCCGTTCATAGGTTTCTTCTTCCTAAATAAGAGCAACTTCTCACCTTCTTATTAAATTAGTTATAAGCGTCACATTTAATTATCAAACAAATTCACTTCAATATTTACAAATATTTATATCTGGTATAACCAATACAATGTTTAGTTACACAGGCAACCGTCTCTCTCCAACTCTCTCTCTCTCTGACTTACAGTAATATCCCCTACTAATTATTTCATTAGTTTTCCAAAACTCTTTTCTTGCTTTTCTATATAAAATATACTGAAATAATCTTTTCTTTCAAAGAACTATTGTAATGACATTACATAACAGTAAATATCATTTACCTTTTAATCTTTCTACTTTTGAGTTTTAACATTCTATTTATTATTGATTTTTAAAGAATTTTACAGATAAAGATTTATAGAAAGCCTGAAATTTAATGAATTTAAATTCACATAATTTACAAATTAAAAAAAATACATTACAGTTATTTGTATGTTGGAACATTACATATTTTTTGCTGTATAGTACACATAATATACAAGTAATATCGTATACATATTTTACAAAAAATAGTATAAGAAACATTACATATAAACTATAAAATAAAAATATACATATACAAAGTTTTTGAAAAAAGCGACTGTACCTGGAAAAACTTGGATTTTATATTAAAAATGAAAAAACTCGCGTGGACTGTGTTTTTTTTAAAAAGAATAACGAGTATTTGCGAACTCTGATATTTAATCGAGAAATCTATTAATAATATTCAGTGCAGTCCCTTACGATGTAACTTTAATTTCTTTAATTTGATAAAATAATAGCGGGATAGCTGAAGGAGTTATTTAAGCTTTCATATTTTACACTAATTCCAGACGTGTTCCCACAATAGGGAAATTTACCGAGGCGTTGGGAAATAACAGGCATAAATTAGGCGCCTGAGAGTCGTGTATATTCTATTGTCCGAGAGATTAGAAGCTGCACGGAGACATTCAGAATCCACGCCGGTTTACACGGCGAAACTTCTGGAAAGCTTCGCCTCAAGACTCTGCCTATCTTTTTTCCCCTTCTTTTTATTTATGCCTGGTCATTAGCGACCACAAAGACAATTATTTATTTATTATTTTACAAGTATTTATGTACATATTATTTACAATTATCAATTTCCAAAACAAGATACTGGTAATACCAGTTTTTCTGTTCGTTAACCACTAATTAATTATTTGTCTTCATTACATTTGATTTTTAAATTTTACAAACACTAAATACAAAACATTTAAATTAAATGAAAAATCTTACTGTCCGTACAAAAGTTAATAATGTATTTTTCATATTCATGGGAGTCCAAGATGGATTTGCAATTTTTGCCCTGTAGGTTTTTGTAGTCTGTGTTGGTGATATTTGGGGCATTGATAGATGACATGTTCTTTATTAGAGGAAGAATTACACAGATCACATGACTGTGGGATGGATATTTTCAGTAGATAAGTGTGGCTTAATTTGCAATGTCCAGTTCTTCTTCTGTTAATAGCAAACTTCTTACAAAACCCGTTTTGTTACTTAGATTATAGAGGTCTCCGACGTTTTTGTGAAGATCACTGGATTTTAACCGCCTATATTTGTATCTGGCAAATTTACGCTTTTTTTTTCATCGACGCTAAGCATCCAAATTTTCCTTATGAGTGATTAAAGCAATTGGTAGTTTTGCATGCATGAAAAATATTAACTAAAGTAGTATAATAATAATAATAATCATATTCCGTAGATCCTGTAAAGAAGCTAAGCTTCAAGGATGTGGAATGGGTCAGGGTGTACATTTATTACATTATTTTATTGTATAAAAGAAAAATATACTTATAACAAATTTTTGTATTATAAACTATTATAAATTACTCTTCTCCGATTCTTCTATAAATTCCTTTATTGAATAGAAGGAGTGGCTAAGCAAAAATGAGCGTAATTCAGTGTTAAATTTACCTTGATTATCGGACAACTGTTTAATTCTGTGCGGCAGTCTGTTGAAGATGGATATCCCTGAATAATGCACACCTTTCTGTGCAATTGACAATGTTTTACATTTTTTATACAGATTATTTTTGTTCCTTGTATTGAAGGGATGAATATCAGAATTATTCAAAAATAAGTGCCTATTTGTGATTAAAAATAACATCAATGAATAAATGTATTGGCACGTCAAAGTGAAAATACCTAACTTTTTGAACAGAGTTCTGCAAGAAGTTCGTGAGGAAACCTGACATATTGCTCTAATAACACGTTTTTGACTAATAAAAATCTTATCTATGCCTACTGAGTTGCCCCAAAATATAATACCATATGATAAAATAGAATGAAAATATGCAAAGTATACTAATTTTCTTGTTTTTAAATCACTGAAGGTGGACATTGCTCTGACAGCATATGTAGCTGAGCTGAGTTTCTTAAGTAATTGATTAATCTGATCAGTCCAATTTAATTTATTATTTACTAAGAGACCTAAGAATTTAACAGAGGAAGTTTCATTTACATTTTTGCTGTCGTATTTAAGTGTTATAGATTGTAAAGTTGTGTTGAGTGTGTGAAATTGCATGAAATGTGTTTTGTCACAGTTATTTGTTAGTCCGTTCGCATTAAACCATGTTAGCAGGTTACTTAAATTATTGTTACTTGCCTCTTCTAGTGTGTCTTTGTTACTTTTTACTATTACACTAGTATCATCTGCAAAGAGGATAGCTTTAGAAGTTGAATCTATGGTATTAGGAAGATCATTTATATATATATATATATATATATATATATATAAGGAATAATAATGGCCCTAATACTGATCCCTGTGGGACCCCAGTTTTAATAATTCCCCAATCTGATTTATGTATTTCACCTGTGCACGAGTCTTTTAATACTACTCTTTGCATTCTATTTTGTAAGTATGAATTAAACCAAGAAAATGAAGTTCCTGTTATTCCATAGTACCTCAGTTTTTCAAGCAATATGCTATGGTCTACACAATCAAAAGCTTTACTTAAGTCACAGAATATACCTAATGGGCGATTTTTTTTATTTAATTCTTCTATTATGTTGTCTAAAAGAGTAAAGATCGCTTTCTCGGTTGAATATCCTTTTCTAAACCCAATCGGTGAGTAAATTATGTTTGTTTAGATGTTTTATAACTCTGTTGTATACTACTCTTTCAAAAAATTTTGATAATACTGGCAACAGTGATATGGGGCGATTTTTTAATATATCTTTTTTATTCCCCTGTTTGTACAGTGGAGTGACTAAAGCACATTTGAGCGCATCTGGGAAGACTCCAGAAAGAAGTGAATGATTACAATGTAACTAATTACTGAACTAATATATAAAAGAATAGAACGACAAATAGAATTCGAGTTAGGAGACGATCAATTTGGTTTTGGGAAGAATGTAGGGACAAAAATCAATATTAACTTTGCGACTAATTTTAGAAGAAAGGATAAGAAAAAACCGGCCTACGTTCAGTGCATTTGTAGATTTAGAAAAAGCGTTTGATAATGTGAACTGGATCACAGTATCAAGGATTTTGAAGGCCACTGGAATGAAATATCGAGAAAGGAGGCTTATGTATAACCTCTACAGAAGACAGGTAGCAGTAATTAGAATAGAAGATCGAGAAAAGAAAGCCGTAATCAAGAAAGGAGTAAGACAAGGATGCCCATGCTATTTAACTTATATAAAGAACAGGCGATGAAGAATGTTAAAACGGGCTATGGAAAAGGAATCGTATTTCAAGGAGAAGAAATAAAAACCTTACGCTTTGTTGATGATATTGTAGTATTAGGGGAATCAGAAGAAGAGTTGGAAACCTTAATAATGGGCATGAACGGAGTCCTGGAAAAAGAGTTCAGTGTGAGGATTAATAGGGGGAAAACCTCGGTAATGGAATGTAGTATGGGAAACAGTGGAATAACAAAGGATGTTAGATTGGGAAGGGATATTTTGACGGAAGTTAAGGAATTGTGCTACTTGGGAACCTTAATAACTAGGGATGGTAGAAGTATAGTAGACATAACGAGTAGGATAGCACAGGCACGTAAGGCTTTAGCAAAACAGGGAAATTTACGTACGGGTAATATAAGTGTGAAAATTAGGAAATCGTTGCTAAAAATGTTCGTATGCAGCGTGCGAAACGTGGACAATAGGAATTGGGGAAAGTAAAAGAATAGAAGGCTTTTAAATATGGTACTATAGGCGAAAGCTGAAAATCAGATGGATTGATAGAAACACAAACGCGGAAGTTCTAACAAAATACGAGAAAATTGAACAATATGGAGGACTTTGACCAAGAGACTATAGATTAGGCCACGTTTTAAGGTATGAAGGTCTTGTAACATTAGTATTAGGGGGAAGTGTGTGGGGTAAGAGCAGAAGAGGGAGGCCAAGGATAGAATACACTAAACATATTAGGGAGGATATGGATTGTGCTAGTTATGAGGAAATGAAAAGGCTTTCGCAAGATAGGTTAGCATTAAGGTTTGTATATGACCAGTCTTAGGACACTTTTACTCAGACTGGGTCCCCTCAACGACTTGACTGACCTTACACGAAAAGTTCGGTTTTACCTGTAGACCTTCTGACCAAGAGCATGTGCCACTTTAAGTCAATCATTTATTACAACCCAACGTTTCAGCGATATTCATCTCCACGTCTTCAGTTCAATTAGGTATTTACAATGAATTAGCCATCTGATGACGGCGACGATGGATCTCGCTAAAATGTCGTGTTGCATTAAACTATTTGAGCCGGTTTCTAAACCGACAACCATTCATGAAATCAATACATTGGGAAAATCTACGTTAGTTGATTACGGTGTCACTATTACCCGCAGCCATCCGTTCGCCAGTCCACTCGCCATCAATTTTACACAATGCAAATAGTATCACGGACCGTTTATCACTTTGTTAAACTAGCTGGGCACATAACCCGTGGAAATAATTATATGGCGTAGGGCAATTAAAACACGACTACATAGACTGTATTCAACAATGAGAACAAATGACACAGTTAAAAGATAATTTATGGTAACAAGTTTTTTGGACAATATGCTGTCAATTAACAAATTAAAGATCGTTGTGTAAAATAAACGAGGTAGTTAAGGACCACAGTTTTTCCTACATAATTGACACAATGTTGAGAAATTCTTTCAATTAGAAGTTCTTATAAAAGGTTGCAAGTTTTACTTAGGGCAAGACCACTTCAAAAATACAACGGATGATTTGCAAGAAAGTGGATTAATAATTGTTTGAATTACATTAGTCCTGAAAAGATCTGATGAGTATAGTTTATGAAATAAAAAAATTACAAATTTTACCTACCTAGTACATTTGTATTACAGAAGATGAAAAATATACAATATAGATCTGAGCTGATTCGTAACAGCAACGGGAGGGCTACAAATACCTTTGAAGATACTAATTACAAATTCAACGTTTTCTTCTTTTACCAGAAACGCATAACTTTTGAATTTTAGTTTGTAAAAAAATATAAAATTTAATTAATTTCACAATCAAAACTGCAATTAGAGGAACCACCAATAAAATAGTGACTCAAAATATATAATTGAAAGCTGCCTTCGAATAAAAATTGAAAAATACTAAGAAAGAAACCTTTTAAAATAAATAAAACATGGCGTAAAATGGCACTACAATAAGTTAATATTTGAGTATAAGTGTTTTTACATACTTATAGAGATAGATTTTCACAATTTTTTTTAAGGTAGCGTAAGTCGAAAAACAAAAGAGCCAAGGCCGGTGTGTGCGTGTGTTCCTAATTCTTTTCCTGTTTGAACGTCTCTGATTGTTTTTTTTGTATTTATGTGGTCACCCTGTTGGTTTCGCTGTTGTCGAGATCCATATTTTTTTAAATTACGTGACCCAATATGGTTTATACACCCATTTAGATTTCTCACATTAGAAAAACTTGTGATCCCAAATTTTTAGCCTTACCGTTTGAATAACCTGTGGCCTTAGACTTGCGCATCAATACAAGAGCACGTTCATTGTGTCGTTGCTTGACATTGTTTGACATTTCTGCTGAGGTCTCATATAGTCTGTGTAATGTAATTGCGTGCGTACTGTGTGTATTATGTATTGATTAATACGACATTGACCACGTGTATTGTTTGATTTACGATTTATACTAATGTTTATTCGGCGGCATTCCATCATCTAACCTAAAAAAAGAACAATTATTTTCAGAAATCATTTGTGCGATTTTGATGATGGGGGTATGAAAAGGTAAACTTTCAAAAACATTACAAACTGTCTAACGGCTTAATCACATGGTTGACAAAGAGATCACTGTTGAATTAAATGCTGTAACGTGGTTTTGAATCGCCTCAGATTGTCTCGAAATTCAATTCTCAGACCCGTAGCTTTGGGCTACCCTGGTGGATCTCCTGTTTGATCACACTGATTGAACAAGGAAATGGAATTAACATTTGCGAGGGGTATACAGAGACCATTGCTGTTTACAGGTGCTAACATATCATTCCCTCGTTATCCTCTTCGCGACTTTCTGGAAATTTTCGAACAATTGGCGCTAATAAAGCCCTGTGAGACTAAAAAAGAAGAAATTTGCTCGTAATAAATAATTGCCTCCCTCTGGACTGGATTTCTCGCAGCGCAAGTAAATTGAAGCGGCATTCTCATCAGACAAGTATTACTTCATGCAATATAAAATGCACGTATAAATATATTCATAAATTGCTTACTAAGTGCAATATTGAATTACGATCATTAGTTGCAAACCTCTCGTGAGACATTTATACTGAAATTGTCCACTGAAAAAATTGCTGTAAAACTGTTAGCACGAATTATGTCTATCAATATGCTTTAAAAAATAAATGAGTCATAAGAAATGAATGGTTTTTGATATTTATTTAACATCATGAATATATTATTAACTATCAATGATTGCAGTGTAAAAAGTTGTAACATTTATTTCATGACAAACAATGAAAAATAGACTACCTTTAACTACATAGCAATTTTAATTTTATAAAATATCGCTGCAACCTTTTGAAATGATCTTACTAATTTAAAATTGGGGAACCTATACTGTTTTAAATATTTATAGATTAATATGTGAATGGACCAATGCTTGTGAAACATAGACATTTTTCATTAATTGTCCACTTCATATAGTTCGGCCTCTTTGAAGTCAGAAGTCCCTAATAATAAAACTAAATGAGCCAATTCAAGTCATAGCTACAAGATTTCAGTTAACTGCAAGCTCGCGGTTTTCTACGAATGTTACATGAACCATTTGATAACAACAGATAAAAGAATATAACAAAAGAAATTTTTGGAATTTCACAGTCGTTTAACGAAGCATGCGTATTCACAGTTGTATGAACGCGTGGAATTCACGTTGTACGAATATTTCATGGTAAATACACCGTTTTTTACGTATTACAACTATTTCAGATTGAAGTTTCATCAGAGCTTATTTTATTTTATTTATTAACTTTAATCCTAAATACTTTAGTATTTTCTGGGATGGTGTAGGATGAAATAAAGTGAAATAGAATAATTTACTTGATATCAGCAAAAATTAATGTTTTAAGTGTATTAAATAAATTATGTAAATTAATGTAAATTTAAATGTTAACAGTCTAGTTTATGAAATGTAATGATGTAGTTCTTTTTGTTTTAAAAGTATATATAATTCAAATTTTATAAATGTAAATATTGTGAAAAGAAGTAACTATTTTACTCTCATAAATACCATGTATTTAATAAATTATTGTAACTTACTACGGCGAAACTGTAATTGAAGGTCGTTAATAGCTTCCGGGTAGATGCGACGACAAGCCTAGAAAAGGGTCTTCGTTGTCCTCCTCTTTCTTTCATTCCTTATTTATAGGAATATGTGTATAATAGTATTTAAAATATTTAACATCAAATGACGTTTTTTCTACAGAAATATATATATATATATTTGTTTCTGTAGAAAAAACGTCATTTGATGTTAAATATTTTATTATATATATATATATATATATATCACTTATAGTCTGATTTGCAAACTATTTAAATAGAATTAAATTAACGACCAATTACAGAGATATTACTTCAAAACATGCATAAAAATTTAGAAAATATATTTTAGTAATGCTACATTAAAAATAAAGTATTATAATTTCCTGTTTCTAGCAACTGTGAATAATGTAGCTGTAAATTATTGGTTTGGACAAAGTTATTGTTAAATAAACTTGGAAGACAATGGCAGTGAAAACCGCATAAACGTTTCTTTCTACGATTTTACCAGAGAAGCTTTTCTTCATTCAATTCATCGGAAAGTCTTCGATCTGTAGTGAAGTTATTCTTAGTGTAATTCCACAATATCTTTGATAAAATTTTTGTGTTGGTAAATACCTGTTAACATCCTGTAGTGGTAAAACGAAACTAATACGGTATTTGGTGGTACTAAATCAAAAGCAAGCGACGTGAGAGAAGTTGAAGAAGGTTACAGAAAGGGTAATAAAACGTCGACAAGTTGGCGCGTTCTGGGTTTTTCTAAAGTCGTTGAGATTCGGTGGCATCGGTTAGTGAACGAACATGGTGGTTTCCCCAAAACAACTGTGGATGTGGGGTGAATAACTCCTCCTGGAGACGACGGATAGTAATTTTATTGGACTAGATCGAGCACCGTCACCGACGGAAATGAAATATTGAAATAGGGACGAGGTACTAAAACCCCAGAAAAATGTATTTAAGTAATTTCGCATTAGGTGACTAATGATTTAATACATTGAGAGTAGTGATAATGCATTAGTACGCTAAAATTTTGGAGTTAAATATATTAACACTAAGCAATAAGAAATTGGAGATTTTATTGGCCATGGGCATTTGAATAACGGGCAGAAGGTTGCTCTATTCCGTGGCAAACAAGAAGAAAACAAAATGAGCAAGGTGCTCATTATGGAAAAAAGGAAAATCGGTTGGGTTGACTCTGGGAATGAACGTCATGTCTGACTCCAACGGAAAGTTTCAGGTTAAGCGGAGAAGAAGGGTAATTACACTGACACTGTTTGTAACCTTTTGAGATTTCCTAGTACTGCCAATTACACGTAGGATTTGTGTATGAATTCTGATCCATTAGATCCGTAAGACGACCCCCAGAATAGAACTCATGTCTAGTTTATAAGATATTAATGTGTGTAAATATATATTGTTACTGGAATTAAAACTGCTGGAGAATCGATACGCTGACCACGTATCACTCCGTATTCGGAATCTGTCGTGTAAAGATGACTGTCCGCAATCGACCCGGTAGGCAAAGACCTTTTATGGGCTGTGGACATGAAGAAATATATATTGTTAATCGTTAAAGAAGGCAGGCTTTGTGAATTGAAAATTATTCAATCATTGTATGCTTTAAATTAATAAATATCAAGTAAAAGGATTTTTCAAATTTATATAATAATTTTTCATTTTTACATATTAAATACCCCAACATATCCATTTCAATCCCAAACATGTGGATGCAAATAATAAAACCGTTTTTATCTTTAAATGGTCGTTTATTTAATGAAACTAAAGTACATATAACAGAAATAACAGCTTACAATTGAACTTTTTGTTTAATAAGCACAGTTCCAATATCTGAAAGAACTTTAAAACAGGAATTTTGGTACTCAATTTTATGTAGCTGAAATATAAAGCAAATTTATATTATTTTTACATTTCCCGCGGGAAGTCGATATGGCTTTGAAATGGAACAGGTTGGCCACAAGGACGCTGACGATACAGTACACATAACTTCAAATAAAATCCACTCCGTTTCTACTAATATAGCTCACCCTCGATATTCATCTTCAATCACTTCTCCCGGTAACTATAAACGTTATTCAGTCATTCTCCTACAAGATTCACACTCAGTTTCCCTCTGTGATCACCTTTCCTCTTTCACCGTTTCTCTGAGACCATTATTGTCTCCAAATTTCTGTTCCATAATCGATAATTTCCCAGTTTTAATATATGCGTAAACAGGCGCTTCTTTTCAAGTTTTTTCCGCTCATTATCTTCTCCGCAGTACCTGGTATTCCGATCAGAACAGTATCTGCAGGCCTTTTGCATTAATTCAAACTTGTTCATTACTCTGAAATGTAATAATTTTCCGGAGATCCATTCTTTAATATACGTGGGAACTTCGTGTCTGAAGTGTCGTTATCAATTTTCAAATTTATAAACACATTTATTTCGTGATTACAAGTATCAAAACTGTATTTATCCTTTTTCAACTCATGTGACTGACCCATTCCACATCCTTGAAGCTTAGCTTCTTTACAGTATCTACGGAATATGATTATTATTATTATTATTATGTGATATACATAAATTTTGTCTGCTTTCGAATAAAGCTCATGAAATGTATAACTATATAACACGACAGAATAAACGCATTAAAACTATTAAAGAATGTAAAAAAATGTCAGTCGTTGTATTATATTATTTGTAATTATCTTTAGACATTCTACTTTCATAAGAATTGGACATATTTTTGTCTGTACCGATATACTACAGATGTAGGATATTGTGTTGAAGCTTCTACGTGGAACTCTCGATTTTTCGGAAAGCCTAAAGAAGCCACAAAAATATTGCAGCCGAAGAGAAACAGCGAGTTCTGTCAAACTCGGATATCACTTTAAGTGCAGAAGCTATTCTGAAAACATTGACTCGAGAAAAAATGAGTTCACTTCAAAACACGTTAATCGTCAAAAACCTCATTCGTTAAAGATAGAGTGTGCTTAAAAGACATTGGCGTCTTACTAATAATAAATTATTTCTAGAAATTCTGGTAACCACTCTCCAAAGGCTGTTGTTGTCGGGGAAAATACTCCTCTTTCGTGTGCGTAGCTTCCAGGCCATTCTGTTTCTCGCGAAATTTGGCTGAGTAATGAAAGTGCAGAAGTAACATTTTATTCTACCTGATTAAACCTGGTCGAAAAGTTCAAGATGATCTCACTTAATTTTTCCACTCTCAAGATTAACTGACTTTGGCATGTTGAATAGTAAGGACTCAAAATGTGGTTTATAAGCGATCATTGGTCTAAAATCAAAAAAATTCAATTAAGAATACAATTTCTATTAAAATGTTTATATCCTCACCAAAAAAGCTTATATCAGTAACCGATTCTTAAATCAAATTTAAAATAAATATCTCTACATTTATTAATTAATTTGTAATTTTGTGGAAGGTTTTGAAAATTTGCCTGAATATTATAGCATAAGACAATTACAAGCATTTACTATTTACACATTGCTGTAAATAATTACTTGATGACGTTTTAAAATGTTTTATTCAAATTAAATATCCGAAAGTTCCAACAAAATGTTATTATGGTATTCAGGTGTAAGCCTGGTCTGATGCAACCCTCTGTGCTAACCTATTTTGCGCAAGCCTTTGAATTCCCGCTTAACTACCACATCCTCCCTAATATGCTTAGCGTACTCCATCATTTATCTCCTTCTTCTGTACTTACCCCACGCACTTCCTCCAATGCTAATTTAAGTCTCAAAACGTGGCCTATTAATCTATACCTTCTCTTGGTCAACGTCCTCCATATTGTTCGCTTTTTCTCTATTCTGTTAAGACTTCCTCGTTAGTAACTCTATCCATCCGTTTGATATTCAGCATTCGCCTATAGCACCACATGTCAAAGCCTTCTATTATTTTCCTTTCCGGAGCTTCTATAGACCACGTTTCGCACCCATATAACGCCACGCTCCATACGAACATTTTTGCAACGATTTCGTAATATTTGCACTTATATTACTCGTACGTAAATTGCTCTTTTTTGCTAAAGCCTTCCTTGCCTGTAGTATCCTACTCTTTATGTCTACTATACTTCTACCATCCCTAGTTATTAAGCTTCCCAAGTAGCAGAATTCCGTCAAAATATTCCTTCCCAATCTAACACCCTTTGTCATTCCTCAGTTTCCCGAACTACACTCCATTACCTTTGTTTTCCTTCTGTTAATCCTCATATTGAACTCTTTCTCTATGCCCACGTTCATGCCATTTATTAAGGTTTCCAAGTATTCTTCTGACTTCCCTAATACTACATTATCGTCGCCAAAACGTATTGTTTTTATTTCTTCTTCTTGCAGTATGATTCATTTTCCATATTCCGTTTTAACTTTATTCATCGCATGTTATATATATATATATATATATATATATATAAGTTAAACAGCATGGGCGACAGACTGCATCCTTGGCTTACTCCTTTCTTGATGATTTCTGCTTTCTTTTCTTGAATTCTAATTACTGCTGATTGCTCTCTGTAGAGTTCATGTATAAGCCCTCTTTCCTGATATTTTTAATTGAATTTAATTAATTAATATTTTGGAAATGTTATTAGAAAGATTTTTCTTCTTTGGGTTGGCGACTGATGTAAACCATTGGTGTGTTTATAAATTTATTAAAATAATAACTGCTTTAATAATATTTTTAATATATTTATGAGAAAATATGGACATATAAGAATTATTGTGAGGTGTAAAATTTAAATACATTTTGTGCGTCTGGGAATCCCGGTATTACTAAATAGAAATATACGATTTTGTATTATTTTTTTCCTTTACTTGTATATTGAGTTAAGTCGCTTTTGAGATAGTAGGCAAGAGTGTTTTGTTGACTTGGAGCCATTGACTGGCTAATGAACATAAGATTAGCAAGTGGCTGAAGTCCTCGCCCAGTTATATTAACTCTTTCTGTGACACATAATCTCAAAATAGAGCGAGAATATCAGGCCAGCCAAAGCTAATGTCACACTTGGCGGCGTTTTCATTCAGAATGTGACAGGAGTGACGGTATCATGAAATAAACAGGACGTCTTTTGTTTACCTCTGTTAATTATGTAGTATCTTACTTATACGTGAAATTTAAATTTTTGTGAGTAACATACAATACATAAAGTGAGTTTAACTTTATATATTACAACATTCCTATAATTATACACGCTAACTTTATGTACTAGAAAAAATTATTTTACGGCTCACTATCCGAGAATAGCAGAAAAACTAGGATAATTAAGTACTTTTTTGTATTTAACATCGCAGTAAAAGCATCTTTACCAGGTTTTCTCACGTTCCATATTATACTTTTAATGAATTATTTACACAATTATGTTAATTAAATTCAATCAGGCTCATTTTTCACCTAGTAATATCTGTGTAAATAATAAATTTTGGCCCTGGACCCTTACCGTAACTAAGTTGACCTTACATTCACTGAGTTGTTAAATTATTATTAATGACAACGGGTGCGTAATGTAGTAAATTGAAACGGTTTATGCAAATTTTAAGCGTAATTAAACAATTTTGTTTTTCGTAACGCACATAAATAAATCAGAAATATATAGTCAAGTTTCTAAGAACCGGTTTCTTATCTGGATAAATTTCTCTATTCTACTACTATAGAAATCTGGTGGTTTGAATTTGAAACCAAACAAGCCTAGTTCGTAGATAATTTTCGCCATGAAATGAATTTCCTGGAATATTTTTGGAAAATATAAAAATATCGCTCTCGTGTTCTCGTAGGTAATTTATAACTGTACGTTTTCTTTCATCAGTGGGTCACAATATATCCTGAGTATGTCTAATGCTAAAGTCGTAAATTGAAGCTAATTAAATTAGCATGACCTTCGTTGGTGTCGTGGTTATCGTTGTTGCATCGCAGAGGTCTTGGGTTCGAATCCTGGCATGGGCATTGATGTTGTATGTGTTTAAACACTGTGATACTAAAAAAAACAAGTTCACCTACCGCAGTCACTAATAACCATAATAGTTGACGCGAATATAAATAATAAACTTAAAAATATATAAAATAAGCCTATTAAACAAAAAGACTAGGATATTTATTTTAAAAAATAGAGGGTTATGAATTACGGACTAAAGATATGTAAATACTTCTATCTGTGATAGGTAAGTGTATAATTGATCAAATTCTTAATGATAATATTCCATAAATTATCATATTATATGAGGGTGAGTATTGTGGTGGTTTTTCGACTTAAATTAATTAAATTGGATTTCTATGCTAAATGTAAGAGGGGTGGAGGGTAAACTACTAATTTTAATAATTGATTTATTGTCTTGGTTAAGAAAGAAAATGTAAAGATTTAAAATACTTTAATTCGTCTACAAATTGCGTCGGATTCTTTCCAACTCATCGTAGAGCAATATTTAGTATACCTAAAAACACCCAAATTTCGTATCGAACTTTAAGAACATTCAGCCCGTACCGGGAACGTGAATCATAGTACATAACCTTTCAGCTTGTAGATTGGCAGCGTACAAGATGTTGATGGTACTTTGTGAATCCTCCATATCAACTGCTATTTTCTTCAGACAAAGCCAAAATACCTTTGAAGACAATTCTCAAAATCAATGGGAATAATCAGCCACTATCAAATCATGTAGAACAAACACCTCCACTACAAATACTAATATTTATTCAATCAATCAGTATTCAAATGACTGTAGTTTTCTCTTTAATTAAGGTTCCAATGAAAGTAAACCTTTTTGTAAAAATAATTATTTATTAAACATTTTTTTAAAGTAGCTTTCGGCTTGTCTCACCATATTCATCTTATGTATAATAGTTTTAAAAATATATAAAACATTGAAATATATATAACATATAAATTCAAACGTTCATTCATACTCATCATTCCGCTACCTTTTCAAAGAAGGTAGCGGAAAGACGAGTACGAATGAACGTATGAATTTCTGTTTTAAGTATTTTTTAAAAATGTTTTATATGTATTTTAAACATATATATAATGAATGGCGAGATAAAAGCCGAAAGCTCTAATGATAAAATAATCAAATTAAGTTCAAATAAAGACTGTTTTTTTAAAAGAGCTTTATTTTATTGGAATGCGGCTAATGTTAATGTGTCTGTACTATAAAGTCTAAAAAAATCTTTGTCCTCTAAGTTATAGTAATAATCTCTCCTTTCTCTCTAAGAGTTAAGTATTTCATACATTCTACTTGGAAGTGTACGTTTAAGAGCGTTTAGTTTGATATTTCAGTATCCTAGTGACAGATTTGGGCAATTAAACATGCATACTTTCCAGTTTATGCCCTTTACTGTAATATATATTACGTTAAGCTCTAATTTTTTGAGTTATTTGTTACCAGATAACATGTGAAAGCTAACGCCTCTCTCACATGTCTATTCTTGGTATTCACAAGGGTCTAGCTCCAACAAATGACAGGTTATATGTACATGTCTTTAGACATCCTATAGTCACACTTCCTCTCAAAATCTTTGAACCAAACATAGTTCTGAGCATAATTTCCGCTCGTCGTCTGCTCATTTATGCTTTTCCATTACTCTGTAAAGAATCCGAGTCCCTATAAAACATAAACATTTTTTTATTGTTGTGGTATTCAGTCCTAAGACTAGTCTGATTCAACCCTGCGCAATCCTTTTCATTTATGCTTAGCTGCCACATCCCACATCCTCTCTAATCTGCTTAGCTCTTCCGTCCTTGGCCTCCCTCTTCTGTTCTCACTCCACACACTTCCCTCTAATGCTAATTTTGCAAGACCCTCATGTCTTAAAACGTTATCTCTTAATCTAGTCCTCCTCTTGGTCAAAGTCCTCCGAATTGTTCTTTCTTCCCCTATTCTGCTAATAACTTACTGGTTGATTACCCTATCTACCAATCTGATTTTCAGCATTCTCCTATAGCAACACATTTCGAAAGCTATTATTTTTCTGCCTGCAATTCCTATGGTCCATGCTACGCACCCATATAACACCACACTCCATAGGAACAGTTTTAATAATAATTTCATAAACAGTATATTTAAGCAGAACTAAAAAATCGTTTATAATTTATAATCATTATATTTATCTTTTTCTCTGTGTGTGCTAATGGGCACCATATTATTGATACTCTATAACAAATTGACCCCTTTATTTCGTTATAAAATATTGCTTAATAATTTACTTGTGCTAATTTCAGTTTCATATCTAGATTCAACAAGTTTTACGACAAATTTTTCTATTTTGAATCATTTCTCCTAAAGCACGATAATTTTTGGCGTGAATGCTATTTTTTTTTAAAAAAAGATGTCAAAAAACAAAACAAAAAGAAACTGAAATGGTTGTAAGAGTGAGAATCTTCTCTCCTTTGGAAGTTTCTTTCTAAAATTCCGATTTTCCCTCGTTAAACCTGTAAATATAAGTCGTACGAAAGAGACCTTCAATTCACGCTCTGTAAATTTCATTGGCATATATTCCTTTAGAGAACTTCTAGCTTTGAAAGCTACAATTATTTCATCAGTGATAAAGGAATTGGCTTGGGTTGAAACTTTTCATGAACATTTTGTTTGTACTGGAAAGAAAAGGGCGAGCTCTATGTAACTTAATTGCAAAACCGCCTTCATTTGCCATTATTTAATAATCTCGTGTAAAATTTTAAGATTTTCAAGGAGGTATTATTGAACCTACTTTCGGTCATTACATGAAACAGTAAATTTCTTGCTGTGTCCAGTTTTCGAACTCGCACAGAGAAATGTTTTAAAACCTGATTATAAATTTATGTTATTTTACATTACAACTTGTTCCTCAAAATTAGCTAATCATTATTTTTTATTCAAATATAATGTAGTATATCTATTAATAACAGTATATTCCGTCGTCCAAACTGACAAAAACAGGGAAGAAACCTTAATTTTGTTTCTACACAATGAATGCCTATTAGCCGAGGTACTTCTTTGTATTACCCGGTGCAGCATTTAATTCGACACTAATTTTTAAAGTGCGTCGTCAATCTACTTTATCTCCCGGTTCTAAGTATGATTTTAGAAAGTCTTATTAACAAAGGGAGATATATGTAATGGAACTATGTGAATCTCTTAATGTTTTCCATTTGTAGATACTCATTATGGTTCCAATAGCCGTAATTTATGTTTCTCGTAATTACAGAGATATCTCAGTGTGCCGTCACATACACTTCGCTAAAATCTCTTTCCGTTTACGTGATGCGCAATCAACCGAAAGTAAAATCTCTATCCTCAAAATTGGGTTTATCAAACAATTTTGCAATTTCATTTGATGTCAAAAGTATACGATTAAAAAAACATAAAACTTAAAATGCAAACATAAGCGACTTTAACGCAAATTCTAACTTATGCATTCTATTAAATTGTGATTATTAAAGACTCTTAGCTTTGGCTTTATAAGTTTGTCTCAGGCAAATGTAGTTTGAGATCTGTCGTGGTTAATTGAAATGTGGGAAAATTAAGTATTAATAGAATCTTTCGTATTTATTATTATTTTTCCATATATTTTGGTTTAAAATATTTTCAGTTGGTTGATAAAATAGGTGATAATTCGATTGAGTTAACCTGCCAGGTTTAATGGAAACATAAGTTTATACTTGACGTTTATTTCCATAATGATAATAACTTTCATTTCATAAAATAGGTTAGTTTCTAGAAGTGTATAATTTGTAAAAGTAGAAGTAACACTAACTGCTTTGAACTCAAGTGTAATCTCTGTACAGTGGTTACTTTGACGAAGCTAAAGCTGAGCGTACTCGATCTGACCTGAGAGTTTTACGAAGAGAATTCAGGGCTTTTATAATTTGTGTAAAATGCAGAAAACAGACGTCCTTAACTGAATAAATATTGCGTATCTTAAGTTCGACTTTTTTCTACAAGAAAACGTCATCATACAAAGTTCACTATAAAGTTCATATTCATGTATAAGGATCATAACGTTTCACCATGCATACCCGGTTGACTGATTGAGTACAGCAAATGACTGTTACGAAATTAATTAAAAAATACATTTACGTGTATATGCCGTGACAGCTAATTTACGTTAGCGAAAACTTGTCGACTTCAAACAATTTCTTGTTTGCGTTCTGTAAAACACAGTTCACAGATTTTCAATCAATGAAATGAAAAATAACTCCCCTGAATGGAGAAATCTTTAAAAATAAACTAGTGTATTAAAAACATAGAAAAAGTCCTTTATCAGTCTTAAATAAAAATTTTTAAACGAAAAGCTTTACTAAATTAATTTAAATTCTTCAATATTTAAAAATAGAAGCTTGATTGTTGCAAGGGAATTCATATTTCATTATTTTAACAGTTTGGAAACTGATAGTATTTTCATAGCGACTAGATTTTTTTGCACACCTGAAATTATAACAAATATTTGGCTATAATATTCGGCTTGCGTGATGAGTATTCTTTATATGTAGGCACAGCACCGTACTATTTTTCTTCGTACACCATCGTGTAGTTTGGGCCTGACTAGATAGTCACTACGTCAGAGATAACGCATATTTTCCTCCTCGTCTGATGTGTGTATCGAAGTACATACGTCAACTGGTAAAATTGCCTAGAGCTAAAATTTTTAATTCTGACACATTATTAATCTCTGTTCCATCAAATTGTTTCCCCCTGAAAAGCATTCTGTTCGCTAATTGTAAACTCAAAAGGGGAAATACCTCTTATATAATTCAGTTGTTTACTCCTCTGCCGCGCCCGCAAATTCATCAAAGTTTAAATTGAAAATGCAGCCCTCCTAACCTCGAAGACAAACTAACTTCAAGTAAGGAAGAAAATTTGACACAAAACCGTTTCCCGCGCCGTACATTGATTAAACTGTTGTTCTTCTAAAAGCAACATATATTTTTTGTTTACAAAAAGTCCGCCTCTTGTCATACGAAATAATGCTCATATATGAATTTAAATATTTATCTTTATTCGTATCTGTCATTAGGACAAATGGTATTTCATATACAGTTTTATTCTTTGATAAATTGTACTTAATATATTTATTTACTTCAATTAATTTAGCTTGATAAATGTCTGGTGGGATAGGATAAATGTTCATTTTTAAATATATACATATAAATGTGATTACAAATGCGATGAGACGTTTGAAATCTTTGATGAAGATGATTTCGAACCCCCTCAAATCAACGTAAGAACAGTCCAATTGCGTTATTGAAATTAAAAGTCATTTAACGAGTAGGAAATTAAATTCATGAAAAATATGAAGGCTACGATTAAAATTCCATAAAATGAAAACATATTTAGATTTATTGTTATTAGTCCTTGGCTAAGGAAACAGGACATGTCATACCTTTCACAAGAACCAAAAAATAATTAAATGAATAAAATAAAGTAATATACCATTAACTACAAAATATGACCTTAAATCTTAGCTACAATGAAGAAGATACAGATAGAATAACGCAACTCTAAAAACCACAGACACACACATACTCATGGAAATTTCACTTATTGGAGCTGCACGACAAAGAAACTGACCTTTCGTAGTACCTCCAGGCATTACATGCAACAAACAAACGAAAGAGCAGAAAATCTGAAGAGAAATTTTTAAGGTCCTGAAATAGGAAACTTTATAAAACAACACGTTCAGCACTTTTGCAAGAACTATAATTTCAAGTATTCTCCTGTACAGAGAAAAACATGTCACTTAATACAATATTTTTACTCTGATTCAGGAAAAAATTCTATTACATGTTGCGTTTTAAACTGTACAGAAGTTTCTTAATTGTTCCCCTAATAGTTGATATTAATGATAGGGAAAGTATTAGATTAAATTAGGTTTAGAATAAGTAATAAATTCTACAATTGATGGTTATAAATGCCCTCTATAATTTTCTGTTAGTAGAAATGTTTACAATTGATAATGCTAACGCAAAAACTTAAGATTCTTCCAGCTAGCCGATAAAATGGAAAAATAATGGTTTTATTGTTAAATTATGAGCGATTTCCTCAGGGTGGAGAGACCCTTAAAAAGACTTTATGAGGACTTACGATTTAATTACGGCCTGAAAATAATACATGTAAATAGTCTCAATTTTCTCTAATTTGACGCGTCTCCAGTACGATACGTATACAGTTTTGGTTTCCCCGTTGGTACTCTGCGTGTCTCACAAATTCATCAAGCTAATTCACGTAATTAGCAGGATGTAAACATTGATGTAATGCACCAGGATGTTGTAACAAGGCCTAAATACTGGCGACTTTAATTCGTACAGCAAGGAAGAAAAACTTGCGATAAAATTATTTATATTTCAGAAAACCTATAGTAGACGAATCTGCCTTTGTCAAAATTTAATTTAAATTTTGAGTGAAGGGTATAATTTTAAAAATATAATTAACTTATTTCATAACTGGTAAATTCAGGATAGATTAAAATGCACTGGCACCTTCCTTCGAGGTAAATACACACACACTCAAATAAATAAATGAACTCGGGTTCGAGTCCCAGCTGACGGAACCATTTTTATTTGTTTAATTTATTTACATTGTTTGCCTTTAGTTTATAGTATTTTCTGTTTCTAGAATGTTCTACTTCTAGAATATTCCATGTATGTATAAATAGGACTGGATTCCAATTCGGAGTCAGTCTTAAGCAGTACGAGCTTTGTACAGCATTTCGCCGTTGATTAAACGCTTATAACCTCTATGTGTGTGTGTTATTGAATCGCACGATCCCTAAGAAACGTGACAATATATATAACATGGAAAGGTCACGCAACAATGCAGGCCAGCTTGCGAGTTGTAATTGTCGCAACTCGGGCCAACAATGGGGTCTGGCGAGACTTGAGCAGTCGTCATGGGGTAGTGAAAGGAGAAGGATGTGTCGGCAGTTGCAGACGGAGAAAGACCACGCCCTGTAGTGATAATTTTTCTCATGTTCTGAAATGGATTAAAGCTATTAAAATCCACTTTTTTGGTATTTTTATTAAAAAATACCTGGCGCCCAAAAAGCATTTAAATCCTCGAATACGGAGGTACGCCGGATCTTCTACATTTGGCGCCGCAGCGTTGGGGCCCGAACAACGTGGTTTGGTGAGGACGACTACGTGGTACCCTAGAATTATACGACGACTGAAGAAGTGGGAGGCGCTGAAAAAGGAACGCTGGGGAAGAGAGCTGTTCTATGCATAGCTGAGGGGTCCTGTGACCGCTGCGTGGATTTCGTCGAGAGGTGTGTGTGTATTAAAAAGCAGAGTACAGTGTGTGTTGTGTATTTTGTTAAAATGGAAGAAGTGCAGGAGGCTATTACGTGTGAAAGAGTAGATGAGAAGGCAGAGGACGCTATGCTCAGGTACATAAGATATTTGATGAAAAATGAGGAAGTTCTTGATGACATGGTTAATAGTATTATGAAAAAAGAGGAAGTTCGTGATGACATGGTTAATGGTATTAAGGAAATGCAGGCAGATGTATATAAGGAAGAATGTGTAAATAGTAGTGATAAGCAGATAGAAAATATGGTAGAAGTAGAGCGGTGTGTAGATACGAAGTGCAGTAACATAGAAAAGAATAGGGACTACAAAAAAATCAAATAATACCAATTTTGGTGAATGGGAAAGACTTATTAGAAGAAATTGAGGATGAAGGGGAAGAGAAATCATCTGACCATGAATTGTTATCTGTTGATATTGACATTGAGAGAGCCAAGGAAATAGAAATAAAACTACCATTGGGGGCTAAGGATGGAACAAAACAGCAAAGAGATCATTTGTTAGAAAAGGAGAGTGTGGTTGCTGTAACAATAAAGGAAGATCTGATGCGGAAGGATCGATTTCATAATGTAGTTGCAAATAAGTTTAAGAAAAAATTTAAACGTGTAGAGCATCAGATGGAAGCTGATAAGTGTGAAGGTAATGCGAACGCATTGAATAAGCAGGTTAGGGAACAGCTGATTATGTTTGCAAACAAAGATGAAATAGTGAAATGTTTTGTTAATAGATTTAAGAATAACTCCCGAAAAACGTACAAGAGAAAGGTACGTGGGAGAAACATTCATCAAAAAACTGAGCGGAACTTAATGATTAGCGAAAAATGTGCTTCTATGTCTCAAAATTGTGCATCCTATGGTGAAAACAGAGTAGGAAGAAAGTTATGGAATAGGGGTGGATGTGGATTTCCTTGGAATCCAGGTGGAAAAACTGAATGCGGTATTCTGTTAATGTCAAACTAATAAAGATCAGATGATACATCAAATTCAACTGGCAACAATTAAAATAAATGTCATATGATCTGTCAGAAACAGCCGATGGCAAATAAAATTTTATGTAATAACATTGTAATTAGTTATAAGAAACAGATGTTCTGTTGAAAATTTGCGACGTGCGTTGAACAGCTGTTGTGCAGAGACAGTTGACTATAGAAAAATTATGGCCAAAGTAATTTTGGATCTTGACAGCGAACAGCTGGAAAGACAGCAAACAGCTGATTACAGAGTTCTTAAAGAAATTGTTTGGGTTGAAGTTATGTGGTTGTAATTAAAGTTAAGGATTTGTCCGTGTTTGGTTTATTAATTTTGAATTATTTAATTGATGAAATTGTATTTTACTGGATGTTTAGGCTGATGAAGGATTGAATGGTACGTCAGAAAAATTTGTAATTAATTTATGAGTGAATTTTTGTAAAACCTAATGTAATTTTGACTAAGGGCGTTGGTCAGTCAAATTGTTTACGACTGTGTTTCAGTGAGTGTCATTAAAAAATTGTACAATTTTTTTAAATTCATTGGGGGCGGGGATAATGTAACATGAAAAGTTACACGCAACAATGCAGGCCAGCTTGCGAGTTGTAATTGTTTTATTGCACCAGTGGCATGTGAAATCCATTTCCTGACGTAAATTTGTTTGAATTATTTGGTAAGTAGTTGTGTACACGTACGCTATATAATTTATCTATCTTCAATTAAATAGTATTGCAAACGTGTTAAATTGTGAGATTTATTTTGTCTTTCATGGACATGTTTAGGAACTTACGGTGAGTCTTGCGTGAATCATTGCCTTCATTTAACAGTCGAGTGACCTTGCGCTTTTGGAACGCCGAAAAGATTAACTAGAGCTGGTCTTGGCAAGGAGACGGCGTTTCTTATGCATGTCTTCATAATTAACGTCGAAGAGGCGGCTGTGTAGGGCAATGCACTAGCGTATATTTCCGTAGACGCCTTGGGCTGTAAAATCCCCCTTCCACTGGATCTCGTCTAACGCCTCCCGAAATAAAACGGCCCGCGTCTGTAAGCGCCGCGCCGAGCGCCGCCGACGTCTACCTCCGGAGATTAATCAACAGGGACAGACACGGCGCGCCACCTTCTATTGCGGATCTTCATTTCCTGCATTACACGATCCAAGAACGAGTGGAAAACGTCAGTGCGTAAAACAGTATACTCAGTTTCGAGAAATTGTATATGCCAAAAGCAAGTAAGAGCGTCGCGAAGCCCATCTGGCAGAGGCGCACACTATATTTTACGCGTGTCAAGTTTTCAAACAGAAATAATTATAATAAGATAATACATTTCCAATTTAAGGTTTGACAGCCATTCTATTAATAAATGTGGCGTTCAGTATAACTAGTAAATTTGAGGCCTAATTCATTTAAAAAGAGAGCAGCTATATCAACGGAACAATATTTTACGTTCTTTATGACAAGTTGGCACTCATTAAATGTTGTAATAAGAAAAACATTTTATTTATATTTTTAACATCTACACATTAAGCACGTTTAATTGACCCAGACTTACCCTGGCTTTTAAGATATTTACATTCAAAAACTCAAAACACCGTCAATAATGGTTGTTCAATACAAATTAACAGAAACATAATGGAAAGTTTTAGGTGATTACTAATATACAATATAATGGAAACGACAATATTGACACATCTAAGCACCCGCAGTCATAGTCCAGGGGTCTAGAGCTGAACTGTGCAAATTTGGACTCTGATTTGAGCCCCACACAAAGCAACCATTTTTTTGTTATTTACTTTTTTTACGTTTAGTTCCTAGTATTTTCTGTTTAAAGAATGTTCTGTTACTGGAATATTCCACAAATGTATAATTTGTACTGGACACTTTTTCGCAGAAACGTCTATAACGTGTAGCAGTGTCTGCTGCAGCAACTCATGATCCTTCACAACCGTGCATTACAATAAATCATTTATATCTGATTCAGTAAAAAATATGTTATTGAGGCAAATTATTCTATAGACTCACGTTCTGTTATCATTACATAGAAAATTTACAAATAATTAACACACATTTCATAAATGACTTAACTGTATAAACTTTCGTTTTTGTTTTACATACAATGTAAATTTATAGACTGCTAATTGTTGTTATGGTATTCAGTCCTAAGACTGGTCTGATGTAACCCTCTATGCTAACCTATCTTGCGCATGTATTTTCATTTCCTTATAACTATAACAACCCACATCGTCACCATCTGTTTAGCGTATTACATCCTTGACTCCCCTTTTGTTCTTACCCCACAGACTTCCTTCTAATGTTAATTTTACAAGACCCTCGTGTCTTAAAACGTGGCCTATTAATCTATCCCTTCTGTTAGACAACGTCCTCCATATTGTTCGCTTTTCCCCTATTCTGTTCAGAAATTCCTCGTTTGTGATTTTATCCATCCATCTGATTTTCAGAATTCTCCTATAGCACCACATTTCAAAGGCTTCTTTTCTTTTCCTTACCCCAACTCCTATCGTCCACGTTTCGCACCTATACAACAACGCCACGCTCCATACGAACATTTTTAGCAACGATTTCCTAATATTCACACTTATATTACCCGTAAGTAAATCCCTCTTTACGCAAAAGTCTTCCTTGCCTGTGTTGTCTTACTCTTTATGTCTACTAAACTTCTACCATCCCTAGTTATTATGCTTCCCAAGAAGCAGAATATCTTAACTTCCGTCAAAATATCCCTTCTCAATCTGACATCCTTTGTTATTCCACTGATTCCCAAACAAATAAACTTTTTCCAAAACAACTTGATAATTGCCTGGGATCTTGCAAAACGAACTTTAGAAAATAAACGGCTGAGTCCCATAGATATAGACTCGGCCTTAAATCACCTACAATCCATCATCCTCACAGCTGCTGCCATAGCCTCCTACCAAAAACCAACTAAACTACATCCACCAAAGGCTCACCAAAATCAAATAGATAACCCACTCCTTGAGAAAAAATCTCTACGAAGACAATGGAATAATTCCAAAAATCCCGCAGACAAGCGCAAATACAACGAAATCACTAGAAGACTTCAAAAATTACTAAAAGACTCCAGTGACTCCAGACACTTCAATTTTCTTCAGCAACTTATGCAACCGACAAATCACTATGGCAAAAAACAAATCACCTGACTAAGAAAAAATCCGATATCCCTCCACTTAAAAAATACAATAATTGGTTTACCACTCCCTCCCAAAAAGCTAACATCTTCGCCCAACTACTGACCAAGCAATTCTCCCCCAACAGTTGCTTCTACAACAATCACAACCAGGCCACAGCAGAAAAACTCCTACAACCCCTACAATTATCACCCCTCCCAAAACTCTTTACCCCTCCCCAAATATCAACCGCAATAAGAAACCTAAAACACAAAGCCTCCCCTGGTCACGACCTCATCTCAAACCGCCACCTAAAACATCTCCCAAAGAAAACAATAATCTTAATTACCTATATCCTCAATGCTATTCTCAGAACCACTTATTTCCAACCTAATGGAAACCCACGCAACCATAATAATGATACCGAACCAAACAAACCAATAATACACCTGAAAGTTATCGTCCAATAAGTCTCTTCTTCCCTCATTATCCAATTGTTCGAAAAAAAAACTACTCCATACTCACAACTAATTAATCAACTATCTCCTGTTTCCTGAAGTCAATACCGGTTTTCGCTCAAACACTCCTGTCCCATCAAATATACGCGCTCCAACTCATTAAACTCCTTTGAAAATCGCAAATCTTCATCACCACCTTATTTCGAACATCGAAAAAGCGTTTATTAAAAATCCACATCTCCCTGCTATCCTAAAATTAAAGAATCCTTTAATGACACCCACTACCATAATACTCCAAACTTCCTTTTCAACAGACCTTCTCTGTCAAAATAAATAGACACCTCTCACTAAACTCACCCAAATAGCGGCGGGCGCCCCAAGGATGTGTCATTAGCCCCACTCTTCCTATACACAAATCTTCTCTCAATGATATCCAAAACATCCTATACAACTAGCACATATCTTTTTCGCAGACGACATAGCCATTCTTCCTATGAAACCTCCTCCCTCACCTCGATTCCAACCGCTCCAATCAGCGCTCACACAACCTAGGAGCAATTGGTCCAAACAATGGCGAATTCAGTTTTGAATTATACATCCATTCACTCTACAATAACCCCTCCTTCCCCTCAAAATTCATCTCTGTCTAAACAATTCATTATCCCTTCAAAAAACTCGGAAACCACATACATCTGCACATCATGTTCGGACTCAAAACTATCCTGGAAACCTCACATTATTTTATCCTCTCCTAAAATAAACAAAAATCAGAAACTCTACTATCCCCTACCTAAACAGTTAAATCCCATGTCTTCATAGCACAAAACGCCTCTTATAGATTCATATAAGATTCAATTTAAATATTTACTTTATACAACCCACCTGGTTTTCATATGGCTCCTATGAACAAACAGCCAAAACCATTCAACCAAATACAAACCAAACAAAACACATACTACGCACTCACAAACTCTCCCTGGTACCTAAGAAATTCCGTATCATAAAAACATACAAAATTCCCAATGTAATACTCTGCTATCTCAAATTCCAACACAAACATAATCAAAAAGCGCACTCAACCACCCAAACCCACAATTTCACATCAAATCCTTCTCACACCTCACACGCTATCCGTGCCTCAGAAAGAAAAAACTTCCGATTGACCTCATCCTTCCCCCTGATCATTCAGGCACACCCTGACCCACTCTACCATCATGTCCGCAGACCACATCCTCATTAATCCTCCAAAAATCAGTTCTCTACCTGTCAATCCTCACCCACCTAAGTCGTATGCCCCTCAGGTACTCGCAAAAATAAATAAACATAACCAATTCTCCTAAAGTATGTTAATTAAATGAATTAACCTATCTTTACGTTATCATGTAAATTATATACAAACTGATAAACATGTAAATTATATACAAACTGATAATCTGTACGATAAAACTTTTTAAAATAATAATAAAATAAATAAATAAAACGGCTGAGTGTTCCATTTTATTTACAAAACCACAATTTTCGTATAATAAATGTAAATAATCGAACAATCCGAATTTAAATGATAATGTGGTTATCAGAAATATCATGGTACAAAACCATAGTTAACATTACTTTTTTAAATTTTTAGTAGAACTTTATCGGTTGAAAAAATTTATTCGTTACTACCTATTTAAGTAGACAGCAGTCTCTTTTTTTCACAATTTATTTATAATAAATGGCATGAAAGTGATCCTGGAGGAAGAGTACAACATGAGGATTAGTAGAGGGAAAACCAAGGGGATAGAGTGCAGTATGAGAAATAGTGGAATAACAAAGTGTGTTAGATTAGGAAGGGATATTTTAAAGGAAGTTATATAGCTATTTTCGAAACATAATAACTAGGGATGGCAGAAGTATTGTAGACATAAAGTGTAGGATGACACAGGCAGAGAAGGCTTTAGCAAAAAAAAGAAAGGATTTTACTTACGGCTAATATATGTATGAATATTAGGAAATCATTATTGAAAATGTTTGTATGGAGTGTGGTGTTATATGGGAGCGAAACGTGGATGGTAGGAGTTACAGACAGAAAAATAATAGAAACTTTCGAAATGGTGTACTATAGGAGAATGCTGAAAATCAGATGACTGGATTGGGTAATTTACAAAGAAATTTTAAACAAATTAGGGGAAGAATGAACAATTTGGAGGGCTTTGACGAAAATAAGGGATAGATTAAGAGGCCACGTTTTGATTAGATGAGGGTCTTGTAAATTAGCATTAAAGGGGGTAAGAACAGAAGAGGGAGGCCAAGGATGGAATACGCTAAATAGAGTATGTGGGATGTGGCAGCTATGTAGAAATAAAAACGCAGTACTGATCACCACAAAAACAAGCAACAATTTAGAATTTCAAATATATTTCTTGACAGTTGCCAACTGTGGGCCTATATAATACGACAAACATTCGTCGAATTTGATGGTCCTTGATCAATAATTATAATTTATTTTTTATGTGATAAATGATAGTTTCCTCCATTTTTGCAAGTAAACACTCATTTTTTCATAATAATGTTGAGATATACTCCCAAAAAATTAAATGATTCAGAATTAAAATTAATAATATTATTGCGGTCTTTCCACTTTTTCTGAACAAAAGAAAGGTACTGATCTCAGTGACTCAACGCAACGTAATTGGAAAATTTTGATAAGATCAAAAGCAGGTTTTCCTTTTCAGGTAAATATCCTTTTTCTACAAGTTTTGGATGATAAAATAAAGCTGTAATATACAATATATTTCTGTCTTTCTCATCAGGTTGAGGAGTAGCAATTATTACAAGGTCTATTCAATTAAGGACGCTAATAGAAAATCTTAAATCTATTATTTCCTTTAAAAATACATTTTAAGACCCTTCATGACTAAACAAAAATAGGCTCGCAGTCTTACATACCCAGATATTTTACTTTTGAAGTAGTTGGCTCGTTAATGCAATTTCGGATCAAACAAATGCACTCATTAGTCATGGGACGTTAAATCACAGCTGTAGACGAAGTCCTAATTGGAAAACTTTTACGTTCGTAGGAGCACATTAGTCGTAGAAAACTTTTATTTAACAGATTAATATTTAACTCTTTCATCATAACGACAGGGGCGCTTTTTGCAACATTAATGTAAGCTAAATATCACAATATATTTATTAAATTCTTTATATTATTACTTTAGCAATCAGTGTTGTTGTTATAATAGATGCAAAATTTTAGACTGGTCTAAAGATATATTTATATCCATCGTAATTATTGATTTATTTAACGTGACTAGAAAAAAATTCTCTGACATTTTACAGGTCTTATATTTGAAAAAGTAAATCTTAACGGTGAAAAATGAAACGTTTATATGTCATTTGTATATTTATAACAATATTCGGTTATTTGTTAAGATTTTCCATTTTGTGACGTTTAAATTACTCATCAAAATTATAGAGAAACGTTCATATTAGACAAGTAAGAAATAAAAAATTTAAGTTGCAAAATTGTACGGTCTTAAGGGAATAAATATTATAGCAGTATGTGTAATGCAAAGAAGACGTCGTTTTTCCGGCCGCTCAGCTATTTACTCCTCGAATAAGGAATAATAAAGGGCGCCAAACATTTTTGACCAGAAATAATAGCAAAGGTTCAAACAAATAATTTAACTGAAAATCAGACTTAAGTTAAATGATCTAATGCAGAGCGTGGTCAATCCAAAAACTTTTATATCACTCATCTTTAAACCAATTACACCAGCAACTACTACTCGCTACTAATCGCGATTCTAATTTGGGCCAATCAGCACTTATTCGTGCCTTACTTGCTAGTCTTGGTTGTGACATTGCACGTACTAAAAAACACATCTTGCTACCACCACATTCTGCAGGTGACTCCCTCACACGTGGCCACGAAGAATAGCGAGCCACAACACATCTGCAGAAACACGGTCACCTGACCTCAACCGCCAATCGCAAGAATGTGATCTCCCACTCTGCGTCGGCCATTTGGAACGCCAAACCGAATGTACACTGAATGTACAGCTTATCTTTCCCGCGTTCACTTACGTTAGCAACACAATAATTGAGTCTGGCCGCCTATACCAAATGTCGGCTGGGGTTTCTTCCCTCAGGGGAGATTAGATTGGATCCTTTCCAATCGAAAGTCTCACGTGACGGGTATCGAGCGAATTCTAGAGGTTTACTAACCTGTTTCGGAGTTTAATACGCAAACTGCATCATGTATTCATACATTTCCCAGCTGCCACCATTTAACAAATCATTCCAATAATGCGTTCATTCATGCAAAAAGAGATTTATTTTTAATAGCATGCGAATAGAATTATCACTCGTCGTACAATTGTAAATATTCTTTTGATAATATAATTCTTACAATTAAATGTCACAATGTTGTCCATACGACCAATGATCACTTTTCCCTCTACTAAAATATAAACACACTACTCTCACATAAAGCTATCTGGCTTCACAGATAAAATTCTCATGTACATATACGCACCGTGACTCTTTAATTTGTAACATGTCACTTTAACAGAGTTAGAAACTCGAGTGACAAGGCTATCAACTCTTGTATTATGTATATGTATTGAAACCCTACTCCAGTTGGTTGTGGAAGTGCGTGCAGGTAGTTGATTATGGCTTGCAGTAGGTGTGAGTTACTGTTTGCTAGAGAAGCTATGATTGATTCATTTTTGCACATAGGTTTTAGGTTACGATATTAAGATAATACATACGATAGAGAAGAATAGAATTTAGGTATTTCGTTTTACCTTACACTCGCTGAAATTGGAAGTAAAATAGGGACAAAATAATCCAACGGAAGAATATTCTGGGAAATTATATAGCAAACCTCACTTAGACTGTCTAGGCTAACTTTATAAGTAAACATTACTATTTGATCATGGAAATAACTTCAATTATAAACAGAAATATAATAGAAATTTAAAAAAAGGCATAGTTACGCATTATTACTTCATTTAGTAAACTATTATAAATCTCAGTCAACGTTAAATTCTTAATGCTTCTCAAAATCTCTTGTAAAATGAAAAAAACTGTTTACAAATTTTTTAACAAAATGGTTCAGATCTGAGATATTTGTAGAAAATACATCTGTAACAATTTTCTTTCAGACAGTCATCTTACATGACACATTTATAATTTTGAGTTGATTCGTAGTCAGCGTATGGATTCTTCAGCAGTCTTAATCTCAGTCTCCGTCACCATGACGACATAAACGTCCATGCCAGGACTCGAACCCTCGACCTCTGGGTTGTAAGGCAGAAACGTAGCAGGTCGGCAAAAAAGAAAGCATTAAACACAAGTAAAATAACTAATTCTAATATGATACGAGTACTTGTAACATTTTACACTGATAGTTTTGAAAGCAACAATCTCAAAATGAGTTCTTTGAAAAATATATCTTCTAATTGGGCATGTTAAAACTTTTCTCGGGTCATATTTTCACAATATATTATTCAATGTATCATTTCTTAAAAATATTTGGCTTTCATTTAATTATGATCCTTACTATTTATTACGGTATTTCGATAATTGTGCTTATGTTATGATGTATATGCAACAAGTTGTAGCCTAATATAATCTCTCTTATTTTATCATGGATGTTAAGCCTTCAGACAGCTTCATGATGGCGTTTTTAGTGCAGTACATCTCATTATATTTCCGATATTGAAGCGCGTGCAGAATATCGGCTAAGCTTTGCTCCTGATCTGTGCACAGTGGACGGAGTTAAAAGCCTCGTCGACAGGAAGGAAAAACAACCATCTGGCGAGATTCAGAGCCATATCTTGGCAAAGATCCCACGGTCCATTTGCATGCACACGCCCTCCAGCTCTGTATTCGCCCTTCATATGCCATTTACTAGGGTGAAAATCCATTCAAGAGAGCTTCCTAATGGCGTCGTAAAAGGAAAAACACTTATTAACAATCTGAAACGAAAGGAGAGAGCATGATATTGCAATGACGCAACGGTGTTTAAGACGCGACGAAGAAAACGGAAGAAATCAATGCAGTTTTACTCATGTTTTTGAAAGACACGTTCCTAAAGTAAATCAAGTAAAATGAAAAATTACCAATAATAAATATCTGAGGTTGTAGGTTTCCTGTGAATCTTCTGTTGTGGTGGGGGTTTGCAATGATTAGGATTAATGTAAAGTGAAATTGAAATTTTAATAAAGAAAGGAAAACAAACTTTATTCGATTAAAATTTAAATTATTGTAGGTTAAATAACTTAAAGAAAAAGCAAGACATTTACTTCCAAAAAAAATAATGCTTTTAAATTTTGGGTCGGCTAATTGATAAACTCAACGGAGAGCAATAGTTTTATCAAGGGGTGTGCTGGTGAAAATAAATCAAACTTAGCATATAAATTCTTAATTACACTCAAAATAGTTCGGGGTGAGAAACGTGAATTTGCACATCAGATAATGATTTCGGGATGATGGTCCATCTCGTCCTTGGTCAGCTGCGGTCGCTGAAACAGTTACTTATTCACTCGACGCCAACAATCAGCCACGATCCTGAAGAGAATCCTCCAGATAATTTTCTGAACACTCAGCAATACTGCAGACTCGATAATATCAACGTACCGAAAAGCTAAAAATTATAAAAATCATTAATGAATGAATAAAGAATGACCTTAAATCTCCTCAGTTCAGACTGATTAATTCTGTCTGTCTGGCGGGGGTTGAAAAGGTGGGTCCATCCAGCTTTTCTCTTGATGACCTTGCCTGTCATGATCTTGTGAGGCGTCGCAGGTCAACCGAAAAGATTGCGAGTGTCCCAGAATCTTCGGACGTGAAAAGGATGACTATTATTTTCATTTCCTCTGGCGATTTGAGTTGGAGCCTTTCACGTCCTGTCCCTTCCTGCTTATTGTTGCAAGAGATTTTCACATGCCGGATGATTTTTATTTACAAGTTACACATTTATTTAGGCCTCCAAGGACTGTCCAATATTACTCTCCAAATATTTTAGCCAAAGGCATGAACACTACTGCTTTCCCGTCTCTCAGCTGACTATATGTATTATCTCAATTAGATGTTGAAATTAACCAATCGCGTTCATTATTGCTCTGCCGTTTGATTTGGGAAGCAGTCTAGCTCGCTTCTTAAGATAAGTACGGAATATATATATATATATATATATATATATATATATATATATATATATATAAATTAAAAACTCAATAAACAGTTATAATGGCATTATTTGTCCTTCTTATATATGTGGGTACTAACGCACACCACACTGCATTTCAATAAACACTTAAAGCTTATTAAATTATTTTGACCTTGTCGTAATTTATTAACTGTGTTTGAAAATTTTAATTTTCAGCTATTAATATGTGTAGTTAATTTAATTATTGTGCTCCGAACTATATTATTTATCTGAGGGTGTTTGATTATACTTGTGATGAATTGGATATTAACGAAATTATTTTTTATTTGCCCTTTCAAATAAAATACATCACACACAGTTTGTTTTATTCCATTTCAATATTTTAACATCGACCGCTCTTATTGAAAAACCCTACATGCACTTTGCGCCCGTCATAAACAAGAGCTATTGTCGTTGGTCACAGATAACCTGTTTACTGTAAATTTATTGGGTGAAAAATAGAGGTGAAGATCAGCTGTTCGTGGTAGGAAGGAAGACACAACAGCTCGACGAGAGTGTTCAGTGAGGAAACATCGTCTTGGAACATGATCCAAGTTCTTTCCCCAATAAATAAGAAAGTGTGGACTTGAAAATTGTTCAGTTCTTGAGTGCACAGCTGAAGGGACCAGTAAAAACTTACCCGGGCCTATACGAGTGACGCCGTACACTCGGACATAAATCCATTTTCCAGACTCGCCGTCTCAATCCTAAAGCATACACGCGCTCTATCCAGAGAAGTCGGTGGATGTGCGAGTGTGCATACAGATGGACGAAAACGTAAGGTAAATGAAACAATTTTTAAATTTATTCCAAAATCTAAGCGGAATGCTTACTCAAACTTTAAACTCTACGCATTTAATTAATTTCTGTTAACAAGTGAAACCATTTTGTGTTTGTGTGTTAGAAGGAATTTTAATTTATACCTTATTTAGTTTGGGGTATATTTGATAACATTTTTTGACGCCTTCGTTGCTACTTCTTTATGTAATTATTTTAAAACCTTTCTGTGCTTCTGCAGTTTTTACCAAGGTAATAAACTGTGAATTTCATGTGACTCATTCATTATGTAAAATAAAGTTAACAATTCCTTCATTACTCTTCCCCCATCAATTTTATAATTGCAGTGTATAATCATAATCCTATCGTGTTTATGGAATTACCTGACTAAAAGTTTACATATTATCTTATATAAATTGTAATTTTATGATTACTTATTAAATAATAGCAAAAAATGCTGATCTTTAGATACAAATAATCTGTTGTAGTTCTTTTCCAGCCATCGTAATGACATGGGACAAGTGCTGAGAGCTTGTTGCGCTAGGAGAATTGCCAACAGTACCCTTAAACTCCAGCCTAGAGACCGTAGTTAATCCTTGGCTACCTTGCTCTCCTTAGCACTTCCTTATAATCCCTTTCCAATTCTATTGAATGAAAGGGGTCACACCGTTCCTGACTCTCATGTACTCCATTAATGAAAAAACAACAACAATAAAACAAGACTTAACTTCCAGGAAATTTGTTAAAATTTTCAAGAATAAGTTCATTGTGGTGACCTCGTATAACCAGTGTGCATCCATTTGTTCTTCATTTTTACGAAAGTTAATAGCATTAAAGTTAAGAGAATTTCTGCGTTCCTATTGGAATGTTGGTCATAGTTCCGGTGCTTGTGGTAAACCAGAACGCGGTGGAAGTTAAACTTTGATTAAGTTTGTAATAAGTCGACCAGAAGGCCATTCTAGACGGAGAAGACTAAACCACAGCCTCCCTTCTCTTTGAAATAAATTTAATTGTTGGTATTTAACCCAGCAACGACAAGTAACGAACAGGCGATACTAAGAAAACATGCTTAAATTTATTTAATAAGCAGGACATTTCAGTTTGTGCTTATTTATTCATAAATATTCTAATAATAACAATAAATAATAGCCAGTTCTCTTTAATAAAATAATTAATTATATATATACACATATAACTTATAAGAGTATTAAAAGACATTTAAAACTTGTTGAATTGGTACCCTTCGATATTTAATAAGATTCTGTGTGACAAATGATAATGACATGACTCATTGCGAATGCATAAGATTTTGCTAATATGTTTCAGTCAGCCATAGTAAAGAATTGTGATAAAGGAAAAATTGTAAATATGCATTATAGAGATTACAGAAAAATACTGTAGACTGCTGTGTATTGAGTAAAATTGTACTTTCTGAAAACATTGTAAATGAATGAAAACAACATGGATTTCGAAAAAATTATAAATAATATTACATATAAACCTGTAAAATAGCGAACATTTCCAATCACATGACAGATAAACTAGATAAGTTAAAAATTTTTAAAAACTCTATACAAAGCCGAATAATTTCAAAGAAAAAAACATTATTTTTTCACATCAGCTCTATAAAAAAAGGTAAAAAATTCTGGAGAATTTTTTTATAACAGTGTATGCTAATGTATTAAGTAAAATAAATTATAGCTTTGACTGTTAATATACAGTATAAATTTGACTTCGGTCGTAGATTGATTATGTATGACACTGCCGTGATTCGTTGATGCTGGTTACCTGAATAGCCGCTAGGTAGATGTAATACAGATGTATACCGCCGGGGCAAAGTGCTTTAGAATGTTTCACATGGCTGTACACAATGAGCAGTAAAGTTGTTAGTGGTAAGTTTTCGACGTATCCATATTATTGGAGTAGGTTTCAAGTAAATTTTTTTCTTAGGAATGAGGTATAATCGAGACTGAAAGCTCTTTATTAAAATTCTAATATAATTATTTTATTATGTAAGACTGGTTATTCATTTGTTATTATTATCACCTACATCGTGTAATGGCCCCTTTACACGACCATTCTGACCGTCAGTATTAGCAGAAATTGCCAGTATTATTGAATGTGAATGGTGGACTGAACCCGTGAATCACATATATTTTGATGTAATAGCTTGAAACTGCAAACCCCGCCTCCAAAGTGGTGAGACCAGGACAAAGAGTTCTACCTGCAACCCCCGTTCGCCGTTGATGTAGCGGCCAAGAATAAGAAGCTTTCTCAATAGCTGAAAAACTTTATACAATTCTTTTCAGTCTTCTCGCAAAGCTTATCCCACAAATAAAGAGATTCGGACAAATTGTTTAGAAAGTGAACAATATCCGACACGTGCTACGGCACGTGCTACGCATTCGTTGTCGTCAATTTACTCTGCATTCACGGAAAAGACACGTGTGGTTGAGCCGTAAATATTTGAATTAATATTTCTGCAGTACTTGGAGATGAAAAGAAATGTAGGATAAGCAGTACAATAATATCCGATAGGCAAAATGAATGCCAGTTGCAATAAAACGAGAGAATTCTCAGGAGCACAGTATTTTTGAAAGGCCGTTTAATTAAAATTATTAGCTACAGTAATTTTATGTAGTAGGAACTTATTCATATTTCATATTGAATAGTTGAAATACTCGTAATAAATGTTAATAATTGCCTGCTTATTGCTTATTCCTTCCCTTCTATTAAGTATTTCGCTGGGATTTATATACAAACTAAGACATACAATAGGTGAAGTAAAAATTTAGAACCTTTGTAGCACACTAGTCAATTTTCACCCCATTAACGGATCTCTCCAAATAAAAGCTGAATCATATTACACCATTATGGACTCATTTTTTATTCTACTATCCGTTTTGCTGCACAGATGCACTTCAACCATTTCGAGAAATTTCTTGAATCATTGATTGTTAGGAAATAATACATTTGTCTCTGAAATTTACACGGTAAATAAATACGTATACTTTTCGTGAGTTTTAACGATTTTTTTTACGCAACGTCAACGCTTCGCTGTTCTTTAAGTGACAATTGCCATTATTATTATAACAGATACGACATAGTAGACCTTATATCTTTGTTTTCCGATTGTTTCAAATTTTGTCAGTTTACTTTATAAAAGCCATTTGAGTAAGACGCAAAGTCAACTTCGAAACGTCGGCACATCTATATTTGTTAATTAGTTCTCTTTATTTTATAAGGCTTGTCTATTAACATAAGATCGTATTTACTTTATTGGTTCCACAGACGTTAATTTTTACATTATTGCTATTATTACAGCCAATGAACAACTGCTCCCGCAACTGAAGTCTGGTTCACCCTGTAGGGTACTACCTCATTCACCCCTGGACTGTCACTCTGATTCATCGTTCAGACTCACAGTCTTGATTGACAGTGTAGGGGCCCCAAGACTGATGATTTGAATAAATAATTTCAAAAATTTAACTTAACAAATAGCTAGATTTTATTTAATTACTGCTTAAAATTTTTGACTAGGACATCTATTATCTAAAATAATATGACAAATTTAGAGCGTTGTAAGTTTTGAAAAAATGATAATGGCTAAACTCAGGGTATCTATTAGTGTGACTCAAGTAAATTATCAGACTCAGACATATGGGGGAATCAAAACAAACTTGCAGCAGAGATCTCGTCTATTACGTTGATCGGGATAATAATACTTAGTTGGGCGACTCGGGAGTCTCGAGCAGGTAACAGGGGACTTCTGAGAAGTCAGTGCGACTCGTTCAGCATACGGTCACCGCAAATACTTCACGGACGAGTGTCACCTCAGCAGCGGAAGTTTGTGGGTTTTAACTTGCAGTATCTCAATATATTTTCCTCTGATGATAGAAATATTTGGTAATAAATTTATTAAATGTTTATTTTTATTGTAGATAAAAAATATAAATAATGTTTATATTGAATAAAGTATTCTCGGCTTTTCGCCCGGGTCAAGTTGCGACGTTTCGACGGCCGATATCCTTGCCGTCATCTTCAAGCTTACGCTACTTGACCCGGGCGAAAACCCGAGAATACTTTATTCAACATATAGGCCGGGAAAACCTTCGTTCTGTGTTAATGTTTATACATTTCCGTTGCATTAATAAAATAATGGTCAATTTAAAACTGTAAATTGGTATTCAATAAACCAATGTAAATGATCAGCCTTTACTATAGTAAAAGATGGAAACACATCAACTTCGCTATGAAAAATTATTACTATCTGGGTGCCCGGCCTTGCCCGAGTACTTACAATGTTTAATTCAATATTAATTTGTAAATTGACACAACCAATAAATTCAGTCACACTTGTTCATTCTTTAATTATACATCAGAAGCTTTCGACATAGTGTCATATTAGTCTAATGTATACAATTAAATAAATGTATTACTATATCACATAGCGTTACATATATGGAGCGTGACAGCTCTCGTCAATTTCACAAAAACATCAGGCGTCACACATGCACAATGTTTACACGTTGGTATAATTGTATGATTAAAGAATAATTGAGACTAAATTTAACGATTGTGTCAATTTACAAATTAGATAATTTTCATCAGACTGTTTTTATATCATTATTATTCGATACTAATGTAATTTATGCGATATAGAGGGCGTTGTGAGGATTGTAAGAATGTTTTCAGGAAGTTATATTGAACGATATCTTACTTGCCATTTGTAGATACTCTTCCGTAATTTATTTTTAATTCCTACTCGTAATTACGTAGATATCTCACTGAGACGTCACCACTAACTCCGCTACTGTCTCTAGCCGTTTACATGATGAGCACTCAAGCCCAAAAGATAACCTCTAACCTCGAAATGCTGTTTTAAACAACTTTTTAATTTTATTATGATGTTAAAAAACATAACATTTAAAATACACTCATAACCAAGTTTATCTAACATTCTCACTTATGCATTTGGCAAAAATTCTATTAAAATTTAATGATTAAAAAATCTTAGCGTTGGTTTTTATAAGTTTGCCGTAGGCAAATGTAGTTTTAAATCAGTCGTGGTTACTTGAAATGCGAGAAAAAATTAAGAATTTACGAAAATATTTCTCATTTTTTTTTCATCATCGTTCCATGTGTTCGAATTTTGGTTCCAGTTCTATAATAATCTATTGAATTAACACTGTTAGATTAAGTGGGGAGCAAATTTTTTGCTTGATACTTATTTAGATGACGATATTATGTGTCAGTTTATAATTTGTAGAATTATATAATTATAAAAGTAGAAGTAACACTAATTACTTTGAACTGAAGTGTATTTACGATGTGCCGCGGGCGTTTCTCGAAGAAAGCTACTCAGAGCTATGCTATATACATGCATTACACAATGTAATCACAAGTCTAGACTGTTGTCTGAAATATTGAAAGTATACCCTTGATTTAAAAACAGAATATTTGAGAAATATTTGAACAGCTCTTTCTAAAAATGATTCCACGCAGATATTGAGAACCCTTTCCTTACTATTTTCTTCAACCATATTTTTTAATATTTAATTTTAGGATATTTTATGTGTATTTTACAACTTATGAGGATTCTTCCATAGATTGAACGATTCTTAATCGATCAAATAAAAATTTTTTGTTAAGTGAGATCCCCAACTCTGAAACTTGAATTTATTTGTAATGCAGCATGTACCAACTTATCTTCATGGCTTATTTATGAAGTTGGCTGTAACACGAAACAATATATATGCCCCAATAAAACTTGAACAAACCGAGTGAGCGTTCCTCAAACCAAAAATCATAAATGTATTTTTATGGTCGCAGCAACAATCTTCGTTCTTAATTTATCGATAAAAGAACATTCTGGGAAATTAAAAGTGGTAAAAAATGTTAAAAATAAAATCCATTCAGGAACGAAAATATATTCTTAATATTCTCTGCTTCATACGACTTCCTTCAAAGTATTCATGACGCACTTGATGAAAGACTCAAAGTGACTGGCATTTTTGCAGACCTCTCGAAAGAGAGAGAGAGCGTTTTATTTAGTAGATCATAATATTCTAATCAGAAAATTATACTTCTACGGAATCAGAAGAGTTCCCCATTCTTTATTGGCGTCGTACTTGCAAAACAGACGCCAAAAAGTTTCTATTCAAAATGAGTATCTATCAGAATGGGAAACAATTACCTGTGGTGTCCCTCAGGGCTCAATTTTGGGACCTTTACTTTTCATCATTTACATTAACGATTTACCTAATTATTTAGATTCCTTAAAATCAGTCCTCTACGCTGACGGCACAAATTTGGTTATCACGGACAGCGACTCGGAAACTTTATGCGAGAAAGTTGATACTGGGATGTGCCGTCTCAATCTTTGGTTCACTGCAAACAAATTTTCTCTTAACCTAGAGAAAACCAAAATCGTTAACTTCACAGCACGTGCATTTTCTTGGTCTGCTGATTGACAATAATTTGAAATGTAATCACCACATTAAAAAACTATCGGGAAAACTCAGCAAAATTTGCGTTACATTACGAGTGTTAGCTCGGGAACCCGACATAGCCACATAAAAAACGATGTACCATGCATATTTTCATTCTGTTATGTGTTACGGAATTGCAAACTGGGGTCATTCGCATCACGCGCTTCACATTTTAAACTACAAAAGCAAGCCGTAGGAATAGTATCTGTATCTGGTGCGGAGTGGAATACCACTTGCAAGCCTTTGTTTTGAAAACTTGGAATTTTAACCTTACCTTGTACGTATATTCTAGAAATTTTAAAATTTGTATGGAGCAACATCAATCTATATGATCTAAACGGTTTAAGCCATTCGTACAACACAAGAAATCGGTCTCAGTTTCGTGTTTAAAAACATCGTCTAACTCTTTTTGAAACCAGCATTCACTATTCCGGTATAAATCTATACAATACTCTCCCGGAAGAAATAAAAGCTTTAAAGGTTCAAAAATCATTTATAAAGAGTTGTAAATTTCTGTTAATGAATGGAGCGTATTATTCACTCAAAGAGTTCGTAGATAGGAAGGACTAAAACAGTTTGCCGGTGTTCCTATCAAATTCTCCTATTATTTTTTAACTATACTCTACTAGAATTTAACTGCCGACTTATTTTCTTTTGCATGTTTGACGGGAACCTACGCACGATCTTCTGCTGCCTTCTCCGTCGACTGAAAATTGAAGATTGAATTTTATCTTTCCTCTTTTGTCATTCAATTCTTAGTTGTAAAATTTTGTATATTTCTTGTAATATTATATTTGACGTATCCTATTTCCTCCACCGAGGACTAATGGATTGAATAATAATAAATCTAAATCTTGTTTATAGATAGGCTTCCACTCGTCAGACCAAGTAATCCCACATTGAGCCTTAGCAGTTTCGCAGCTATTGAAGTCGCAGAGTGTCTACTTTATGAATCAATTGGTTAAGACGCTCTCACAGATAAAAGTACTAAGGATTGAAGTAATGAGTAGGTTACTGAACTAGACTAGCCTTACGTATCCGTCACGGTAGACATCAGTCAACGCTAGAGTTCCATCATGCATATGAGCTGCAACAGGTCTTCAAGAGTGTCCTGTAGATAGGGCATGAACCTACTGCTAGACTGTTACATTTCCAGCCCACACAGGTAGAAACTTAACAATAGACTAGCCACAAATGTCAAATGTGAACAAGATTAATGTGGCTGCTAGGATTGTGACTGTGCTGTAGGTCCAGAAAATGTGTCAGTGTGATATAAATCTTGGTAGTCACATGGCAGAAAAGTTTAATGAAATTTTTTAATTTCTTTATATAAAACTCTATCCTATAAATGACGTTTATCTCCGCTAGTTAATAACGATTAAATAATTAGGGAACTTTAAGACAAATGTTGAACTTCCTACATTTTGATGTCATGGTGTAGAGCATCAAGTTTATCTGATATTAAAATTGCAGGGATAAATGTACGAAGGATAATAACCTACATTCTGTATCAAAATAATTAAATTAAAATATTGCTCCATAATTCATAACTAAAGATATTAAATTTACATTGCATGCGATCATAAACTCCGCAAAAATTATGCAAATAATGAAATAGCAATGTTAAAAATAATTGCATTATTGGGTTGAATTTTAAAACTAACACTCGTGAATGTGAGTTGACTATTTGACAAAAGTAGCGACATTATATTATAATAAAATGAAATCATAGATATGTAAATAGAATTTTGAAAAGGTGTCTTGTTCACTCTTGGAGAAAAGTTCTAAAACATAAGTGGTCAGCTGCACCCCGGGGGAAGGTTACCAGTAAAAGGAGTTACCGATAGAAAATACGTTGGTGAAAAATAGGGATCAGCTGGTGTGACAATGATCCTAGGAGAGGAAAATGTGCGCAGAGTATAAAGAGTTTAGGGAACGAAGCAAGTGGTTTTAATTAGCAATTCATGTCGGAAGTGGAGTGTTTTATAGTTGAAATATTTTTCAGTTCAAAACTTAAGCAAAATGGTAACGGTTCCAACTGAACCTGCAAATTCTGATTTCGTCACCTCGAACACAGAAGAGATCACAACGCCTCAAACGTAACCAATGGACTGAGCGAATAACCAAACATTTCTGCCTGGATCGTTCTCCAAATTAGATTGATCAACTTCCAATGCTCGCACTAAAAAATTCTGTATAACAATTTTGAATTTTCAACTGCTAAAATGTTAAGATGTAAGATCTCATTTATTGCCACAAAGAATATTTAAAAGACAACCTCCGCAAACGTTTCTTCTCGGGTCATTCATTCTTTTAAGCTCAGTCTGTGTCTTTTTATCTATAAATTTCCACCTTTTTGAGCTTAGTGGTGTAACCCCGAGGCCAAAGGCGTAGCTCAATTACTCAAACTTTAGCGTCTCGCCAGTTCTTAACTTAATATTAATGCATGATTCTGGTAAATTTGAGCTCAGATGTTTCTACTGAGCACTGTTAACGAATCCCTCTATTTTGGTTTTCTCTGTCAGCCACCGCCAAAACTGCTCCGAAGTCTTCAAAACCACCGCCTGTCGTTACGGAAAATACGAAGCCCGCCTGCCATTACAAATACATTTTACTTTATCCATTTAGCATTACATATTAAGTAAAAATTCATCCCTTAAGTTTGGAAGAAATTTTTTCTGGTGGAGTTCTAGAATCCTGTTATTGTACTGTAAGCATTTTTGACTGTCGAGATACTGGGAGTATATTTGAGGTTCATATTTTGACGTTTTCGATGCCGGTAAAGTCATGTATTGACCAAGAATTAAACAATGTACCAGGCTAATATAAATAAATACCTGGGCAATGCCAGGTATCCAGTTAGTATATATACCCCTGAGAAATGGTCTTCGTGAAACGTTAGGAAACATCGTGAAAGAAACCACGGTACAGAGGGAACACGCGAATTCAAAGTAGTCAGTGTTACTTCCACTTTTATTAATTATATAATTCCATAAATTAAACTATTTTATGGCCTGAAACTTAATATTAATATAGATATAAGTATCAAATATAATCATTTACTTCTAGCAGTTAATTCAATAGATTCTTTGCGTATTTTATGAACTGAAACTTAATACTTTAAACCAAAATACAAACACATGGAAGGATGATGATAATAAATATGAAGACTTTCTTACATACTTAAATTTTTCCCGCATTTCAAGTAACTACAGCAGATTCCAAACTTCATTTGCCTAAGACTCATTTATAAAACCAATGCAAAAATTTTTAATCATTATAATTTAATAGAATTTTTTCTATTGCATAAGTGAGAATTTTCGATAAAATAGATTGTGTGTATTTTAAATTCTCTGTTTTCTTTAATTGTATTTTTTCTACGTCATAATAAAATACAAAGTTGCTTAAAACGCAATTTTTAGGTTATAAGCTATCTTTTGTGTTCAGTGCGCATCATGTAAACGGCTAGAGATTGAAGGGGAGTGGGTGGTGACGTCACAGTGAGATATCTCCGTAATTACGAGTAGGAATTGGAAAGAAAATTTACGGGTATTAGAATCACGAAGAGTATCTACAAATATCAAGTAAGAAATTGGAGATTGTGTTGACGTCACAGTGAGATGACGAGTAGGAATTGAAAAAAATACGGGTATTGGAATCTTAATGATTATCTTATAATAGTGAAATAAGAAGAGATTCACACAATTGCATTACATATATCTCCCTCCGTCAATAAGGCTTTCTAAAATCGTTCTTGGAACTAGTGGATAGGGAGTCCTTACAGCGTGTTCTATTCCACTTAAATCGCATTAATTTCGAATTAAATACCGTACCGAGCTAATGAAAATATGTAGCCGGGCATGGCGAGACACCCAGATAGTTAAGTAATAATTACTAAATTAGCAGATGTGAATACGCTACCTGGCTTGTACCAACCAGTATGATGTGTTCGCAACTGCTGCATTTGCGTAGTTTACGGAGCGGTGTTTACTCCCGTGTGTGTGTGTGGCCTGCATGCGTATCTCTCCTCGGGAGTTTGTGGTGCCCTTTAAATTGCACAGGCCGCGGTTTCCGTTTGGAAAAGCCAGCGTGTAATTAAGTACGGGTCAATTGTATCGGGCAGGAGTTGGACGTTTGTTTCACTGAAACACGAACGGTTAATTCCTGTTTGGCGACGATTTAACATCTCCTCCTTCCTCTGACGCAGCTTTTTACTTTCGTAAAGCAATAACTTATACCCTCATAAAACTTATATTAAGATTCCAGTTACAGCAAGTACGTTTATGAAATGAAATGAAAACAAAATGTTTGAAAACTAATAGAGAATAGGTATCCTATAGCCTTTATTAAAGACATGTGGAACCAATGTACGAATGAACATACAAGAACCGTGAGAAAATAAATAATGAACAAGGGCATCAATCTTACATGGAAACAAATGAAAGAATAGATATAAATGAAACGAAAATCAATGGAAAATTGAACAAATATTTCAAAATAGTAGTAAATGATGAAATAAAGAATTGCCGTATAAATATAAATAATAATAGAAAAAATAAAAGAGAGGAAACATAAATTTGCAATAAATAAGAAATCATTGTTTATTTATTGTTCAACCATTAATGTACACTTTTATGCGGCCTACCGATGGGTGGTTACCGCTACACATGTTTCAAGTTTCGTTAGTATTATTTTTTTTTATTACTGTATACCTCATATCCGCACAACAGTAATGTACCAATATATGTACAATAAAGTTACCAATATATTTAAAAATAAGAACGAAAACCGTATTTATAAATATTACGGGGTTACTTTTGGAAAAGGTTTGTCTGAAAATTTTGTAAGTTATTAAACGGTAATGGCTCTAAAACCGCTAAATAAAATAAGTAGGTATATAGACACGATGAAAGATAAAATAGATAAAGAAAATATTTATATATGTGTGTGATAAATTGTATCAATTGTAATGAAAAATTGGTATGACAGGCATGAATAAGAAGGATAGATTATACCATCATAAGAGCAACATGAAATTAAATTCGAAAATACAGCATCATCCCCACACGTGAAAAAAGCAAACATAAGTGCAATTGGAACAATTTTAAGATCTACAAATTGAAAAATGCAAATACAAAAGGGGTTTGCTGGAAGGAATATATATTCTCGAAAGTATAAATATAACGTTAAACAAAAGAAACGAAATAGGAAGTATAGAAACACACTACGCAAATTGCTTACGATTAATAACGAAAGAAATTAATTTGTATAATTAAAACAAAGTGGGATAGTATTACATTGTTTTGAATAAATTATAAAATCATATAACCCACTGAACTTTGCAATGAAACAAATTAAATTGGAAGTTTTATATTGTAACCACTTCTTTATTTTGACCGTTTAGTTCGGTCGGTGGAGTATTTCTGGATTCGGAGTTCCTGCGGTTGAATATTGCAATGGGAGCAGCTTTGGCCTTATGGAAGGCAGTATAAGGAATATAACAGTCATAAGTTAGACAATATTTAATAAGCGTGATGTAAACATAAAATGACAAATTTTAAGAATATACATTTTACTAAGGAAGTCTATGATTACTGGACCAAAAGAAGTACAATACATAAATCAATCTACTGTATCCATTAATTTATACAAAATTATCTTAATCCCCCGTAGATTAAACACATTTGCGGATAAAGTCTGCACTCTGGATCCGCTAACTCGTTCGTGGCATGTTAGACAAAAATTCACAATTAAAAATTCTGGTATAATTTTAATCCACATAAAGGTTATCAATACAACATCATAAATTTTCTCTCGTTTTGCCACTTTTTCAAACACATATTTACGAGTCACTATATTTACCTTTAAAAGGAAGTTCAGAATTAACCGCGCTTAACATATGCGCGCACATACCAATAAAATATAGTTATATTAAGGGCGCCTTTACTATGCAACTTTAAGTATGTGTTAACTTGACTTTAGTCCAATTACAGCAATGAATTAGTGTCTAACTAATAAGACACGGCGTGTCCTTGGAGTCGCTGAGAACGGTGGTTGTCTGGTCCGCGACACCACAAGCGTAGGGCAGCGGCGGGAGACGGCTTCCTTCAGCAAATCCATCGGTCAGGTTCGAACCAAGGATGTCCCGCAGACGCCGCTGCAGTGGCAAATGGAAGCCACCAGCTGCCTGTCACACTCAACAGAATTGACGGATGCACCTTCCGACACAAGATTGGGCTCGCCTCGTTTACCGTCCAGACGTGGCGAATTCTCCTAAGTTCGGAGTTGTAAAATTTTCGAAGTCCGGAGTAACGCCTTGGGTGGATGAAGTAAAAATTTTTAAGTCCCAATTTATCCGGAACAACGATGTACGTCTTTACATCTCTAAGTACATGATCGAAGTCCACGAATTTCTGATAGTGCAGAGCTCTATATGGGCGTAAAGAAAAATGCTTATTTTAAACGGTAGAAAATGTACTTCGATAAATAGAGATGGCGATAGTCCGTAAAAATGAAACTTGAAATTATTTATGTTTTTAAATTGTATGGTTTTGTCCTGAATTAGTTAATTAATTCCCAGCTTTATGATGGTTTGACAACGCCGTAGAAACTGTCTTATCTCATCGACATCATGCAACAATTGCGTCTAAGATTCAAGGTCTTCCTCTTGCTCATCCCATTGTCTCGATAATGGATAGTATAAGAAAAGTCTACTTACAATTTAATTCAGCGGAAATAAAAACATTGAAATGTGTCAAACGACAAAGTGAGCAATGGTCCAAATTACGGCGTTTAAAGTTTATGTTTTAATCTAATGTTAGATGCGTTTTAAATTTCCTATTCATACGTAATTATTATCATGGCGTATTATTAGATTTTGACTTGAATAATACTGTGATATATTTAACTAATTGGGAGGTAAATGAACATACAACAATCGCTAGGTATATGGAAATCTATAAAGACATAAAGAAATATTACTAAATATGGAACGGCGGTTACTATATAAATTGACTAGATCCTTAAATCATATAACTAATTATAATATATGTATGAAAATATGTTTTATAAACATAATGTTATGATTTATGTAAGGACATTGTGAATAAAATGACCATCTTAGTAAATACACGTGATCCCTGTGTTTACGATGACATTTCACCAGTTGATTTATACCTTTCGGTAGGAAATCAAAGTGTGAATAGTTTTTCAACGAAATTGCTTTAGCAATAACTCACAGATAATGTATCAATAATAATAATAATAATAATAATAATAATAATGTAATAACCACTTTTTGACATGTATATATATGTGTGTGTGTAAATATGTATTTCACATTTGAATATGGCAGAAATTGAGGAAAGCTCCTGCGGTGTAAAACAGTTTAAATAAAAGCTGAGTTTGAGACAACAGTTTGGCTTAATTTTGCAATTTGTTAAAACATAATTTTATAAAAGACCTGTAATGCGAGGAAGTAGTAATGATTATGTACGTAAGGATGAAAGCTCCCAAGTTTTTTTAAGAGATGATGATCGATCATTGTATAAATAACAGTATGACTGTTTTTAAAAATAGGGACTGGAATTAAAGCTTTATTAATATTTATCATAATGTTATTGTTTCTTTTTTGGTTTTCTTGTTAAAATATAATTTCATAAGAGTTAAGCAATCAAAAAACTGCAGATGATTTTTTGGAAACTTCTCAGGATAAGAATATTAAAACGTTGTTTTCATTATTCACAAGTCGGTCCCAAAATTTTATATGCATACTAATACATGAGGATATCAATTATGGATGCAAAGCGGACGGGGGACCAAGCGATTCGGCAAGCGAATGACCTCAGAAGTTGTCAACACTAATCTAATTGAATAGATTAAGGACGGGGAATATTCGCCCTGTGACATCCTGGAGTTCCGTTCACCTTTAACTGTCGTGTGTGTTGTGCTTCTATTGTATTGTCAAATACTTTTAACAGTCACCAGCTTATTTGGCTCATAAAAACTGGTGAAAACATAATAAATAACACATACTAAATTTTAATATTCTTGAAGAATGTATTTCTTCGGGAGAGTAAGTAATGAAAGTGCCGGTTCCTCTTTTTAATAAATTTATTTAAGAAACTATATGTGACGTGTTTTTTTATTATTTATAAATATATTAAATATTAGTTATGTTTAGATGGGTGGGCGCCAATAAATATCTACTTCGAAATTTTAACAGTTTTTATTCTTAATAAAACTAAAAAACAAAATTACAATATTTAAATTTAATGAATTTAATTTTCCTAGCTCAGCCTTAATTATAAATTATATTGCAAGAGACCTAGTAAATACAATTTACTTTCCCTCAGGGCTGTATCACGTGTTTATACACATAGCAGAGCGAATTTTTGCCTTGGTTTCTTACTGTACATTCCAAGTTTCTTTGTTGACCGGCAGTCCTGGGTTTTACACAAAGGCAGCTTCCGGGTCAGCATACAGGCAGTCTGCAAGCCTCGAATTTTGGTGTAGTTTCCTTGTCCTTGCAGGCAGGCCGCTTCTCCTCTTAGCTCTCAATCGAAGTCCTCTCACCTACGACTCTACTTTTTGAATCCTTTGGCGAGGTCCTTAACTAACCTCTCCTCAAACGTGGTTCGTCTCCCTGCTCTTTCTATTTTTCCCAAGTCCTCCAATGGGGTTGGCGTTCCTACCCTTCCTCTCCAAAACTTCAAATTTTGGGAGGGGCCACCCTAGCAATCCTGGGGAACTGGGTTTTTTCGGTGAGACGCAAATACCTTTGAGACAAAGACTGCCCCCGTCAGGCTACAAGTTATTGTTTTGCTTGTCTTGTCTGGTTTTTCCACGGAATGGTGCCTGCCTTGCGAATACCTCAGGACTGTTCTCTACAGAATTTTACACAAAATGTTAACTTAATTTATCTGAAATTTTATACGCGTTACATGTAATTAGAAATTCAGCTCTAAGATTTAATATATACTAGCTGGATGCCCGACGAATCCCAGGATATTAATGCTTAAATATAACAGGCATTTTATTTAGTTTATATTATTTTTAGTTTCTCGGGAACGTCGTCGTCGCCGTCGCCACACGCATACATGCCTACGTAAGGGCATAATCGATCCTGTTCTATATGTCATTAGGATAGGACGGATACATAAAATGTCACGGAAAAAAACGGTAAAAGTAATGGTCCCCGAAAAGTATATATTCAACGGAAATATCGGCCGATTTTGCATATATTTTGCCTCCCTCCAACCCCGCCCCTGTGGGTATTAGCCGTGTCTTATCCCGACAGTGCGGATTTCCGAGGCGCGAAAAATAAGGCTGCAAATTTTGTTGATATTGCTTCATGCGTTAAGATTTTTATGCCGAACAAATATACACAAACATACGCACGAAATATTTTCACACAAACAAAGAATTTAATTTATAATAATGAGGTAGTTAATCCAGCTATTTGGTCTATTTAGCCGGAAATAACTTTCAAATTTAATGAAAGTTTTATTTAAGTAAATATATATTTAAAATACTTGAAATATATACAAAAATGTTAATAATTTTATTAATTATATTTTATGAATTATGCATTAGATAGAGCCCTTGCTGAAACTGGAATTAATCCGTTTCTTTTGGTAAGTGTGTGGATGGTATATTGGCTGGAGTTACGAAACAAGAGATCGTAATTTTTTAGAAGTCTGTAGCCTGTCGCTCATGCCCTTTGACTTATATATAGAACACCCAATGAAGGAAGTTAATAATAGAAGAAATAAATACTTTAAGATTTGATGCTGATATTGAGGTATTAGGAGAGTCAGAAAAAGACTTGGAAAACAATAAATGGCATGAACGTGATCCTGGAGAACAAGTATAGCACGGGGATTAATGGAGAAAAACCAAGATCATCGAGGGTAGTATGGGAAATAGAGGAATAAAAAACGGGTGTTAGATAGGGAAGGGATAATTTGAAGGAAGTTAAGGAATTCTGCTACTTGGTGAGCATAATAACTAGGAATGGTAGAAGTATAGTAGACATAAAGAGTACGATAGCAAAGGCAAGGAATTCATTCACAAAAATAGACGAATTGAAGTATGAAAATTATCAAAAGGTTCGTATGGAGTGTGGCGTTATATGGTGCGATACGTAGACGATTGGAGTTGTAGAAAGGTATAACAGAATCTATCGAAATGTAGTGCGATAGGAGAATTCTGAATATCAGTTGGATGGATATGGTAATTAACCAAGAAGTTTTAAACAGAATAGGGGAAAAGAGAACAATCTTGTGGACTTTGACGAAGATAAGGGGTAGATTAATAGTCCACGTTTAGATACATGAGGGCGTTATAATATTAGCATTAGAGGGCAGTGTTAGGTTAAGAATAGAAGGCCAAGGATGGAATTCGCTAAACAGATATGGGAGTATATGGTATTTGGTAGCTGTTGAAAGGTTTGCTCAGGATAGGTTAGTATGGCGGCTTGCATCAGACCAGTCACCAGACTGAACACCACAACAACAAATTGAAAGACGGCCAATAATTCATCAAATAATTTAATTACTATTTAAGTAATAGAAATACAGCGTTAGTCCAACACCAGAAAAATTATATAATCAAAATTAGTTTCGAATACATAAAAGTTTGTTAAAATATGAAATGTAATATTCAATATATTATTTAATATAAAGTTTATTAAATGAAAAATAATCATAGCCATTAGTCACGTAGGCTATAAGTAAGATGTTATATTAATAATATCTATAATATATTATAAAATGGTTTATTTAAGCTTCGGATATGTACAGTTTATCTAGCCATTACGATGCCAAATCCTGCGATATCGTTCCTCTCTGCACTCTATAATCTCTTTGGCGCTAAATTCAAGGAATGTCGCTACATAATGAATGCCCAAAAGTACGAATAAATTTATTTGAATTATTGCGTTTCGTCTAACTCTCGGGACCTACTTAGATTATTAATTAAAATATTATAAAATTTCCGATTGCTGCCGCAACGTTCGTGCAACACAAGTTATTGAAAATCGTTATTGTGATCGTAAAATTGAAATGGAACAGAGTTCACGATGCTGTAGTGTATGATCACAGTAAACTTGGATAAGGTTACTATGGGGCAAATTTGAAGCATATTTTTAGCCTCTTAACTTACCTTAGGACTACCAATTGCAGAGCGTAATTGCTTTATCGTATCTCAATCCAACGTTGACAAAGCACGTCGATGCGGACGATAGATTGCCTGGCACGCAAACTGACATCGTAGATGAAAGGGCCTGAGACGCTCTTTTAGAACCGAACCGTCTCTAGATTGGATTACCATCCAATGGTTTTCATGTGAATAGAGGACTCGTATACAACATATTGTACAGAAAGTTTCATCTTGTTATATGTTACTGGATAGTTATGTGATTTTGTCAAAAACGTTTGCATGGAAAGTAATAAAGATATGAGTAATACAGTAATCGCGAAATTATTTTCATCAATTTCATGATTATTTCATATATATGATTATTTTAATCTTCAAAATTCTTTGAATAATGAATTATTTTATTTAGTTTTGCTTAAACCATTTCTGATTCTTGTCGCGTTATGGTAAGTAAAATATAGGAACAGATTCTTATAATGATCTTCAGTCATCATTATTATTACCACACAGCAATTAGAAGAGTCCTACGGGCGTAAAGAAGGTCGACGGTTAAATAAACACTTTTAAGGAAATCGTAGTTTATTATAATCGGATGCAGTAATTTGTAGGTGGAGAGAAATAGATAATGTGCAATCGTCCACTGACCCGTGGTTGAAGTGGGGGAAGGTCGGAACTCACTTAACACGAACAATTGTTTCGGCAGCTTGGTACAATAAAAACTACATGGACGTAAGGAAACAATGGAGTTCAGTTCACGAAGAAACTCGTACACGAAAGTTAAGTACAGGGTACGGTAAAAATGCATTGGCTCTGTCTGCAATACCAATCATAATAATATAATAAATATTTTTTAAAACGGTAGAAGCTGGTCTCCAGCGACTGTTCCTCCTTTGGCGACAATACTCTTCTTCTACTACGAACTTTGGGCGTCACGCGCTAAACACAGTTTATTTCAACGGAGCCATTCATATTAAAAACCTTTGTGTATGTGGTCAGGTGGGTATAATATATCTCATCTGTATTACATATAGCGTTAAGTGCATAATTAATACGCCATTGAGGTCTACCAAAAATGGCAAGTTTTGCATAGGAAGGCTAAAAAAATTGAGTTGAAAGTAAAGGAGTATCGTAATAATAATAATGAGATCTATCAAACAATTTAAACAAGTTGCAATGTGGTTGCACATTAATAATAGTGAACTTATGTGAGTAGAACTAGATTAAGTGCTTGTAGCGTATTAATTATACCTGAAAATTAATTTTTACTATTGCCGTAAGAATGTAAATACTTTTGGTAATAGAAACGTGTCTAGCAGGTGAGAAAGCAACGTGGCTACTTACATTAAATACACCCCTTATAACTCTTCTGCAGTTATTCGGAAGGGACAGAATAAGGCGACCTACGAGATCCACGTTTTCGAGGGTTTTCCCTGCAGTTCTTCCAGGTGAGTACCGGGTAGGTTCCTTAATTATATTCCAGGGGCCTTTGTTAACCCATAGCTGAATTTCCTCGCTTCCTAAGCTATTAAAGGGGGAATGACAATTTTTAGGTCACTCTCATGCAGACTGTTACACAAAAAATATTTCACTGCATAGACGAATCGACTGAGGACAATAAACTCGGGCACGGAGATCAAAAGCCCTGCGATCGTAAATATTTTTCTCTAGTCGTTATTCATAAGTCATTATTGATTTATATTTTTTGTATTAAGGCTATGCTAGATTTGGTATTTTGCGTTTAATAAATTTTCTTATACAAAACTTGTTTTCACCAATTCAAAGGCAGCTTCCCAATGTCTTGTGTCTTTATCTTAGCAGTTAGCCGAATGAATTGCTTTGAACATTTCTGAGACTTCTCTCTCAGGAATTTCTGTTGATTAGCCAATGCAGAAGAGCGGAGAAGGTTCAGAGTTGAGGTTAATTAACTTATTGAGTGAAGGAGGCATCCGTAGGTGCTTTGAAGTCGCAGAGAACGGTTATTCAAAATGTTCTGTGCTGAGTTCGAGAATAAAATCACCAGCAATCAGTTCAACAATTATTTTTCACTTTATAAATCGACGTTATAATTATCCATTCGGTTGGGAAACGTCGTAGGGAGGGAAAATCGAACTTATAAATAGTAGCAGCTCTATCAATACCGCGTCTGATGCAAAGTGAACGGAAGTTTTCTTTAATCTATTATAAGGAACTGTTTTTTTATTTTAATCATGAGCGTCTGGAACTCCGAAGTTCGATATATGCTCTGCGTAGGTCAGCACAGTCTCGATCATTAAATCATTGAAAAAACCAAATTTGTTTTATATTGTCATAATTATAAACAAATTCCATATCAACATTTTTGTAATGTTTAAAAAAATTGTAATTTATTTTGTAGATGATTATGGAAATGCCGAAAGCTTTTTAATAAATTTTGAAATCAAAATTAAACTATAGTTTTGGTTATTTAAGTGAATGATAAAAATAAGGAAAAATTATTATTATAATAAACAAAAATCAGTCTTGTAGCAAAATTTAATAAATTCCTTGAAGATGTTATCTATTGATTCTTATTTTCGAATATATATATATATTGTAACATGAAAAGTTACAAAGAACAATGCAGGCCAGCTTGCGAGTTGCAATTGTTGAGGAACTGACGCAACCCGGGCCAACAATGTGGTCTGGTGAGACGTTGGGTGGTCCGCAAAGGGAGGGGGGAGTCGTCATAGGGTGATCGGAGCAGCAGGTGTGTCGACGAGATGACGAGAGAATGACCACGCCCTGCAGATATAATTTTTTTTCATGCTCTGATTGAAATTATAAGTATTAAAATCAATTTTTGGTGTTTTTATGAAAAATACCTGGCGCCCTAAAGGAATTCAGAAATCCTCGAATACGGATGAACGACGGATCCGCTACAAAATATATATATATATATATATATATATATATATATATATATATGCAGAATAAGACTTGGAAACATAAAAATAGTTCGTATGAATGAGGGTTAATAGAGGGATAACCAAGTTGAAGTGTAGTATGGGAAACAGTGGAGTAACACGGGGTGTTACTTTGGGAAGGGATATCTTGAAGAAAGTTAAGGAATTCTGCTACTCTAGGGATGGTAGAAGTAAAGTAGACACAAATAGAGTAGGATAGTACAGGCAAGGAAGGTTTTCCCAATAATGTAAATTTACGTACGGCTAATATAAGTATAAATATTAGGAAAACATTACTAAAAATGGTCGTATGGAGCGTGGCGTTATAGGGGCGCAACACGTAGATGGTAGGACTTGCAGAATGGAAAAAACAGAGCTTTTTGAAATACTATAGGAGAATTCTGAAAATCAGATTCGTGGACAGAGTAACTAATCCGGAAGTTATAAGCATAATAAGAGAAGAGAGAAGAATATGGAGGACTTCAACGATGAGAAGGGAAAGATTTACGTCACGTATAGACACATAAGGGTCTTGTAAAATTAGTAGTAGGGGACGACGTGAGATGAGATGTTATATAGAAATGAAAAGTCTTGCTCAGGATAGGTTAGCATCAGATCTGTCTTTTGACGAATAATACAACACAACAATACTCGTAAAAAGATAAGAGAAAAAATCACACCTCTTTAGAGATTTCAATTAAATGAATAATATCAATAAATATTACTTATTTACTCGTTTGTTAAGCTTGCAACGTACCATTCAATTAAAATTTCCAACCTGAAGCTCAAATTCAGGCTTACGTTAATAGTAATACAACGTTGACTATATTCCACTTTGGCCGAATTTCGTAAGTACATCGTTAATTAGCTTGTGTAGCACATAATCTACTGTGTTAATGAATTCCTGCTGGACGCAGAAATCAATGAAACGATTTTTACACTACGATTAAACGTATAAACGAAACCAACAGGCACCAATAAATGATGTGTAATAACGAACTTAAATCATACTGTCAGCTTAAAGAATTATTCTTACAGAGGGAAAGTTGGGGTTGGTGTATACATGTCTGATAACGTTTCTTTATTTTGGAGAGAATATAAACATTGTGGATGTCGAAATCCTCCAGCCAATATCACGTCAAGCTCTTGATATTCACTTCTTCGAGGAATGCTGATCGAAATTATTTGTCAGTATTTCCTAGACGTAAAATTCAGCGATTGCCTGAGTGAATTTTACAGACTAGCAAAGTGTCATCAACTTTCTTTATCTAAAGCTATTCAATTTCGTGGGATATAAAACTTTCTGCGTTAACAGAAACAATGCTGCAATCACGTTTATTATTTATCATAAAAGTTTGCAACTAAGAGTTGTAATATTAAAACAGCCCCTTACCGAAATAAATTTCATTTATTGCGTTACGCTTCTGCTGTAATCTGCCGGTGTTAAATGGTTCACGAGCTTTACATTCTACTAAGATAAAGCTGTGTGGCACCAGAATACAAAAGTATTGTTATTTATAATATTCAGAGGTTATCTCAAATGAGGACGCATAAAATAGAGGATGCAAAACACGCACTCAAAATTGTAACAAGTTTTTCCTCCAATTAAAAATTTAATACACTCAATTTAACTTGATACTTATTCGAAGGAAAAAAAATATTTATAAAGAAAATTTTAACTTTTATTTATCTTCGGTTGTTGTTGTACTCAGTCCCAAGACTGGTCTGATGCAACTCTCCATGCTAACTCATTTGAGCAATCCCTTTCATTTCCGCATAACTAGCACATTGCAAGTTCTCCCTTGTCAGTTTGGCGTATTCCAACAATGTCCTCCCTCTTCTGTTCTTCCGCCTCACACTTCCTTCTAATGCCAATTTTACAAGACCCTCGTGTCTTAAAACGTGGTTTATTAATCTATCCCTTCTCTTGGCCAACGTCCTCCATATTGTTCGCTTTTCCCCTATTCTGTTTAGAACTTTCTGGTTTAGTTAATTTATCCTCCCATTATATTTTCAGCAGTCTTCTATAGCACCATATTTCAAAGACTCCTTTTTTCCCTTTCCGCATTTCCTATGGTCCACGTTTCGCACCCGTACTACGCCAAGCTCCATACGAACATTTTTAGCAACGATTTCCTAATATTCACACTTATATGTCCCGTAAGTATATTCTTCTTTTTCGCGAAAGCCTTCTTTTCCTGTGCTATGCTGCTCTTTATTTCTACTATACTTCTATCATCCCTAGTTATTACACTTCCCAAGTGGTAGAATTCCTTAAATTTCTTCAAAATATCCCTTCCCAATCTAACATCCATTTTTATTTCACTGTTTCCCGTACTACACTCCAGGAATACGTTCATGCTATTTTTCATAGTTTCCAAGTCTTCTTCTGACTCCCGTAATACTACAACATCGTCGGCAAAGCGAGGGTTTTTATTTATTCTCCTTGCAATATGATTCCTTTTTCATATTTCGTTTTAACTTTCATCGTCCGTGTTCTATATATAAGTTAAACAGCATGGGCGACAGACTGGATTCTTATCTTACTCCTTTCTTGATTTCTGTTTTCTTTTCTTGATCTTCAGTCCTAACTAATGTTGACTGCTTTCTGTAGAGCCTATGTATAAGCCTTCTGTCTCGATGTTTTATTCTTGTGCTCTTCAAAATCCTTAATAGTATGTTCCAATTCACATTGTCAAACGCTTGTACTAAATCTACAAAACCCATTATCTTCTAATAAATTAAAGAAATTAAAAGGGTTTAGAATTTCAGCCAATCTGCCTACACATGTTATTTGCGATACGGAAGCAGATACTGTTGAGGTTTTTATAAAAGTTTATATATTTCTAAATCAAAATCTAGGATAAACGGTGAAGAGGATGCCAGTTTAAAAGTACGCAAAAGGGACCGATATTAATGTGGAACAAATGTTTTCACGATCTCCAGGACTGATAGTGTGACTAATTTCAACATATAACAGCATAACAGTACGACCAGCCTATTTGGAGTGTTGGTGGTGGCTAAATTAATGCGACAACAACTGAGATTGGTGTCGAATCCCATGTTTTACTAGCCGCTGATTTTAATCATGACATTTACCCTACCAATTAAACTCATGCTTAGCCCATAGGTGTGATTTTCTCACAATAATAATGCTATACCGACCGAAATTGCACACTATTCCACAATTTTGTAGCTCTGTATATTGAATACTGACAGTCACTTTTGTAATTAATTAGTGTAAAGCTGACTTCGGCTTATACGTCGTGGTGTGAGGTGAAGGGGCTACTTTTGAAAATAGTACAATAGAGGCCGATCTTAGTGTAGAATAAATTGTTTTAGAGATATTATTTGATGCTGTTAGACCCATATTGCCACAGAAGGTGACAACAATAACGATAGCGGCGGACGAAAATTGAAAAAATAATGAATTTGTGTACAACCCACAAATTTGGGGCACACTGAATTGAATGTTAATATTTTCCATGTCGGTAAAATTTAAGGCTTGCGCTATTGGCACTGAAAAGGCCTAAGGTGAATTATAGGAAACATAATCCGTCTGAAACTAATCATATTATTTGCAAGCTAATAATTTTTGGTGTAGCAGAGATCAACTGTGAAACTTACAATGAATTTTTAATCACATATTCAACCACTGTCAAAAGGAGTAAGTTAAAAAATGTTTGAAATGATGAGAGAAGGATGGCCTGTTGGAGTTTTCTCTCGCAGGCATTTCTCCCCAGCGTGACTGCGGGGCTCACCTTACTATGTCGGGAATACCTCATATTCTCTGGGTTTTTTTTCAAAGTTCTCACATGCCGAGGCAACTTCACCTTTTTGGGAGTATATATATTGGGGTCAAATACCTTGGGTATAAGACAAGAGTTGTCAGCTGATCCTATTGGATCAGCCGGTCAACTGCCTCCTAAAACTGCTGTAGACACGGAGAAGGAAATGCTGCGACACCACAGCAAACTATTCTCCCGTCAATTGGAAGGGCGTGACTCAATGCCCGACCTACCTCATGCAGGTTTTCTAGGGTTTTCCCTGCATCTCTTTAGGTGAAACTTTATCCCGGGGGTCCTTTTCAATCCTTGGCTACCTTTCTCTACTTTCCACGTCATTCCTCCTTTTCAATACCCTTCTTATGCTATTAAAGGGTATTTGCCTGTTTCAGGATGAACCTCATGAAGCCTGTTAACCCCCCCTCCCCTCAAAAAAGAGAGAGAATAATGATGAATTAATTCATTTTCTCGTCAAATACAAATAAATACTCTAAACACGTGTGGCACATAAACAATAAATAATAAAATAACCTCTCTAACAACGTTTGACTTTGGCGAGTTTCAGACACTGCCTCTATCAGCCATGTTCCTCCAGAATCTGGGCTAATTACGCCGCAATTAGCGGAATTCAGCTTGTCCTGTGACTGGCACCTTCTAGTTTGATACGCTCCCCTGCTGCTGACGTGAGCGTTAATTGGTGTCACATGCCTCTGGAGACATGGAAATGAGGCCTGTTATCGAATCTAACTCCCTGTCCGCCCAAGTAAAGACCACAGGCCATGCCTTCGGAGGGAATTTCGCTAACTTTCCATCAGCGTTGCACAGAAAAACAGTGTCACTCGCATAATATCGCTCTTCTAACTCTTATTAATGAAGATACATTGCAGTTGTTATCCGTAACCAATAATTAAAATGTGTTTTGTCGTTCGTCCAAACCCCTACTCTTGGTAACATGTATAGCCTATTTTTAACCTTGAGATAATAGAAATACAAAATATGAAAATGTTTGGGTTTATTCTGTTCAAACTGACAGCAGATCAGAGCTTGAAGTAATGTATATACTGTAATTCAATAGCTATTTTATTATATTACTTAATTGATTGTCATACAGAAGGGCAACAAGCGTGGGAGAAAACGACACGACGCAGCTTCCTGTACCTGTCTGAGTTAAGTGATGACTGTTCCTGCGGGTTGGGGGAACGCATCCCCGCTGTCACCCAATAATTGTTCATTTCCTCGATTAGTCCCTCCGTTCTGATTCACCAAACACACAGATTGTCCGTTTCTACAAGATTGGATGCGGCGTTCCAGAAGCCGAACCTATCCGTGCAATTTAACTCGATAAATTAAGGAAGCCTATCATGGGCATTTGAATGTAGATGGAAAGGACGTGAAGTGAGCAAGTAATGAAATAAGAAATATTTATTTACTTAATATGAGTTTAGCCCCACAATGGATGACAAATCATAGTTAAAATATTTATTTACTTATTATTACGATTATTAATTTTATTATTCCCCAACGTTCCGAAAATGATAATAAAAAGTTCATTTATATTGATTACTTGATTATTAATTTATTATTCTATAGTTGATCTAAATGAATAAATATATCAGAGGTCAAAAGTGAAAAGAAAAGGATTTGATTAATTATTTAGAATATAATATAAAACTTAATATTTTGTATGCAAAAACCAAGAGAACTAAATATAATAAATTCAAGATGGAAAGTGGTAGGGCATACATAAATTTACATTAAAACTCTTTAATCTGTGAAGCGAGCAAAGATAAACAAAATTTATTTGGCAAATAAGACTGGCAATGTGAACATTTGAAATAATAAATCAGCGATACCCACAAGGGACAGCCGCTGTGACATTCTACTTATGGTTAATAATCATAGAAAAGGCGCCGGTTGAGACTTTCTGCTTCTAGTAGACTCTAGCTGTATTGGTCACGCCTAGGCCCGAAATAGTCCAGACATCCACAAATTTTTTATCCTCTACTCGGTTTTTGTCTCAGAGCTCAAGAGCTGAGCTCTTCTCTGGCTAGAGGCCCTCAATTGAATGCACAAAACTTCTTTCCATTTCGTCGTATGGCTCCGAATTCTCTTCCTCACTTTGATTCAATTTACAAAATTACAGATAATAGGAAAAAAGTAGCCGCTAATGTGAACATGTTTATCGTTCGTTACGCAGTAGCTGTTTACAATTATCTACGCGTAGCTTCCAACTTGACAGAAGCTACTGGCATTCCATTGCCCATGAGAGGTGTCTTTTACCTGTCCGAAAAAAGGTCTATCATTCACCGTCACAGAAAAATATTTTGCAACCCTTCAGAGACTCTCGCTTAATTTAAAAAATTACAGTAAAAAGCAATACGATATTTGATATGATATCCCCTTTAGTAATGGATATATTATAAAAGTAACAAAATGTAATTATATTTTAGAATTGTAGGAAGGATTTAAAATGTAGTCAATAATTCGCTTGTTAAATTCATTGTAGCATATTTTAGTTTCTACGTCTACTTTCATTTAATGAGTTAGTTCTTGTCATGTATCTCTGAGTTAAAAGTAATATCAATGCCATTGGGATAGACTTATTCAATTGCTGCTAATTATCCAAAATAAAATTTCAATATAATACGTACATCATGGTTTCCAGCCCGTAACTTCCTTATATTACACTCAAGTTTTTATGTATAAAAATAGCTTCTGACTATTAGTATGGTTAATTTCAATTAAGTGAATATTAAATAAAATTACAATTTGAAGGGGATATTTTTTAAAAATAGTTGGTCCATACTTGTCCGATGTAATCGAGTTCCGTTTACGTAATGCAAGCAGCACGTTAAGCCATTTCGGAAAGCCAGAAAGTACGGTAAACGTTTCAGAGGCATTGATTGAGAATTGGTGCTGTTAAAAGTAGTTTATGCGGAGTAATAATTTAAATGCGGTCAGTATTTATATTTTATAAGTATTCAATCACAGATCTCTGAGCCGTTATAGGGTTTGAACCATCTTAGGCATAAGTTAGTTACAAGACCGCATTGAATAGCCATGATTAACGATTGAAGAGTATCGTAGTACCAAGCAAGACTACGGCAGACCAACCTGTGGTAAGAGGAAGGATGTGGGATGATAGTAGAGGGAAAAAGAGGAGTAGGTTCTGAGGCACAGGAAGGGGAGGTCCACCACCACGACGAACCTCCGGAACAGCAAACCGCACGCTTTACCTCACCAAACACACTACCACCATTATCAAATATGAAAAGTTCTTTCTGTAAGAAAAGGAGAAACAAAGCACAAGGTCTGGTGACTCTAGTCCTGGTAACTGAAGAAAATTGTTATTGATTAGTGACATTTAAATATGTGAAGTGGTACTCAGTAGCTTACCAAAGTATTAATTTTAATTACTGTAAATTAAGTGGTTGAATAGACACAGGAGTTGGATGTTAGTGAGTGTGTTCTCTAAGGGAATGGATCCGGATGCATGGCAGAATATTCCGACGGTTAACGGCAGGATCCGATCAGGACCACTTTTACGCTTTCAGAGTCCCTAAAACATGAGTAGCGGATTCTCGTTATTTCCTGCGCCTTACGTGGGGTGTCTGCATTGTTGATATTGGGCACGTTAAACATTTATTTCCACGGAATATTCACAAGATAGCTCAACCAAATGCATCAGGGTTGGGAGTACTGCCAGAAAAGATGTGGCATTAAATTAAAAGATAAACACAGTTGTATGTAATTCTTATGGAATAAAAGTGACAAAAATTAAGTAGTAAGATAGGTGTGGTAACTCATGACCCCTACATTGAAGCGGTAAAGCAAAAATAATTTAGTTTTTGGTATTCGCGTACAGCAGGACGAAAAGCGAGGGTGGTTTAGTCAAGGCCGAGTAGGCGGGAAACGTCGCCGTTTACAACATTATTTATTGCCTGGAGTGCATTGTATTTGGACAGTTGGTCCCGGGAGCTGTCCTGAGAAAGACGGGATGAGAGAGCAGTGGCTGAAGAAGCAACATGTGTAAAAGTTAAATTCTGCATGTTTCGAGAAAGAAGTTTCATTTGGTGGGAGTACAGAAAATAAAAAGATAACATTTGATGCGGATTTAATCTGAAGAAGAGGCGCTAGAGGATCTAGAAGACGTGATCCAACTAAGGAACATCCGCTAACGGCAAACGAAGAACGACGTCACCAGGCGGAACATCTGGTAACGGCATTTTTAGCCGCCTTTTCCAATAAAACCATTCTCGTTGATTCGCGATTGTTTTTATTTCACTTATATCGTTTGTCACCCGCGTTCCCGGGAGCAGCCGTTTAGAAGCTGCATAGATTCTTCTTGCTTTACCGACTGAGCCAATTTGATAACACATTTTATTCGTAAATTTATATTTTTACTAAAACTTAATTTGAATTATATTTCTTTTGTAAATTTTACATTGGTATACCACAATTTCGATGTTTATTATAATCATAATTAAATGGAATATATTCAAATTAAATATACATTTTTATTATTTAACAATTTCTTGTTATAATAATAATATATTTGCGGTGTAAACAAAAGTGACACCACATAGGAATAATACAACAATTTATTTTATTTGGTAGTGTGCACGCTGTGGCAGAGTGAAAAAACGAGGATTTTTAGGAATAGAGAGGTATCTCGATACTTCCAAGAGATATTTGTAGAAAACGTAAGCATTGTATTTAAAATTTGGCTTCTTTCCAGGGTAGATAGTAATTGAGAGCTATAAGTTTTTGGAAGATAGTTTGCGACCTAAAAAGTTTGTTAAGTCAGCAACCGACATTACGGCAACCCCTGTCCTGTAAGCAATGTTCAAAATCAATTATAATGTATTCAATGTGTGTCAATATTCAAGTAAAATGTCATTCGCCCACAACCGCGGACGTCGCCAACGAACCGAGATCTCACATGAAGCGCATCACTAGGATCACGAATCAGGTAACTTGGGTGATGCAATCCTGTAAACGTGACGCGAGAAATTATTAGCCCATTTATTTACAATATCCCCGCAAATGACCCCGAAATAGTCAGAATTTTTTGTTAATTTCTCGTTATTGCCGTGAACCTCTTCCTCCTTCCTCACACTCTTTCTTCACTCACTATGACTGAAATACAGATTATTTACATGTTGAATGTAATAATTAGATTCCGAAAACTGGTTCCTTTGATTTCCTGTTTTTGATTAGTAACCCTCCTTCCATCACTCACCATGGGAAAATTGCACCCAATCCACTCTTTCCTGAGTGGGGATCGTAATCGTTTCCAACTCCAACAGTTTTTTTATCCGGGTTGTAAATAACACAATATATAATTATTATAAATTTTACACATACGCATTTTACGGATTGAATCGCAAATTAACCGGCCTGTTGACTGAAGAAATCAGACTAATTGAATCAAATTACACCAGTTTCGACACCAAACTTTGTAGTTGTTCTCTTGTGACGCTTCTTCTCCCCCACCCTTATAAATTCTCCCCTCCCATGCTGTAAGTGGTTTGAAATTATGCACTAATAGTGGTAAAGTAGCTAACCCAGAAAAAATATTTATTGGGCCGAAATTTCAGCCGTTTTTTATATTTAACAGTTTCCGCTCGCTCTTACCCTACCCCTAGGGGTGAGAGTCGTCTTTTACCATGACAGTGCTGTTTTATAGTTTCGAAGAACACGTGTACAAAATTTGGTCGCAATTGCGGTAATCCACATAACTACCACGAACATTATATTATAAAAGTTTACAGATTTGAATCATATAAATAATATGGCCTGATTGTATATTGCTGCGAAATATGTAACATTAATTTATTTTCGTGTATAGGACTGGAATAGGTGTGACAGGAAATTTCAGATCAACCACTTGTGCAGGGAATTCGGAAACGAAAGAAGAAACCAATTCTATACGGGATGGATGGGAACATCTTCAAAATAATGGCTATGTATCAGAAAACAAATGTTCGCAAATAGTAATTTTAAATACGTCAATAAATTAAATAAACAATTTGCCTGCTACATTATTTAGAGAAAGTTCTCCAACGAAAAGAAAATTTAGGCCCGTTTCAGGTAATATTAATTAGGGAAGTAATGTGAGAGTGGTTTAAAAATTAATCAGATTCAAAATCTGTTAACAATATGTTAAATTAGAGAGCCAGAAAAAGTCTTACGTTTCCACTTAATGTATTTTCAGAAATTTGACTCTGGTTAAAATTATGGTAAATAATCTACTAATTTATAATGGAAATATACACGTTTAGTGTATTAAGAATAATTATATTTTATTGTATTACCGTACATGCCCTAACGGAAAAACTGTCCCTCTGAGGATTAAACAAATACATACACAGTTTAATAACTTCTCAAACATTTTATGATTTATTTATGCTATGTTAGATTTACTATCAAAATTTATACTTAAAAGTAGTGTATATTTTGAAGGATTCGTTGTTTCAAAATTGCCATATAGCTTATGCGCTGTTTCATTAACAAAAGGAACTCTGTAAACAACACTACAAAATCTGTCATATTACAGTTCAAATAGTAGGCCTACGAGTAGCGCATATATTCTTTTGCGTCGAATAATTAACATTATTTAAATAAAAGCTCGAGTTTTGTTGCATTTTTTTGCACATTAAAAGTTGATTCTGTGCTAATTAGAAAATACTAAACGCCGTATTAAACTTTCTGTCGGAGAAAGTGTAAAAGTTGTCTTCTGAAGCGACCGCAGAGCAATAATAGTCGCATTGAGTGGATCAGGATGAATGGTCCGCTACGATTCCGAATTGTGAAGCCAATTACTTAACGAAACGCAGCCGTGCATCCGAAAGCGGATGCGCGTAATTAATTGATGGGTAGTTATTATTTATTGCGGAAATGTAATGAGCAATCAATACTGGAACTAAGCAAAAGCCTCCACACTCGTTTTATCGTTGCAAGAGAATTCCGACTGGCTAAAGATTTATTTTGGCTCCATAATAACCCATTTGTGTGATGAAAAGTACGAGTATTATATATTAAACAATCCCATTCCGTACACTATTGTTAAAAATTTAATTTCATAACATTAAAATCACAGATATACTACGATCCAGTACAACTTAATATTTTCTTCAAAGAAAATATTGCAATAGAATTAAAAGCAGATGCAAAGTGTCCATCGTCGTTAATATTTCAGAAATTTCAAAATTAAGGTTTCCTTGAGTAACACATGTGGTGCCGACCAGCGGGAAACCTCTGGGTTTGGGGATTTTACTGCAAGTTGAACAAAACCTTACCGTCGTGACCACGTTGGTGAAGGAGAGAGTGGATGAATAACATTTTTCTGGAGTGGAAGAACATCATATAAAGGGAATTCGGAGATCATATAAGGAAATCGCTCCATTGTTTTGTTCATTTATTTGAAATTGGAATTAAAATCACTCTTTTATAAAATCATTTCTAATACCACAATTGTTTCTGCGCTACCGTAGAGTTTAATTTTTTGCTTTTATGAACGGCAGTTCTCACTTCCTAAAAAGAAAAAATTGTATCAATGAAAGACAAGTTAATCATATTATAATAAGTGATCTAAAAATTGTTCATTACCTGTCATATTATTGAATTTTGATAACTTCGTGTTACTAAATTATTTAGATCTGAACGCCTCACCATGAGAGTGATGGAGATCTTAATTAATGAAAAATTCACCCAATAGATACTGTAAATTACAAATTAAATTAAAGAAGTCAAAATGATTTACAGACGACGGTACTTAAGAATTTTCTAATAAAAATGGTGAAATATTACTTATTAATACATAGTAGTTTCAAAAGACGTAGCAAAGAGGTCCGCTTACCTTGTGGGATTAGACTGGAACTGAGATTAGCGTGAACCTTTATTACGACAACATGGCAGTGTAAACAGTATTCTGGAAATATTCACGTTTGGAAACAAAGTTTGTTCAGTTCAGGATATTTTGTACCTCAAAACAGTCATCCATAAAAATTAAGACAGGATGCAAAAGGTGAGCTAGAAAGACCTCGTTGTTCGTATCTACCGTCCATCTGAACCACTGCCGAAGTTCTTCTTCCTTCTCCTGCGCATCTCTCGACTTTCGATTTCTCGCTATTTATATGTGATTTCAATATAATTAAATCATTAAATTCCCTTTCGTATAACCTGTTGTAGATGTTATGTACGTTTTAAAAATTTGTCCTTTGTGGTTTTTTTGGGTTAACAGGCTACATTAGGGTGATCCTAAAACAAACAACTCCCCTTTAACAGCATAGGAAGGGAATTGAAAAGGAGGAATGCGGAAGGTAGAGCAAGGTAGCCAAGGGTTAACTAGGGCCTCCGGTGTTTCGCCTAGAGATGCAGGGAAAACCCTAGAAAACCTGCATCAGGTAGCTCCGCCTACTGGGTACTATTCACACGCCCTTCCGAATGACGGGAGACGAGTTTGCTGTGGGGCCGCAGCATTCCCTTCTCCATGTCTCCACAAATTTTAGGAGGCAGTTGGCTGACTGATCCAATGGGATCAGCGGACAACTCATATCATATGTCCAAGGTCTTCGACCCCCGTACATAAACCTCCAAAAATAGGTGAAGGTATCTCGACATTTGAGAAGTTTGACGAAAAATCCCCGAGAGAGTACGAGGCATTCCTAACATAATCAAGTGAACCCTTTGTGTTATTTATGTGGAGTAATTATATAATTTGTCTACGAGTATCGTACTAGTGTTCGTATCCTTATTTACTTTGCTATGACTTTTATAATTATTTTCATCTTCTAATTTTAACTCAATTATTCAGCCTATTTATATTTAAAAATTTGTACTTAAGCTTGATAGTTGTTGCAAACTTTTAGTCATCGAATCAAGCGTTATAATATTTTACATTTTTCAGACGTATTCTAACCCCAATTCCTTCATTAAAGGTAAGTACGGCTATCATCGTTTATTCCGAATGTTATTGATGCTTATACATACCTAATCTTTTATCCCCTTATACATTACTATAACATTCATACGGATGCGATGAAATTTTGTTCCAGTAATCCGAAAAGGTGCGAATATTTAGTCCCAACACAATTACAGTATTTTTAGAACAGATGGCGCCCGAGTCACCGTAAAGATTTCTGATTTATTTCGAGCATATGACAATAGTTGGCTAGCAAGTCGTTTCAACAAAGCTTTGTGTCATACATGTACTTAAAGAAAAAGGTTCACTTTATATACAAGGAAGAATATTTTTCACCCCGCTTAAGTACAGAGAATATCGATGATTTTCTTATTAAACCAGAAATATTTTTATTTCCCTTAAGTTTGACTCCGTAAAGGTACAACCAGTCATCACCCCGGTTAATTTGAAGCTAGCCCCAAATCGACATACGTCGGAGTGGACCCACCAAGTGGTCAATGGTCCAAAAGAATAAAGGCGTGGAACATCTTAGTAATTCAGCTAGTAATATTTATGTATTCAGCTCTACAAAAGTTATAAGTTTTGTTTCGTATAGAAATATTGATACATTTTTTGAATAACAGTGTTTCATCTGTATTTATATTTTGAGATAGTATAGACGAAAGAAATTTAATGTTACGTTTAATAACCGTTCTTTCATTAGGGACGTTAACGCTTCTCACGATCGTGAAGCGCTCAAGTTGAAACAGACGTTGGAGTCGCAGCTTGTTTAAATAAATTAATGTTTTCAGAAGTGAGAACTTGCTGCTTTTAATGGTTATACTAACAGTATTCGAGGTAATGATTCACGAGAAGCCGACGCTGGCCAGCGAGCCATCTGCCGTTAAGTACTCTCACTCCCGCGAAGCCGTTTGCTTTCTAGCGATAACTTTTCTAGAGCGGCCACTTGGAACAGCATAACACACAAGAGGGGCGCTGGCGGCGCTGGCGGCGCGGGTGGTTAATGGAGCGTGCGTCTAAGTGCACAAGCCCGGACCAGCGCGAGCCTGCCCAGGCATTATGACTACGTCGTCATTTACAACCGGCTCACCTCACTTAACAACAAACCTCTGGCATATCTCCATTAAGAAGTTCTAAAAACAAATTTATACTAACAGGATTTCTTACACAAGTTTTCATCTATATCCCCCCTGCCTGAGAGAGGTCTTCATGCACTTTCCTACACTCCTGAATACAACAGCACAAATCAACGATAAGGATGATCACGCAGTCATGGACATTAACAGTCAAAACTCGATACTACACAATTTTGTTACAATCGTTATAGGATGAAGGACATGACGAAAAATTTAACAATATATGTGTTGAAGTAAATAACCTAAAGACACTCACTTGTACATTTAAAAATATTTCTGTTTAAGTGGCATTTCAACATTAGTTCAACAGTTGTATATAGGACGTCTCGTTAAGATGAGGCCAATATTATAGAATAACAAGTACCCTTTACAAAACAACATTATGTTGTAGTGAGCATACAGCTAAATATTAGTAGGGGGTTTTATTTCAATTTCAATGAATAAAAGTTTGTAGAAATAAGTTCTCGAAACCCCGAGGGTCAATGCATGGTAGGTACCACAGGCCGAACACAAAACCAATGAGGGGGACGCCTGTGGAGGGGATTAGAAGCCAGTTGGGGATTGTAAATTCTTCAGGGTATAACCGCCAATTTCCAAATTTTGACTCGTCTGAACTTTCTACAGGAAAAGTTCCTGGTGCGTGAGGTTTAATTAAATATTCAATTTCCACTTAAATCCCACATTTGTTGGTAATATAGACAGTGAAGGTCTAAATAGGAATTTTCCATTAAATATATAATAAAATAAATAACAATTCAATTAAATTTGTTAATAATTTAAGTAATTTCCCCCTTTTTCATATAATATATATATAAATAAATGAACGAAATTTTAACATTATAAGGAAGTTATTTACATAACTTTTTCTCCAGGTTCATTCTATGTGTGGATGAACGGTCGTTATGTAGTTGTATTGACTAATATAGTTCTTTTTCTGTCAGTTAATTTTGTTGGTTATTTGGTAATATAAAAATGTCAGATTAACTGAGATACTAAATAATGATTTTAAATTTAATTAGTTCAGTTTTATTTGAAAGTTCTCATCCATTAACATTAACAAAGCCGTTTAACAACCCAGCGTAAATACTCTCCCTTCACCAACGTCCCGGAAAATATGTTTCCTGCTCATGCGAAAATTTAATTCTTTTCAATTATCAATTATTCAGAATAATAATTCCATTTAATTATAAAGCTCTGTGCTTTACGTATAATTTTTGCTATTTGAAAAAATAATATTGCTGATTTATTGACAGTGTTTTAAAAAGTAAATAAAACTAAGCGGATACATTAACATTTTTTAATAATAACATTAACATATCAAAAAAGTTTAATTACACGTGGGTTTGACGAAAGATGGGAACAATAAAACTTGCTACGATCTTCAGTTTCTTTTGTCTGTACGTTCCGAGCCAGTACTAAATATTTGTAGTGATTAACACATTATTCACGACAAACATTGTATGCCAAATAGTTTTCTCGTAATACTAATATTTACTCATTATAATTTACCAAAAAACAGAAATACTAAACTATTTATTTAACAATAAGTAAAGACATCGAGGATTTCCTAAATTCACCTTGCCAACTATCACTGCTAATTAAAGCTTTCTCACCCCACGAAACGACTGAAGAAATCAAAAAAATAAAACCACATAACGCACCAGGACATGATCTAATTACTGGGAAAATACTCAAGGAACTTCCAAGAAAATCAGTGGTACTACTAACGATCATATGTAATAGTATGTTAAGGCTGTCATACTATCCTATCAGCTGGAAACGTGCCCAAATCATCATGATACCCAAACTAGGAAAGCCAGTAAACGAAACAAGTTCATATAGACCAATCAGTCTCCTTCCCATAATGTCCAAAATCTTCGAAAGACTTCTAATAAAAAGAATCAAAACAGACCTGGAACTATCATCAATTATACCGGACCTTCAATTTGGCTTCGGTGAAAAACATTCGACAATACAAAAGTCACATAGAATCATAAATAGCATCAACAAAAGCCTTGAAGAAACGAAATGATGTAATGCCGTCTTCCTAGATGTCGCCCAGGCTTTTGATAAGGTCTGGCACACAGGACTAATATACAAGATCAAAAAAGTCTTCCCTAATTCCTACTACCACCAGCTGAAATCATACTTGACAGAACGACTCTTCGAAGTAAAGTTCAATGCTAGCCACTCTAATTAACAACCAGTACAATCAGGAGTGCCTAAGGGTAGTGTGTTGGGTCCTTTGCTCTACCTGGTGTATACTTCGGATCTACCAACTACAGACAATACTTCCATTTGCGGATGATACAGCCTTATTATCAGTAAATGCTGACACCGTCATTGCAATACAACTGCAAAACCACCTGGACATTACTTAGCTGGGCCAAGAAATGGAAAATAAAGATAAACAAGAACAAATCAACACAAGTCACATTCACCACAAGACGTATAGCGTGAATTAAGTCAAGTCAGGAAGTCTTGGACTTATTAAATTTATTTTTATTCTACAATCGGACCGACATAGGTTCGGCCTATATTTAAAAGTGGTTACACTGGAACTGCTTTGTGGACATGAGTCTCCGTATATATAGGGCTTGCCGCCTCTGTACTCTGGTCGGTACACTTTAGTGGACCGGCCAAGCAAATAGACAGATGGAAGAGACGAGAGACAACCAGATAATGGAAGCAAACTTTCCATCACTGGTTCGGCGATAAATATCGAGGCGAGGAAATTACATTATAAAATATAATTTCATAACTCGTGCCATCCGGTCTTCTTCAATAACATTCAAATTCCGATAATGAATGAAGCTAAGTATTTAGGTTTACATCTAGACCAAAAATGACCTGGAAAGAACATGTCCAAAAAACGACAGCAAACAAATCTAAAATTAAGGAGAATATCTTGGCTAATGGAAAGAAAATCAAAATTATCTTCAGTCAAAAAATTGTATTATACAAATGTATCATTAAGACCATATGAACCTAAGGCATAGAATTGTGGGGATGCACCAAACCATCAAATCAAAAAATAATTCAAAGGATACAGTCAAAACAACTTTGCACAATCACCAACGCACCATGGTTTGTTTCCAATTTGACAATACTAAACGATCTCAAGATCCCATTAATCACTGAGGAAATCAAGAGACACTACCTTAAGCGAATGGAAGGACACCAAAATAGGAAAATAGCCGAAATAATCCACCCTCCTGAAACACTGAGAAGACTTAGAAGATCGTGGCCCACAGATTTAATTCAGCAAGACAGAAACTAGTCAATATATATACCATTGAACTTCTAGGGAATCGTCATTCGACGATTACTCTGTTCAGGTTTTAACATACTTTTATAAAATTTACTTATTGCATTGTACTGCAGATTGTAAATTAGCAATTTAAATAAACAAAAAAAAATTAGAATGTTCTCGGAATGCATTTCATTACCATGTACAGTACTATCAACTTGCGGCGACTCTGTCGATGTGACAGGTTATAGGGCGCCTTCCTAGCCCAGAGGATTAGGAAAGGTCCTATTCACGCTTCATTATTTATCAAATAGGATTATGTAAATTATACTACTATTTAATTTATGCTACATAATATTTTACATTTATATTATATATATTTCTATCAACGATACGTGCTATACCAAATAATTTATAATTTAACGATAAGTCCAAAATCAGGTAAAATGCTGATCATGGCACATAAAGTCATTGTATAATGTAATATATATTTTTTTGTGATCATATAATCAAGAATGGAAGTTTGTCCTTTGAACAATCTTACATTCAATTAGTATCAAGCATAGTTATTGCTGACCTCTTGTGGTGCAGTGCTTAGCGCCTCTACCACTCCTCACAGAGATCCCCGCTATGCGTTGTGAGTGTTAATTTTCACCTTAATACATCATCATTCATCAGAAAAGTATTCATCATACCGGGATAACTTTTATAACAGTCTTCATTCAGAAGTTAAGATCAATAATAACTACCAAAGTTTAGTAAAACAATGTAAAAATATTCTATTTTATGGCACATGTTACTCTTTACAGGAGTTCAATAGTTCAAATTATTGTTACTGAAAATGTGGTGAATGCGTTGCTTTGTAAAGTTTCCTATTAAATAACTTAAAACTTCCTGTTTAGTTTTTTCTGCTTTTTTGTTTGTTTCATTTATTGCCTGTAGCTACTACGGAAGGTCAGATTCCTCGTAGTCTGGCTCAAAGAAGTGAAATTTCCTTTGTTTATGTGTGTGTCGTTTTTCCCGCTAATTTTACTGTATCTTGTTTATTATAACTAAGTATTTAAGGGCTTTTGTAGTTAATTATGTTATTTTATTTTTCCTAATAATTATTCCAAGGACTAACGGAAATAACAACAAATCTAAATCTCGAACTCAATAAGTTGTAAAACTCATCACCAACTCAATATTTCGGTTTGTGAAGCAACTACAAGTCGCACGTGATCCTCTAGGGTCCAAACAGAAGATAAATATACCTAATGTTTTGAAATATTATATATGTTTGGTATCACTTTTCTGGTAATAGTATTTAGAATTTATATGTATACTAATATGCATAATAAATAATTTTAATTAGTATGTTACATAAAATAAATCGAAGTTTGATTTACAAAAGATGACTTGGTGAGTAATGAAGCGTAAATTGGGCCTTTTCTGATTCCCTGAAGCAGCTGCCGTCCGTTTGGACAGTCTCAATAGCTTACTCCAATGATGTCTGAAGTTTTGTTTCGTTAGTCTGTTAATTTCTGATTTTTTTACCTGTGTTTAATAATTGTAGGGTAAAGTGTGTAGATGTACTGAACACGTTTTTTTTCCGTTATTGTACACCACAATTACACAAAATCAATCTAAAATTATTACATTACATTTATTCAAAATTAAAAGTGTAATTTATTTTTATAAAAGTAATAAACTAAGTTTAAAACATAGATTGCCGGTTCCTCAACATGTTACTTTTCCTCCCCAATGTTACCTGGGGAAGACCTGGCTGGAAACTCGAATTCATAAAGGAATTTTTATCAAAAAAGGCAAAAATTAAAACTTATCGTTGCAACATTTCAAGAGAGAAACTTCAGGCAGCTTACCAGTAAGGATCGTTGCCCAAGGAATTCTAACAAACCCAGATTTTTCTGCCACGTGGTCTTCTGCTTATCTAGTCTCTCTTCCGCCGACGCTCTCTCCATCCAGTCATACCCAAGAATGTCCTTTCTTACTTTGACCAAAACTTTTACCTAGTTCCTCTCCGTTTTTATTTCAGCTCCTCAAATTTGGTGGAAACTGATCACATCATCCCCACCCATGCCTATTAAATTTTTCTGGTTGGTTGGGTCTGCAGAGTCGAAGGTTGCTTCCTGGAACCTGGCTATCTTTAAACGGAAGCTTTTTCCTAGAATTGTTTACCTGTACCTGGCCAGCTTCTACAAGCCACACATTTAGCACAGACATTTACGCCATATAAAAAGTTAAAGTAATAAAATAAAATAATTCAATAACTGGGGTAGTAGCGAATTTTATCCGGTACGCACTCAACGTGGTTAAGTTCTCTCTCTCTCTCTCTCTCTCTCTCTCTCTCTCTATATATATATATATATATATATATATATATATATAAATTAAATAAATTGAGTGCTCTACCTTCCGCATCCCCCCTTTTCAATTCCCTTCCTATGCTATTAAAGGGGAGTTGCCTGTTTCAGGATCACCCTCATGTAGCCTGTTAACCAAAAAAAAAAAAATAAAAGAAAAATTAAATTAAATGTTTTCTATACCACCGATTTAATATTTGTGGTTCTAGTGCATAAAAATATGAATAAAACCTTGTTTCGACATAATAATTTCAATAAACTTCCTCTCTTGTGTCAGAGAAGTTTGGTATCCACGTTTAGTATGCATTATCGCACATCCAATTAACAAAAACGACGCAGAAACGCACAAATATCCCGGCACAGTCCTATATCACTACTGCAGCAACAAAACCTCATCAGGTAGATGCCCTATTTGGCCAAATCCCAAATGGAAATCCTTGCGAGTTACAACTTTACTCTGGAACAATTTACGAGACACTCTCGGAGAACAGTTAAGGCAGACGCCAAATTAACCTCGCTTAATTCATATCATTATTGCGTTAAACAGCGGAGGCCTGCAAGCACAATTAACCAGCCGATGTAACGTCGAATCGTAAACGCAACCATTAAAAGTCGCATTTGCCCAGATATATCCCTTTATGCTACTGTTGTGGGGCAGACAGCCAGAAATTAACTCCCATACACTTATGGGAAACAGAAATAAATGATTCCGTTAAGAATATAATCCCAAATGTATATCCCGGTTAATCTTGATTTCTTAGTGACCTCTGTTTCTTTTACTTTAATCTGCCCTTGTATAAATTCTGTAATTAATTATAAAATAGCATACAATACTTAAAAAGGCATTTTAAAATAAATAATTATTCAGCTTGGCTATATATTTCCCGTCCTCTTAAATAAATTAATATCATGCTAATTGTAAATTAAATATTCACTAAACTGAAATTACCTTACAAAACTTTTTTCGAAAGCTCCTTGGTTTCCCTTAAAAATATCAACTAAAATTCTTTTACTTTTTAAAATCCAAGCCATCATTAAGTCAAAGGACCACAGATGTCATTTTGATCATTTTTGTGGACACATCATTACACGAAAACAACGTCACTTGCAGACCCAAGAAACTTGTGATAATATATGTTAATCATGTGTCAAATTGTGAAATTTCCCCCAGGCCATCAACAGTGACATCAGACTTTTAGTGACTTTTTTAAACATTAATATTTTATAATATAGCGTATAAATTAAATTTATTTAGGCGGTTTGGCAGAAGTTTTTCCATCTGTTACTGTTCTGAAATGCTACGTATTGATACAAACCATTTTTACAGTTGTTTTTATATTTAAAGGGACTTTTGTACAGTAAATTTCCAAAATTCGCCTCAAATTATCGTCTGTTAATCGGTCCCTTTTCCTATATTATAGGTTGAAATAAGAATGCAGTTTTTTGATCACTTGAAAAAGAAAACACAGCATGGATACTAGAGGAATTGTTGGCAGTTTGACAGCTGATTGGAATGTTAATAACAGCACTACCTAGTGGGAAATATTCCAAATTTTTCATCTTCCATTGGTTGGTTATTTAGTGTTCTGCCTAACGGCAGATCCAAGTGAGGACCTTTTACTCTTCCCTTCCACCGGTTGATAATGGACCCATATAGAGCGTGGCAGCGGGAGCTCTGCAATGCGTTGTAGTAATTGCGAAGATGCATTAGACATACACTCAACATCCCCGTTCGTACCAGAATTGAAACTCGGGACCTCTGGTTTCCCACAGGAGTCGACCCAAGGTTGATACTTATGTGAATAGAAGCTACACTCGGGTCATAACGTGTGAAAAATTATGAACATGGCGTTCTTGTAAACCTCACTGTGTGTCACTTTCATACAAATAGCAGGTTATTTGTTAAAAGAAAATTATTCACATAGTTTTTTAATTTACTTGCTTTCCTTTGAAAGAAAACGCTTAAAACAGGGCAAAAGACGAGAAATTAGTGTCGTAAGTGGAGTTTTCATATCGGTAGAAGTTCTGTTCGTAACTTAGGTTTAAAATTATTCTCATATCCAACATGGGCTGGGAAAGGAGAGATATGGCTTCAATTAGTTACAACTCTCTAAAGGAATCGGGAGTAATTTTGATTCACTTAAAAAGCCGGGAATATTAAATCTCCGGGAGAAGTTTCGTCTCTCGAAACTCGTGGTGATACTCCCGATGGAGGTTATGATGAAGTTCAGAACTTTGGGTGAGGGAATGATTAATTTTCGTGAACAGGGCCAAAGATCAAATTATTTTCCTATTTCAATAGTCTGAAATTATTTCATAGGCTATAATTTCACCTTCAACAATATTTAAAAAATCCAGAAGCACCCGTGTTACAGATTATTTATTTATTTTTAAATATCTACATCTGACAATTGAGATATTTCGGGTGTTTAAAATATTGTAAATTAACATTTTTAAGTTCATGTCAATTGTAGATTTTAAAAAACGTTTGATAATTTAAACTATTACAGATTTTGAATAACACAGGAATAAAATATCGAGAAAGAAGGCTTATACATAACCTCTACAGAAGGCAATAAGTTCAAATTAGAATTGAAGATCAAGAAAAGAAAGCAGAAATCAAGAAATGAGTAAAATAAGGATCCAGTCTGTCACCCATGCTGTTTAACTTACATATAGAAGCGGGACGATGAAAGTTAAAAAGGAATATGAAAAAGGAATCATATTGCAAGGAGAAGAAATAAACGCCCTCCGCTTTAAAAATGATATTGTCACGTTTTTGAGGGATCGTGAGATTCAATAACACACGCGTAGATGTTATATGCGTTTATTCAACGGCGAAGTGCTGTACAAAGCTCGTACTGCGTAAGATTAACTCCGATTTGGAATCCAGTTCTATTTATACATACATGGAATATTCAAGAAGCAGAACATTCTCGAAACAGAAAATACTAGAAAGTAAAGAGAAACAATGTAAAAACAGTAAACAAATAAAAATGGTTGCGTCGGGTAGGACTCGTTTCTGCAGCCCGGCTCTATACTCCTCTGCCATCACTGCAGGTCTTAATACGTGGCAATATTGTAGTGTCAGGAGAGTCAGAAGACGACTAGGAAACCATAATAAATGGCATGAACATGGTCATGGAGAATGAGTTCAATATGAAGATTAATAGAGGGAAAACGAAGTTAATGGATTGTAGTTGGGAAACGGAATAACAAAGGTTGTTGGATAGGGAAGGAATATTTTGACGGAAGTTAAGAAATTCTTCTACTTGGGAAGCAGTTCGCAGTCGGTGCAGATGGTCGCTGATGTTTCCGAGAAAACTATTATGTCGTCTAAATAGCAGAGGCACATAGTCTATTTCAAGTGGCGCAGCAAGATGTCCGTCATTCGTTCGAAAGTTGTCGGTGCATTACACAACCCAAACGGCATAACTTTGAATTCGTAGAGTCCGTCTGGTGTAATGAAAGCGGTTTTCTCTCGATCGGCTTCGTCCAGTATCTGCCAGTACCCTGAGTGCAAGTCCATGATGGAGAAAAACTTTGCTCCCTTTAGACAATCCAGAGTATTGTCAATTCTTGATAGAAGATAAAAATCCTTCTTCGTGATCTTGTTAAGTTTCCTATAATCAACGCAGAATCGCCAGGTTCCATCCTCCTTTGTGACAAGTCGACGGGTGATGACCAAGGGCTCTGAGATGGTTGGACAATTCCTTGGCCAAGCATCTTATCCACTTCTTCTTGAATAATGCTGGTGATACTCTGTACGCCCTCTGACTGATAGATGAGTAGCTTCCTGTGTTAATTTTATGTTTCACCTTCACAGTGTTTGATTCGTCCCTGATTACTGCGTCGAAGCACGCAGAATATTTCCGATGCAATTCAAGAAATTTTGTCTGCTGATGCATGGTTAGTTACGGCGCCAGTAACTTATGGAACTCGAATTCGTTGTTTTCGTCGCTGTAGGAAGTCTGCGGCTGGGTGGATTTTCTCCCATGACAGTCATATGTTCTTGTGTTATTAGCTCAGCCCTTGCTAAGCACGTATGTTTCGGCAGAAGCTGAGGTTCTTTCTGAACATTAACTACCCATAAATCTCCAGTGCCATTCTTGAACGAAATGACCGAGGCAGGAATAATGACTGGTGATAACTTCTTCTTCGCTTCAATTATAAGATCAACGTTTATTTAACTTAGGGCAAGTGACTATAACTTTGTTAGCTCTCGACGCAGGAATGGTCACATCGGCGAGGACAAATAACCGCCACGAATCCTTATTTACTATTTTTTCTACGGAAGCTTGTAATTCGTCTAACAGAAGTTCAGAACTTCCACAGTAAATTATGGCTTGCTAGCACTTCAAAAAGTCCCATACGAGGATAACGTCGTGGCTACATAGCGGCAGGACGATGAATTCGAACGGCTGAATTCTGTTATTAATTTACAGCCTGATGGTGTATCTTCCGGCTGGTTGCACATATTTTCCATCCGCGACCCCTAAAACAGTATTCCTGTTATCAGCGATCTTGGTCTTCTTCAGCTGTCGTCAAAACGTCTCGGAGATAACAGAGAAAGATACGCCGGAATCTATTAGGACTCGTACCGACTTGTGGTCCAACGTTACGTCAATATAATTTCATCTTGGCGACGGTCGTGCACGGAGGATTTTCTTTTTGTGTGGTCTCACCTCCAGGGAAGGTCGCGTCATCCAGTTTTCCAGGTTACGTCAGCTAGGGGAGCGGCCGAATGGCGACGGAGATCTCGAGCGACGTGACGGAGAGCGTCCTCTCCTTGCGGCGGGATGCGGCGACGACGACCTGTATCTTCCTCGGAACAACTCTGTTTGTTCGGCTTCGTCATATTGGCGTGCATAGTCGTATATATCCTATCCTCGCCTAGTTCTTGCTTCGTCGAATACACGTCTCCTGTCCTTCCATTATCTTACTACGTGTCCAGGACGGCCACAGTGGAAACTCATAGGTCTATTATCCCGTGTCCTCCAGACGTCTGTCTTCCATGGGGCGTAGGTTGGCTCCTCCTTTCAAATAGGTCCCCTTCGGAACGACCTTACGCCAGGAGGACGTCGGGGTAGAGATTGGCGCCAAAACGCTCTTTACGTCCTCCTGGATGACCACTTGGATGGCTTCTGGCTCTGCCACGTCGTTTCGAAAGGATAAATCTCGCTGAATATCTTCCCATACTATTTGTCGAACGAAAGGCGACAGATCATTCGCCTCTCCTACTGAGGGAATTGGCATAACGTTGGGAAGTCTCTCGAACTTTCGTTGAATTCGTTTCTGGTTCATCTCTTCGATGAACTGGCAGTGCTTGACGAACTCGTCCGTAGTTTTTATGTCCTTTAGTAGGAGGGCCTGATATAAGTCCTCCGCGACACCTTTCATCAGATGTGCCAGTTTTTCGTCCACTCCATGTTTGGATTTATCGTTCGGCACAATGCGAGAACGTTTTGAATATACGACTGGACGTTCTCGCCACTTTTCTGAGCTCTGTATTTTAATTCTTCTGTTGCCTGCCGAACATGACGCTCAGAATCACCGAATGCCTTCTGTATCTCGGACTGAAAAGTTTCCCAACTGGTCAACTTTTCTTCAACATTTTCGAACCACAGCCTTGCGGTTCCGTCCAAATAGAAGTATACATTTGCCAGGCAAACTGTGTCGTCCCACATGTTCAATTTAGTGACTCGTTGATAGCCCTTGAGTCATCTGCCTGGGTCTTGTCCGGCAACTCCTGTGAAGATGGCAGGGTTCTTTATCTGCTGCTGAACAGCAGCATAGGCCGCTGAGCTTCTTTCCTGTCGATCCATCACAGTGCTGGTTGGTTTTGTATGTGGTACGAATTCTGGATTCAAGCCTTGGAGTCTCCGGCTTTGTCGAGGTCTAATAGGAGCCACTGTGTTTTAACTTAAGATGTTACCTGACGCCTCCACCAAATGTCACGTTTCTGAAGGGTCGTGAGATTCAGTAACACACACGTACAGGTTATATGCGTTTATTCAACGGCGAAGTGCTGTACAAAGCTCGTACTTCGTAAGACTGCCTCGGATTTGGAATCCAGTTCTATTTATACATACATGGAATATTCCAGAAGCAGAAAATTCTCGAAAGGGAAAATACTAGAAAGTAAAGAGAAACACTGTAAAAACAGTAAACAAATAAAAATGTTTGCGTCGGGTAGGACTCGTTTCTGCAGCCCGGCTCTATACTCCTCTGCCATCACTGCAGGTCTTAATACGTGGCAATATTGTAGTGTCAGGGGAGTCAGAAGATGACTAGGAAACCATAATAAATGGCATGAACGTGGTCATGGAAAATGAATTCAACATGAAGATTAATAGAGAGAAAACGAAGTTAATGGATTGCAGTTTGGGAAACGGAATAACAAAGGTTGTTAGATAGGGAAGGAATATTTTGACGGAAGTTAAGAAATTCTGTTACTTGGGAAGCGTAATAACCAAGGATGGTAGAAGTATAGTAGACATAAAGAGTAAGATAGCACAGGCAAGGAAGGCTTTCGCGAAAAAGAGGAATTTACTTACGGGTAATATGAGTGTGAATATTACGAAATCGTCACGTTTTATGGGTGCGAAAGGAGTTGTGGAAAGGAAAACAACAGAAGCCTTTGAAATGTGGTGTTATAGGAGAATGCTGAAAATCAGATTGATTGATAAAATCACTAACGAGGAAGTTCTAAACAGAATAAGGGAAAAGCGAACAATATGGAGGACGTTGACCAAAAGAAGGGATAGATTAATAGGACAAGTTTTTAGACTTAAATTAGCATTGGATGAAGTGTGTGGGGTAATAACAAAAGAGGGAGGCCAAGGATGGAATACGCTACGTAGATTAGAGATAATCCGAGTTGTGCTTGTTATTATGTAATGAAAAAGTTTGCGCAAGTTAGGTTGGCGTGGAGGGTTCCATCCAGTCAGTCTTGGGACAGAATGCCACAACAACATTTTTAAATTATTTTCGTTTAATAATGGAAGGGAAAGTTTTCTGTAGAAATAAATCTCAGATTTGATGTGGGTTAAGGAAAATGAAGTCCTCCGACATAACGAGACGTTTTCATAGTAACTAATCGTTTCAAAATACAGAACCATGCGCAGAATATGACCGACCCGAATTTCGAGACAGACTGAAGTTCATTTTAAAGCGACTCTTTGTTATGACAAGTTGGTAACTTTAAAAACTTTTCTGAACATATTGACGGAAAGTAATATACGGATTTTCAATAAGCGACGTTCCGTGTTGTTATTGAATAAAACAACTTTGTGTGAGGTAGTATGGAATTCTGTTCTTTTAATTTGAAAGCCTCACGTTACCCTTTCAATTTCAATTTCGTTAATAACTTGAATACAGCTTGTTTTATTCCATTTCAACATCGACCCGCCTTTATGGATTAACCATTTTCAGTCCAAGATATGTTGTACGGCGAAAGATCTCAATAAAGGGTGGTAAGTACGGAATTATAAAAAGATCTTGCTTCTATCTATAAATCACGTTACTTTAATAATATAATGAATAATAGTCTAAGGAAATAGAAAATGCTTCCACCCGAAGCTCAAGCAGGAGCGTATAGAATGCAAAAATGCTCCAATCCTTAGTTCCTTGCCTCCGACGGTGCACCTCACAGGACATGCTACTTCTCGCGACTTATACATTGTTTGTAATGATCATGATTCTGATGCATTGTTGGCAATAGATTTTAGTCAGAAGATTTGTTTTTCAAAATTAACTTAAAAATTTTATATACGTGCAAAGGGGAGATGAATTATTAAACAAGTTTTTTGGGGTAAATATATAGCAGTCAGAATATTATATATTTAACTAACAACCCTAATATTTGTCAAAGAAATTTGATTTTATTCTCTTATTGTAATTTTTTTCCAATAACGTAATCATAATTATTGTACATACACAGGTCATCGATTTATCCAACGTAAAGTTTAATATGTGGAACACTTTCTCTTTAGTCCCGTTCTTCTTACAAACAATTCGGTTATGATGAAACTATTCTTTATTAGTCTGCGTGTCGTCCTGAATTCTAACGCCCCTTCTTAAAATGTCCCATTTCCCTTAAGCATTATACATCGGGCTATTAATCTTTCAGTTTGCTAAGTTCAGATGGAAGAACATCTCAACTTTTCCCTGTGATTTGTTACGGTCTCTGGTTCCGTTGGATTCCTCACGTACTACCTTAATTTAACTTGTGAACTGTGTTCCCCTTGTAAGTCTCTTTTGCAGACATCTGATTTTCCAACTTTGTAGGAAAACCGCAACACAAAGAGGCAATACATTTGAAACAGCACCGTCGTGCTAAACTGCTGGATTCCCGAACGAAACACAAGCCGTAGAACTAGAAATAAATGTCCTCTCCTTTTTCTCTCCATGTCACAAACAGAGCTCATAAACAAATAGAGAAATATATTTCAAGTCGATGAATTAGCTTCTTCCTTTCAAAAGAATAATACTTGCAATCAAACACAGGTCTAAAGACTATAAATATTACTCTACTAAATAAACGTATTTGCAATATCTTATTACTATTGATTTTGAAAATTGGACCAATAGGGTATTAAAATACAGTCTGAATGGGATACTATTTGGCATGTATTACGAAAGAGAATACTTATTTATGGTCTTATTATATAACATGAAATTAAAGTCGAAGATGAAGAGACGATTTAATTTTCAGTCGGGAAAAATTTGTGATTGGAAATAATAATTAAATAACTATGTATTTTACTGTCATTGTCATAACTATTTTTATATAGAAAATAACACCATCTCTCCAGTCCTCAATTTCATTTCATGCCGCAAAATATTCAATTAGAAGAGCTTTCTGCAGTCATAAGTACTATAACCAACATCAACATAATTAAATACATGAAGTGAAGATTAATATTAGATCAACCCATACCCGTGCGTCTTATTCTCTCAACTAAATCTACTCAATATATAAATATTCTTATAGTCTTCATGCCTGTTTTCTTCGTTAATATGCTGGGTCTTCCATCTCTGATTCCTTTCATTAAGATAAATAATATATATGTTTTTCTTTTAATTAATTAAACCTGCCTTCGTACCTCCAGCGCCTCCACACGAGGGAATCGAACAATGTCGATACTCAATACAAAGCTGCATCCGTGCTCTACACCTTTTCATACAATTTCATCCTTCTCCTGAGAGGATTCTCTTCAGAACTGCAACTTCTAATTACATACTATAGCTTCTTCTTACGGCTCATCATGAGAAATAGATTTTCTCAGAGAGGCTTAAGAGAGAATTCCGCCTTGTTTTTCTGATGCACATTTATATATGTCAACGTCGATAACTATCCCAGACTTTCAAGCTTTTATTGATTTATTGCCAGTATCTGGAATGATTGTTTTCTATCGCCAACCAAGAGCCACCTGCATTTCTCAAAAAAATTAAAAATCGAACACTATCAGAAACGTGTTTCTTTAACATAGATTAAATCTATAAACATTTCATAGCCTGAATTTATACAAAAATTGACCTGAGGGTAGATGGAAAATTCACCGATCAAACTAAAGCATTACATATTGTAGATCAAAATTTTAATTTATGCCTGAGCTCCCGTGAGCAATATTGAGCAAGTTTTCAACACCCAAATTCTATTTCCACATGTTTAGATACACAAATATTTTACAAGAATTGTTACATTAAATGAGTGGACAGTTTACTCAAATAGAGATCAATAATTTGGGAATATTTGACAAGGCAGCTTATTTAATTGCACGTCTACTTAATAGTTTACTTAAAGTAAGTTATTCAATACGTACCAAAAAATAAAACCCACTAATTACAATTTGAAAACATTAAAATTATACACAGTAACTCACAAGAATTTACGTCTTAATTTATATCGTTAACTACAAAAGAACTCGTTTTGTAGATAAATGAAGCTTCTGCTCATTTAAAATCTCCTTTGAATAATGAGCTCCTTATTATAAACTTCACCACCGTCAAAAATGAAACAGCAGCGCCCATTAAAAGTTCTGCAACTTTTTAACTTATTTTAAATGTCATGTACAAATCGTTGGCGTTTATTTTCCTTCCCGATTATGCTTAATATATTAATAATAATTATATTGAAATTTTTGTTTTTAGGCCAGATAAGACAAACTTTTTTTTTCTTCTGTTCTTATGAATTAAAACTAATGATTGAAATTTATGCGATCAAGTGAAGAGCATTGTTTTTTTTAAAAAATGACGTCATTATTAAATTAATTTAAAAATAACATTCGACGATACAAGAGACATTATTAACATAATTTACTCTGACTTGCATAACTGATACAATAAATTATGTTTATTAGTTTCCAAATTGCAGTCACGAACAATGACTGATAATAATGATAATGATGACTCATAAATGTGAATTCCATCTATTCAGTAGTGTTCTACGTCTGAATACATCAATCACATTTCACAAAATCAATTACATCCCAGCATGTAACAAACTCTCACATCAGAGGTAAAAATATAAATATCACATTAGCTCCCTGCTTTTGAAGCTCTTGAGTTATATTTTATATATCACCCACTTTTTTATTATTTTTAATCACCTCTATTTCCAAATTGTACATTTCGAGTCAGGTACATCTGTTACCAGGCTGTTCAAGATCAGTTTTCCTAATACTTTTCTTCGCTTATTTTCTGTCAGCTGATGTTCACTCTGATTTTTCCTTTATAAGCCCGCACTTATTACTTGTAACTCTACAATTATGTCGTTTTATAATCAAGTTCGTTTTAGAAATGTATTCTGAATGGCACCAGCTGCAGTAACAGTAACAGAAATCCTATTCCTCTACTATCAATCAAAATAATGTGTGAGTGGTGTAGATTCTGTAGCGCATACTTTCAAGGCTGGTCAGAAAGAGAAATCTATTGTCCTCCAGGTCAAGAGGGGGGCGAATGTTTTCTTAGGACGGGGCGCTGTCCAGAAGAGTTGGGGGAGTGGATGGGGAACGGAGTGGACGTCCACGAGCTGCACAATACTAAATTTACTAAATAGGCAAAAATATAATTTCAAATGGAATCTAATCAACAACGAAAATCGGAAGAAGCAAATTCCACGACGGAGCCTGAACAGCGAATCTCCTATCATACCAGCGGTGAGACAATAAAGTTCCGAACAATGAAAGATATTCTTCAATAGAAATTCATAGACTGATTCAGCCTCTGCTACAAAGGCCAGATCCCCCGTGTGACTGTCCGTGTGAAAAAAGAAATTTCTTTATTTTTAAAAGTGTGATAATAAATTATTTGTTTAATTGTGGAATTATTTTTATATAGACCCTAAAAACAATAAAACAAACAAAAATCATTAAGTGTGATCAATTATCAAATTGATTAGCAGCTTCATATTTTTGTATTGTTGATTTCTATATTCTCCTATGTTCAAGACAGTGTTACCTAAGCTAAGTTAGTGGGAATGCTCAATTTCAGCCCAATTAAGCATATAGTTAATTGTTTTAGAAGAAAGAAAAGAATGGAAAAATGTCAACCGGACCAGGGAATCGAACCCAGGACCTTGCGATATCCAGCTGCATGCTCTACCAACTGAGCTAATCCGAGTTCAACATGCAGCTGGATATCGCAAGGTCCTGGGTTCGATTCCCTGGTCCGGTTGACATTTTTCCATTCTTGTCTTTCTTCTAAGACACTGTTACCTTTTTTCACAAGATGAAGGTTCTTCATACAGAACGTTTCATTCTTAGGCAACGACGATGTCGTCGCGGTGATAAGCTACGGGTTTCCATAAAAGAAAATTGAAGTAAAAATATTTAGTATTGTTTAGTAAAGAAAGTGAAAAGTAAACTTCCCAAGGTCCTGTCCGTACGAATTTCGCAGCCAGTTTTTAAACCTTTCTAAGGTATAGTCTACTCATGTTTAATAAACTATAAAGAGGTTACTTTATTTCATTTAATTTAAAAACCCATGGAGGTGAATGCACGCCAAGTAACAAGGGCTGAACAAGTAACTATTTACGAGGTTGCCTGCGAAGTGATTAGAAGCTGCTGGCCAGTTGAGAAATGTAAATCCTTCGGGGAAATAAGCCTTAATATCTGCATTTTCACACGTCTGAATCTTTCTCACAGAAAAGTTCAATAATTTGGTGCGTGAGGTTTCACGACTTTGAAGATCGGCATGTGTACTGCGTATTTGGATCTCGGGAAATGTAAGACAAATTGCTATTGGCTATATTTGTGGGTAATTTTGGATCTGAAAAGGAGTTCCGACGTTTTATGATAGATGGGAAAACAGTAGGAAGTTGGAATGAAAAAGACAGCAGTTGTTAAAGTTATGGTTAGGGTTTTAGTAGCTGTTAATGGAATTTTAGAAAGCAAGCTGCACACAAGATTTGATAAGTGGTGTTGGCCTTCAGCGACGATCCGTGGACTGCAGGTATAAAGGAATAAAGGGTACCGTCAGTCGTCATTTTTCCAGACCTTAAAGTCCTCATAAATGGCTTCAAAGAGTTCTGAACGTCGATGATAATTTGAGCCCGTTGTTAATGTATTAAAGAAACTATAAATCATTCAAAGCCGTTAACTAATTGCCACCAACAATTAATGTTTGCAACATAAGGCCGAAGCTATTTGATCCCATCATGCCCTGAGAAAAAGAATCAGTTTGTTTTGTTATTATTAATTTTTTATTGTTAATTCATTATAGTAAATACAATTTTTAAAGAGCAGGTAGTTAAATATATTATACAATTTTAAACTCGTATATTATTTATTCGCCCTGTTCTACTCATTAAAGTAGAATCAAATTCCCCACTAAAACATTACAAAGGATTCTTCTAATTTTTTTTCCTTAGAATCCAAACCAGCAATATATACTATATTTTTATGTAATTTTCTTTCTCATTTCTTCAAATGACTTTTAATGTTAAAAGTGTAAAGGATCCTGTCCTCAAGGCCAAGCTTATTGTTTAAATGAAAGCTTAGGATATTACTGTTTGTCTCATGAGCCCTGTCCCTGATTTTATTATTCTTCCAACCCATATTGCATGTCCTTTGTTGGTAAAATTGAATGCATTTCTTTTGCGTTATTGAATTTCATTTGACTTCTCTAGGCGAATTTACTTACTATACCCTCTCATCTGCAAATGATGTTAGAATTTGTATCGTTTGTCAAATAGTTAATAAATATTTGAAAATATAATGGGTTGTTGACCAATCCTTGTGGAGATTTGAGTTCCGAACTTTCTTTCGCAAAATATTTTTTTTATTATTTACTAGGTTTCCGGTATTTCATTTATATTATTCCACTACAATATTTAATTCGACAGTAATCTCTTTGTCAATACGTGAGTGAACCATGAACGAAAGAGTCACATTTTTCCAAATTATCTTTTCACAGCACCTATTATTCAAATGAACGCTGACAGTAAAATAGTTTAATTAGGCTTGATGGAACGCCGAAGAATGAATATGTTTATAAATCGTACTCAAACAAAGATCATTTGTAGACTTAATTTGTTCAATGTGGAATTAATCGGTAAATAATTCACTCAGTATTCACGCAATTACAATACCCAAAACACACAAGAACTCGGCAACCCGAAATCTAATTGTCAAAACAATGCCAAGCTACAACGCATAGAACTTGCGCAGGTATTGATGCCACATGTGTGTATGTCAAATGCCAAAAATAATTCAATCGGTCAAGCTGAAAATTTGGGATCATTTGTTTTTTTTATGAGAAATCCAAAATAAATCTTTAAAAAATTTGGGTTGTAATTTTTTTAAATAAATCTGTATCTTAACAAAAGCGTTACCTACCAGGTCCAACCATCCAGGTGCCCCCCCCCCCTCAAAGAAAAAGAACATTAACATTGCTCAAGACGTTTAGGTGGAGAAAAATTACGAACATATCACATCACGAATCTTTGACAATACCGGTCCCATCCAACGTTTGATGCCAAATACATAAAAATATTATGATGCTTTACTGAACTCTTTTTGGGTCAACATAGCCCTAACAATTTATTTCGTAGGATAGAAAAATTATTGAATTTATTAGTAGTACGAAATGAACTTAAAAAATAATTTAGTGAGAAGAGAACATGATATTTTGTAGTCTGCACTAATTAAAATTTTCGTATAATCGAATGAAACAATAGCAATATAATTAAATGCAGCTATAACCTTTTTTTAGCACTAAACAACTTTCAAGCGTGTTATTCCAAATAAAACGTTCATGTTTTACCAAATATTATAACTTTCCATTGGAATTTTGTGTAGCAAAAACCACGTATTGCGTTTCGTCCTACATGGGGAGGAATTCCTTTGGCAGCGGTAAGCAAGAATGCGAGATACATTGCAGCATAAATTTCTTTCCTCAAAGATGGGCTGCTGGCGGAAACTCTGGGCTATATTTTAGCCTCTACAACCTATTTACTTTCTCCTTACTCACTTTTATTGCACTTAGTCAGTGATTACTAACAGTCAGCAGTCAGACAAAAATAACGGTTTCGCTACGACTCATTTCGAGCGCTACGGAAACGTGCGGTGTTATGAATTTGTTTTGAAATATATCATTCTCTCTCGTGGTTAAGGAAGGGAGCGAGCATTTGTTCGAGCATATTGGACCCCTTGTGCACCGTTTGTCATTCCGTCCACGGGGAAATCTCGTATAGAGGTTCATAAAGTGCGTCAATCCGAGAAGTTCTCGAGCGCAGAAATGCAATAATAACGAGTGAGGAGAAAACGTCAATTCAATGTGATCTCATATGGAGAAAGCAACATGTTTCAAATGAAAGGGAAATACTTACTGATATCAAAATAAGCGTAATACGAATTCAGATTAACTTTTTATCCTACATTTCGGTACATTTTATATACTATACAACGCAGCAACGATATTACGAGAGTAGTTCGCTATTACTTTCAAAGATACTAGTATCATTTTAAACGTATTCCAATTGTAGGTTATTTTTGTAAGCCTTCTGCAGTGTAAGATGTGCAGTCAGGTGGAGGTTCCGGGCTGTCATTAAGGGTTAGACAGCTGCACAAACTGAAACCGTATTGTATTTAATTCATGCGGACCCTGTATCAGCATTGAATACCATTTACATCCGGATTAATGAGGTAAACTAGGTCGCAGGAGCACAAAAACTGAATCTCCCTCCGACCGCCCAATTGGGCTCACCACTTGTGAAATCGTCGAAAATGTTCACCATATCGTAATTAAAGATCGCCGACTAAAAGCTCATGAGGTAACTGATGCCGTAGACTTCTCAATTGAACGCGTGAATTTCATCCTCCATGGAAACCAAACCATGAAAAAAAAATGTGATCGATGGGTACCGCGACTGTTGACATTGGACCAAAAACGTATTCCGAAGAATATAGTAATGCTTAGGTGAAAACCACAAAAAAATTTATGCAGATTCGTAGCAGTCAATGAAACTTGGATCAATCACTATACTAAAGCGACAAAAGCTGGTAAAAGTGCGCCGAAAAAGACGAAAGGCCGGTTTGTTAGCTGGAAAGGTGATGGCCACAATCTTTTGGGATTCACAGTTTGTAATATTCATAGACTACTAGGAACATTGCACAACCATAACTGGGCTGTATTATGCTGCTGGTCTGAAATGGTTCCTGATTGAGAAAAGACCAAGATAGTGCTGTTTCACCGTGGCAATGAGCCTGAGCACATAACAGCAATTTCAATGGTGAAAGTGTAAAAGTTCGGATTCGAATTGTTTCTCATCCACCCTATTCAGCACATCTAGCAGCAAGTGACTCCTTCTTTCACAATATGAAAATTTAGCGTGGTGGAAATAAATTTTTATCAATTGAGGAAGTGATCGAGGCCATGAGGGAGTATTCTGCAGGGTTTGACAAACCTATTTTGTGATTGTTTGAAATAATTATAAAATCTGTTGGCCAAGTGCATAGCCAAGGAAAGAGGCTATCTTTATCAAAAAAATTCTTTTTGTTGCAGTTTTACCTGGTTTATTAAAAAAACCTCCTACATAAAACTCGAGGAAAGAGAGTAACGAGATGTCATAGAGTAAAGTTGGTTACAAACTCTTCGCTTCATAGGACCTATTTTTTGCTGTTTCTCGAGGAAATCTTCCAGCTATAAATAAGCCTCGGGATTACTTACCCAAATATTCATAAGCAACGTTAGAGATAAATTACGGTGGCGGCTCATGAGATTTTTTAAATTATATGCTATTCTCCTGGAAAAAAACACTATTTTAACGAGAAGATCTAGCAAATAATAATACTACAAAATTTATATTTACAATAAAATTAAATACGAGCAAACGACCAAACGGAGGAATTCATAAATTGACGGTCAAGATTGAGATAAAATTATATCAATACTACGATGTATAATACTAAAACGAACATTGACTTGTTATTTCAACCACTTAAATTTAAATATATTGTATTGAAACTCTCCTTATCTTCGTCGTCATTTAGTTCAGGCCCCTCGGGTTGCCACGTTTCAGGCAGGGATAAGCAAAAACCAAATACAAAATACATACATTAACAAATAGTTTAAACATTTATAGAAATTAGTACAAAGCTAATACTCTATTTAAGACACGCATGGCTGTTCGCTTCAGAAGATAGTCCTGGACCCAGGCCTGCATTCGGCCGTCCAGGCTTACGTCCAAATCCAGAAGAAGCTCTGCTCGTGGTCGTGCTCACACCACATGCTCCCTCCTCTCCACTATTCTTACTACGTCATGGAGTATCTCGGCTTTCGTCCACCAGAGCGCTTTCCTTGTGTATTAGCGTCCCGACGAACTAGATGATCCGAGATTAGTAGGAAGGAATGAAACGGCGAACAATGACGGATAGGCAGATATGAGACTCGAATGTACCGTCACATCTCTCTCTCTCTCTCTCTCTCTCTCTCTCTCTCTCTCTCTCTCTTTCTCAACGGAGAGCTTAAATGTGAAAACAGTTGATTTCAAGCTTTTCTTTAAGTTGACAAGTGTTTAAATCTCATTGGCGTATGGAAATTTAAAATCGATTATTAAAAAATTGAAATAACATTATCACCAAAAATTTTTTTGTAGTAAATAAATTACCATAGGTGCAGATTCATATTATCTTTACAGGATTTCTCTAACTCAGACACATGTTCATCTGGAAACCGGTGTATTCCAGGTTTAAATAAAATATGTTTTCTACTTATTTTAGGTTTGTGTGATTTTATAATTACACAGGTTTCTTGATAATAAGAATTAATGCTGTAGAGTATTAGACTCAAATTTTGTTAATATCTACATGTAATTATGACAATTTTTCCAAAAACACAAATTTCATAGAATTGAAAAGTAGAAACATCAGAGATATAAAACAAACACAACGTAAATGCATACAGACATGAAAATATATGAGAAATACGAGATTCATTCGAACCACATCTGAAATTATTAAAAATACATAGCTGCATACATGTTTGTTCCTTCAGATGAGGAGTCGCAAGTTGACACATTTTAATTTGTAACACTAGCAGCAACGTTAAAATGGAGGGGGAAAGCAAATCCGTGCTACAATGCATCATGCACAATCCCTGGTATTATTTCATTTATAGGGGGATTTGGAATTTGACTTGTTCTGAATAGGACTGTAATTACTAAAATATATGAAACATCTGTTGCACCTGTTACAATGGCATTTAATCCTGCTCCTGAAAATACAAGCGCTGCCATACACCACAAAGCACTCCATAACAAAACAGCAGTGTGACAGCTTTCAGCATATAAATTTTTAGTCTTCATGCAATACAACTTGCAATTCGTGTATAATACTAACATTGCCATGTCAATTCATAAATTTCCCGCTCTAGCGTCCATCTCAGAGAAAAACAAACATAGGTTAACGCCAAGAAAATTACAAATGGTTCCTTTCACAAATATAATACAATAAATTCTGTTTCTAATAAGTTGAATAACTTCTTTTGATAAGTCAACGTTGCATCTCAGTTCGTGTGACAGTCTCTATTTAATTTACTTTTGACAACTATTTTCCATCAAATATAAACTGGGCTCACATTGTGTTCAGATTAGGTTTGAAAGTAATTGAAAATAATAAAATAACTGTTACTTCGTCTCATTAATAATAATTGAGTTTTTATTCAATTTATAATAAAACTTCATTTCTTGTATGAATGAAAATTCAAACTACAATGTAATTTTATTTAAATTAGTGTTCTCGTTTATATTTACGATCTTTTTAAGAATGGAATATATCTCTCCATAAATAAAATTTCTAAGGGTTATAAACTCTGGTTCATGGGATGCATAATTACTGTTTATATTTTAATTATTTTATGTGTGTGCACTGCGATGAAGTATAATTTGTCGCTACATTATCTGCACTGCGAAACTAAACAACAGTGCAGATTATGGAAATTGTTGAAAGATATATGATTTTAATTAAAACAGTTCCGGAAAGTGGGAGATCCTGGGTTCGATTTACGGCATGAACGTGATTTTTCAATTCTGATCTCCTAAATTAAATATTTTTATTTGATTTTAATTGTGTATAACAAATCATTATAAGACCATTTACAGACTCATTATTTATTTAATTTATAAAATATCGTTTCAGTATATTCTTCAGGGTTTCTTCCAAATTTGTTTTCATCTTATTAGCGTAAAGTCATAATATATTGAATTAATTCACTGAATTTATGATACTAATAAATCAACTTTTAACAGCCAATTTATTTAATTTAACAACGTTTAGGTACATATTCCTACTTTATTTTTAGGACAACAATTGAGTAAATATTGCCTCTGACGGTTTTTTAAATTCTGTGAATTTATTAAATAGGTTATCTACAATAACTTGGAATAATAACTGAAGAAGGTAGGAATACGTGCCGAAACGTCACTAATTTCTAAATTAAATAAATTAAGTGTCTGTAAATGTCACAAATTTCTTTATTAACTATAATAATTGTTGTAATTTAACTTCTGCTTTATATTAATAAAAGTAATTTATTACATTTTTCCAGAGAAATTTGTTTATAAAAATTTAAGAATAACTTTTTGGTGCATATTAGCATATACTTATAGCTTTTCTTTGTTAACGTTTATTTATTACACTAATTTTGTCAATTCAAGCATAGTTTTCAGACTAGAAGTTTACAAAAAATAAAAAGATGGCCAATAAGGCGGCATATAATTTTATTGTTATGTAGTTAATAGTTTTATTTATTGTAAAATTATAGTTAGAAAACTATGAATGTCGTTCCAAATTTTGGCTAAATTTAATGCCTTATAAAATCACGAAAGGGAGACGAATCGTCGCATTTATATTAATAAACACCATTAAAATTATATGCTGTCTTTTTATTAATTTGCAAGTTGTTTGATAGTGTCAACTTTCATTTAACTTTCTTTTATTTGCACACCATTAATAATATTTAACTCCACGTAAATCTAACTGTATGTAAATATTTATTCTACATAATGAAAAACCAGAAAGTGTGAATATGCACAGAAACTTGTTATTCTTTAATTTGAATATATAAATTTGTCTTGAAAAAGAAGAAAAATTGTGTATGCTAATGCAAAATGCAAAAACAGCGTCTATACGTCAAAATAAAATGTTTCAACATGAAACAGACCAAGCATATTTTAAACACTTGATTGTTTCCTAAGTGGAATAAACGAAATCTCTCCGCGATGAAATGAATTTTTGTGGCCGTAGGTGCGGACAGAAAATGATAAACTGGTACATGACAAGAATGAGTATCATGGGCATTAGGAAAGAGTGAGTAATGGAAAAAATTTTGTAATTTGCATTCGGATAAAAATTGAAAAAAAAAATAGAATAAATTTGGCAAATATTTAATAGGTTCAAAATAGAGTAAAGGAGAAGGGATGCATCTTAATCACAGTTTTCCAAACGGGATTATCGAAGGACACGTGGATGGAGTGCCAGGCCGTTGAAGAAGAGTAAAGCTTCTACACAAAATCAAGGGAGAAAAAAGATTATATCGTGCGTTGAAGGAAAGAGCTCAGGATAGTACAAGGTGTAGAAGGAAATTTAAATACGATCTGTCAGTAAGAAAGTCACAATAAGAATCTATATAAATATATATATGAATTACCTAAATGTATCTACACGCATAACTTCCGAACGACTGCACCAATTTAGATAATCTTTTGATCTGTTCATTATTTTCAGGACACGTTTTTTATGATATAAAATTTTCAAAAAATCGTACGTAAAAGTTTTTAAAATATCATAAGATGAAAAATTATACGGGAGTTTCAATTTCGAATATAAATGCGGGTCGCCTATACTCTTGATCATTTTATGCTCAGAAACTACTCAACATACTAGAATGAAAATTTCAGGGATTGAAACAGAAATCTTAACTTAAATGTTCATGTATATTTAATTTCGATATCTTTCATGGCTCAGACGATCTTAATGTAAATATTTATAAATCCAAGTGTAATTTTAGCAGCATGAAAGAGAGGAGGGCGATTAATATCACTCCATCTATTGTTGTAAATTTGTGAGATCGGGTCTGTTCAAACCCAACTGCGAGTTATAAGGTTTGCCATGAAGCGATCATAAGCTCTCTTTCTGGCTATTCTTTGTCAACCACTGGACTGGACGGACGTGTTCATACAGTAATAATAGATTGAAATTTATTCGTATTCAAAATTTAGTTTGTATTTATGTGTAATTAGAAGTTTATCGCCGTGTTATTTATTGTTAGTGATAATAAGATGCCACCAGTGAGGCGTCAAAATTTCAGTCGGTGATCGTGTAACGCAAGTCGAGTTCATAAAATTCGAGACAATGAGACTGAAGAAGGGCGTAGGCAGCGGAAGGGCGTGAGAATAGTACCCAATGCCCGACCTACCTGATGCAGGTTTTCTAGGGTTTTCCCTGCATCTCTTTAGGTGAAACACCGGGTAGGATCCTTAAACCATAGCCCGGGGGCCCTAGTTAACCCTTGCCTACCTTGCTCTACCTTCCGCATTCCCCCAAACAGAATGCGAATTTCTCAAGCGAGATCTAGCACGGAAGATCCCATACCGTCGGGTTCAGGCAAGAGGTGACAAAACAGACGGTCAAACGTAACAATTACGTTTGAACGTTTAGCCTATAGCTTCCGAACGACTTCTCTATAGGGAGGGGTGGTATTGGTGGAATTTTTATGTTATAAAGGCTCATATTTGAGTCAAAAAATAATGTTTGAGATCAATTACTTTTATAGTGTTTTCCCCAACAATATTTTTTTATAATTTCAACCCATTGCAGCAGGTGAGAATTGGGGTGAAAATAAATCATTTAAAAATAACAAGGATATTATCGACATTGGTGTCGAAACCGGTGTAAAGGGAGTCGCTATGTTACATTATGACATTTAACATGCAATTTAAGTAAGAATTCATCACTTAGCTCTGAAAGAAATTTTATTCTGTTAGAGTACTGAAAACAGTTTTAGTCCTGTTATTATACCGAGAGTATATACTGGGAGTATAATTGAGGTTCACATTGTGGCGTTTTCGATGTCGGTTTAGCCATGTGTTGACCAAGAATTAAATAAAGTACCGGGTTAAATAAATAAATACCCGGGCAACGTCAGGTCTCCAGTTAGTAAATTATAAAAGCACGCTGTAGAAATATAAGAATCGATTGTAAGCGTGAAAATAAACAATGGAAGTAGTTTTTGAAATCGTTTTCTCTTATCTTGAACAGGAGTGCGGAGAAGGAATGATGAGTCAAATGAATTGCGATGAAGAGCAGACGTAATGCAAATGGAGAGGTATGGCTGTGTACGTGAACTCTGCACCAGGGAGCATAAAACTTCTTAGGATTACGGCTAAATGCTGAGGGATGGCGCTCCGGAGACAGCCTCGTGTAATTCGCCCAAACAACTATGTGCTGGCTGGAAATCTTCGTTCTTCAGACACGGCACAACACATAAAGCATTACTCTGACGCGTATCAAAAGTTGTGTCTCGCGGCGCGGTATGCAAAATAATGGGACATGTTGAAGGGAATAGCGAGTATTTACCGTGGAGGCGCCCGAGCGACTTCTTTAGGGGGATGTATAATTTTTTTAGCTAAATCGTAAAGGAGTACTTCTTGTAAGACAGTAAATGTAGTGATAATTTCAATCTTTCTTAGAACCACATACTCCATTTTTCACAAATAATATTGTTTCACCTACTTTCCTAGGTAGGGTAGAAATTTATTACGTTACTTTTTAAGTTCTATCATTTTATATTCCAATATTATGGTTGCTTTAACAGGGACCTCTACTTAGTAGCACATTTGAATGTTACATAAAATGATTGCTCAAGTTAATTATTCCATAAAATTACTTTATGATTAGATATATCAGCGCCAACTTCCTGTGGTCTAGTGGCTAGCGTCGCTGCCTCACAACCCAGGGGTCGCTGGTTAGAATCCTAGCATGGGATTGGATGTTTGTGTCGTCATCGTCGCGAAGACCGGTGAATCGAAATGCTGACCAAGTAAATTCGGAATGTGTCATGATAAATAAAGTCCGTAGTCGATCTGGTAGGCCCAGGCCCTCAATGTGCTGTAGAGTCAAGCTTTTCTTTGTCCATGCACTCAAGGAGACGTCATTTTAATTTATTATTCTGTATCGTGCCAATATTATATAAAATTTAATTTAAATTAGTACTTAACATTCAAACATTGAATTTTATATATTTGATTTAAAAGGCATCTCTGGCATCAGCACCTTCACTTGGCGTTCAACTGGTAATAACTGGTAATACTTCTCAAATTCTTTCCTACAGCAACCATACTACATTTCTTCCAATAAAACAACTGACTAAACGTTTTTATTAGTGTTGCATCCCCTTCTCTTACTTCTATTTACCTATAATTTAAAAACCTTTTTCATTTTGTATGGCCGAGTTGTACCTGTCCTAACTTCTGGTCCGAATTTAACCATATTTGGCACACGTGTTCCCCAGCTGTTCGAAGCTGTCCATTATCTTTGAATTTTTAATATATTGAAGTAATATACGCAAAAGAGTGAAAATCATTTGAGTAAGAGGTTTCGTGTCCCATAAGCGCATTGAGATCTCTAAAAATTGTGGGTTGCCTATACTCTTGACCTATAATAGTATATACTTGTTAAATTATAAAAAAATCTAATCGTAATTATCATATCGTTGGTAAAGACCTAATTTCCTGAGAAGGAATCAAATTTTTTGGATCATACGATGTATGTAAATTAGTTTTATCTTTCGCGTCAGGTAAATTTCTATATTTAGAAATCGCTCGTTTGTAAAAGCAAATAAAATAGTGAAATACATCACTGATAAAGTATTAAATTAAATAAACTTCAATTACAATTATATTGAATATATGTGAGTGTGAAAAAAATAAAAAATTCAACAAAAATCCGTTATTTCCATGGTTTAACTGTTTCTTTTGTGGTTTTCCGCCTCTAGCAAAGTCCGTACTCAATTTGGAGGAATGAGTAAGGGCTTATTCTATCAGTAGTTACCTTTATTTCCAAGATGTACATCCCTGAGCTACAGCTCAATAAAGAAATCAATTTTGGAACCCTTCCAAGTTTAGGCCCCTGTAGTTGGAAGAGTGGAGATTTTAAAAAAAAAATTATGAGGACAAGTACTCGATTGGGAATTCAATTCTATACAATTTTCATCGTTTGACCTTTTCTTCTTAAACAACCAGAAATTGGTCAAAATGACACCTCTGTAAAAAAGATACATTTTTGACGTTTTTTGCCATTTACACAACATGGAACTGAAACTATCTTGGATTTGATAACAGAAATAAATTTAAGCTGGTGAAGAAAATATAAAACGACCATTTTCAGCACCTCTAGCTTAAAGTGATCCCTCCGGAGTTAATCTATGGGTGTAGTGTACGCTCAAGTACTGTAAGAAACTTATCTTTAATTACATTCCTGCTTCATTTTATACGTGAACCCAAGCAATGCCGGATTCTTCAGCTAGTATCACACTATATTTACTTCATATTAATTTACAAACGAGCATTACAAAGTATTTTAAAATCTTAGGTAATACGCTATGAAATTTACGTCAACTTTAGTATTATCAATTAAAGCATTACACCAACCATTACTTTCAAATGTTAGTGTATATGCTTACCAAAAGAAATGCCTCTTTTCCTCTGCTAGCTTTCCTCCAATTCCTCAGCTCCTTCGCATCTTTTTCCTCTGACTACTTGAGCAAGATTAACACATCTCCAGAGTCACGACATTGTCAACCGACTATCATTTATTGTTTGGCCATGCCAGGCTTCTGTACTTGATGTCATCTTATTTATGAAAGTTTTATAAACAATTTAACATTTCATCTGTCTATAAATATTACACATTACTAGTCATAATTCGTATTTCGCTATTATATGAATCGTAACACGGCTCGCGACCCGCGATATTCTTTATCCATGGAGGATGTGATGTTGTGGTATTCAGTCCTAAGACTGGTCTGATGCATCCCTCCATGCTAACCTGCCATGCGAAAGCCTTTTCATTTCCTCATAACTATCACAACCAACATCCTTCCTAATCTGCTTAACGTATTCTATCCTTGGCCTCCCTCTTCTCTTCTTACCCCACACACTTCCCTCTAATAATAATTTTACAAGACCCTCGTGCCTTGAAACGTGGTCTAGTAATCTATCCCTTCTCATGATCAACGTTATCCATATTGTTCGTTTTTCCCCTATTCTGTTTAAAACTTTCTCGTTAGTTACTCTACCCACCCATCTGATTTTCAGCATTCCCTATAGCACCACATTTCAAAATATTCTATTCTTTTCCTTTCCGTAACTCCTGTCGTTCACTTTACGCACTCATATAACGCCACGCTCCATACGAACATTTTTAGCAACGATTTCCTAATTTTCGAGAAAGCCTTTCTTTCCTGTGCTATCCTACTCTTTATGTCTACTATACTTTTACCATCCCTAATAATTACGCTTCCCAAGTAGCAGAATTCCCTAACTTTCGTCAAAATATCCCATCCAAATCTAACATCCTTTGTTACTCCACTGTTTTCCAAACTACACTCCATTACCTTGGTTTTCCCTCTATTAATCCTCATATTGAACTTTTTCTTCAGGACGCCGTTCATGCCATTTGTTCTGGTTTCCAAGTCTTTCTCTGATTTCCTAATACTACAATATCGTCGGCAAAGCGTAAGGTTTTTATTTCTTCTCCTTGCAGTTTGATTCCCTTTCCATATTCCGTTTTAACTTTCTTAATCACCTGTTCTATATTGAAGTTTAACAGCATTGGCGACAGATTGCATCCTTGGCTTACTCCTGTCTTTATTACGGTTTTATTTTCTTGATCTTCTGTTCTAATTACCGCTGCCTGTCTTCTGCCTGTCTTCTGTAGAAGTTTTATTCCAGCGCTCTTCAAAGTCCTTAATAGTGTGTTCCAGTTCACATTATCAAACGCTTTTTCTGAATCTACAAATACCATATACGTAGGCCGGTTTTTTCTTATCCTGTCTTCTAAAATAAGTCACAAAGTTAATATTTCTTCTCTTGTCCCTAAATTGTTCCTAAAACCAAATTGATCGTCTCCTATCTCGCATTCTATTTGACGTTCCACTCTCCTATATACGATTTTAGTTAATATTTTGCATGCATGGGATACTAAACTAATTGTCCTGTGCTCTTGGCATGTATCAGCTCAGTCTTCTTCGGTGAGGATATAATTATGTTTTTACTAAAATCTTCTGGGATTATTCCTGTTTCGTAGATTTTGAAAACTATCCTGAACAGCCTTGATATTGCTTTTTCGCCCGTAGAACGTATTAGCTCTGCTGAAATGTTATCAATTCCTGCCGCTTTACAATTTACAATGTATTTACTTCCCCAAAAAATGAAAAAAAAAGTATGTATAAAAATATTTTTATAAATTTGTAAGAAGCAAAGTTGCAGATAAATTATATAAACCTTTTCGTAAAATCGAAAGTTCGAAATTATGAGACATTATATTTGCTACGAGATTCACTGAAATGTTATTCTCTGTATAAATACGGATATTACTGCCTAGCCCTGGAGCTGAGCCAATATTAAGTTGAATTTCGTGCGAAGCAGCTGTGACAAGCCTTTTTTGCAGATTCCGCTCACGCTGATGATCGAACACTGCATAAGAAGGAGGGTCAGATTTGTGGCAGTAACTCAAAAAAGAACTTGCAAAGCAGGTTACCCTTTCGGGATCAACGACCAAAAATCGATGTTCCAATATCAAATATTTCAGCATGTAAATTTTGGAACACAATTATTTTCAGACATACATAAATTAAAGGGTTTCAATTGAATACTAAGATAATTTTTGAAGAAATTCTTTTCTAAAACAAATATTGAAAATAATAAATAAATGTTATCAAAAATGTATGTTTTTATTACAATGTGCCTACTCTTATTTTATCCCTGACGCACTTTATTTAATGTCCAATGCACTATTTTTGTATTCACAAACGCAGTTCAAAACATAAAAGCTATGTGCATTACATAGTTTGATACGTGGTACAAATGAATTAAAGTTCAAAAGCGAATGACAATCATTCATATGATCACAGTCATTTATCAGTGACACAATCGATCACAGATGCTGAACCGTTAGAAGCGTAAAAGTAGTATCAGCGCATTTCTATTACGTTGATTATGAATTCCCGTGACGAGGAACAACATAGCCGTTTCAGAGCTGACAGGCTCATTTCTTTGCCTTCATTAAATATTAAGTTCACATTAAGTACCGTCGCTGTCCAACGATTAAACTGCAGTAGCAAAAGTTTGGAACGTGATCAGAAAAGAAGGTAAATTGGATATAATTATTTTTTATGCGGCGTGAAACTCTTAACAGTAACAAACATTGCTCCAATTGGTACAAAAATAATTGTGTTTTAATATCGTTTGTAACAGGCTGGCGGTGCTAATGTTGCCAGCCTCGGCTATGGTCCGTCGTCGATTACTGGCTATGGTTGGGCGACAAATATCACCAATATTTCTTTCAATAAAATTAATTTCGAGCGATGAGTGAAAAATACCCTCAGGGCGTAGATATTACTCCTACTGAATGACGTCATTCGTGTCTGATACATATAACTCACAAATAAAACACAAATCCGTGTGGCGCATCACTCCCACTGTTTCGGTAGCGTGTTCGAGACCCGAAAACATCCTCTACCGTCGCGACTTCTCGCAAACCCGCTACATCATTACGTTCATCGTCGATTGCCAAGATTACTGAGCGCTGCACTCTTTTGCGTTCGCCGCGGCATATCAACAATGTTGGCTTCTCTCAGAGAGGTCGCCAACAAACCAATCTCGGGGCGGCTCGACTGCCTTTAACCACGGAGTCGTTACTTCATGTTACACGTCATTTTATCTGGAGTAGTTTATGTACCTCCTTTTTTCAAATGGAGGGGTGTTGACTCGATCCTTGGAAGTTGACTCGGATAAGCTCCGTGGTAGAGCGCCGAAGTTCCGTGGTTCAAGTCCCTGGACTATATTCTCCTGCTTGGGCTTCAGTTAGAGCGTTTCTACTTCCTTTCTTTTGACTTGGGTGACATTTTATACAACTTTTGAGTGATCAATGTAATTTACTGTTTCTCGAAACATTTAATAGTCAAGTGTTAGACATTGGGATTCGTTACTCACCTGGTCTTTTCTGGATTTATAACAATGATTGGTTTCATTATATTGGTTGCGTAATCAAATGATTAATATTAATATCCTCTGTACTGTCTTAAAATCGACTGATTTTAATTTACGTTTCATACAACAGGACATTCTAGCATTACTGTCACACTGACGTTTTTCACTTTTGCTGTTGGGGACCTTCCAATTACAATTCAGAGTCAAAGTGTCACCAGAATGAGCATCTCTCGTGCAAGCTTTTAGGTTATACGATTTCATCAATAATAATATTTCTAACTTTCTGTGGCATTTAAAAATTCAATATTCAGTCTCAGCGTCTTGCCATCAATCACAATATAACTAATAGCCATGTTAATAAGGAAAATAATATCGTTACTATGCTAAGGAACACTCCATTATTTACTCTTACAATATGGAAGAGTGCAGTATAATACAATTTAATATGTGATGAATTAGAAATTAACGAGTAATTATTTATAGCGACGATATCTGATCTTATACGACCGGCTCGGTAAACAATCACCCTACACCCATACATCAAATGAACACCAGATCGGTCGTGTACATTGCCGTGGTGGACATATTTAGAAGACGACGTTGGTGATACCATCTCCGTCAACGGCGGACGCTGCAGAACGATGATAACCGGCTTCGTCAAGGGAAAATTCCACCTGTGATTCTAAACGGTCGGCCCCACCGTGGCTCATCGTACACATTTTCATGACTTAAATTAATCTGTTAAATCCATTTCTCACCATTTATTTCTGAAGGAATGATTATAAACATGATTTCAGGACTTTAAATTTTTTGTTGACATTTAATCGAAGACGAAGAAAGAGGACCTAAAAGGTGATATTACAATTTTTAATAGAATATATAAGACAGGAAATATATGGAAGAGGATCACGAACGTAGGTTAGTCTCATATATAAGTTTTTCTTAATACGTTAGTTTTTAAAACGCGATTATAAGAAATAGAATGAAGGAGCTACAACGTGTTTTATAGTACAACTAGTGTTATTTCAGTTCTCTCATAATGGTTAAAATTGAAATGTTCCGAATAGTGATGCACGCTTTACTCTTCAGATTGATATTCTTCTATCATAACAAATACATAAATCAATTATTACAGTTATTGATTGATAACATAGATTTTAATTGATTGTCGATTGCATGTTTCTATCATCGTCATGTAATTTATTTCCGAGAGGTTGTTTTTGTCTCATGGTGTTCCAAACATGAGGAGGCAAATTTTACAGCGCCGTTGGTATCTTGTGTTTATGCGAGTCTGTTTTCATTCTTGAGAACAGAAACGGAGGCGGTTGTAGTTCGACCACTTTTATATTTTATGAGTGCGTTGAAGTGTCTAGCAGGCCGTGAGGAGCGTGAAATACTCCGGCCGTGCTGAAGATACCAACCAGGCGACGGAAATCGCGTTAAGGACGTCTCAGCCGCCGACGACGCGACGCCCCAGGGAGACCCTGCACCCTCTATCATGGCCAGTACAACGTTAACTCAGCAACGCGGCTGCTAAATAACTTTATTGAGCACTTTTCATTTAAAAAAGTTATTAATAGAAAACAATTCTTTTATGAGTTGAATGTGTCAAATTTTCCTGACGTCTGTATGAACTATAAATTAAATATGTTATGACAATTATCCCTTGAAACTTTAATTAGACTTTATTATTCTACTCTTATAGTTTTAATAATTCCTATTTCAAAATAAGTAATTTATTAATTAATTGATAATGTAATTGGTTAATAATTACTTTTCGATTTCTACATAATTTCTTACATTTATAAATGCAACTTTATCATTTTCTATTGTGAATTGTAATTCAAATGTCTACTTCCCCACAAATTATACGCGTGACCAAGTTTTTAATAATACAGTTACAGCAGCTGACTGTATTGAAAGAAAAGTCTATCAGAGTATTCATACGAAAAATTAATAAAGAACTTTTAATGCTAAGTAATAATAACCCTAGTTATTAAAAGTTTTTTAAAATTTATTCTGACGAGTAGGCTGATTTTTATATTTATTTATTTAATAACGTGCTGCATTTTCACATTTCCACGCAATGTCAAATCTAGTTTATTTATCTTGATTACAAAAAGCATGAGACTGATAATACTTGAACTATGATTGGCCATTTGTGCCTGGTCAAGAAAATTCGAAATAACCCTGATGTGACATCCCTAATCAGGTACAATTTCATTGTGGATATCCTTGATAACTGCACTTCATTATATGTATTTTTAATAATATAATTTGAGAAAATCTTAGGAAATAAATTTTAATCCATAGCATAAACTCAACTTAAACTGCTAGTAGAAACACCCATTTACGTGTTCGTGGGGGAATCAGAAAGAATATTTTTAATAACTATTGTTTTTCTAGGTTGTAACTTAAAATCATAATTATACAGTTGACTAAGAAGGCGAATTTAATAAAGTATTCATTTTGTCATGAAATGGAAAATAAAAGTCATAATTGCTTCGAGACTCGATTGATTTGATGTAATATGGAACTGAGTAGGTTACGGATTTATAAATGTGATAAGACAGGAATATATTGTAATGAGGATTATCTTAGGATAATGTTTCACAATTAAAAGAATGAATAATATTGCAACTCTTCGGAAGAAAATTGGTTCATTTTTTAAAGCGACGATTTTACTGATGCCTGTAAATGTATTAGTCGAAGATTTCAAATTACCCTGGACTTCATTTAGCGATACAGTTAAAATTGAATTTCCAGTGATCAAAGGACAATGGTAAATAACTGATTGCACGTAAATAAGGATACGAGTATAATTCAATTTTTCTATACGTTATTATTTAATTTAGCTATACACACAGCATTCTTGATTAATCATATGTATGAGAAATATCATTCAAGGCCTATAATTATATTAGCACGAAAAGCGCTCTAACAATCGGTATCGAAATAGAAATATAATTACACTTGTTTCATTGTGCTAGTGAAACTATTTGACATGTGTATTCAAACTGTCTTGCATACCGTTGGAGTTTTATAAATATATTTTTCAACTGAATATATTAATCCAACTGAAGAAAATGTGTGATTTCAACAGTCCAATTAGCCTGAATAATTGGGCCGCTGATCTCATTTAAGTAATATTGAGTTTTTTAATTTTTTTGGCACACTGCGAACTTAAAGCTCTTATCACGGTATATTTTATAGTATAATAATCCAATTTACTTTCCATTAAAAATTATAAATTATAATGAGACATTTAGTAACGGTATCTTACTCAGTCCATATCTTTTAAAACTTTCTCAATCTGATTACAAATTTTATTTCGTGTTACCGACAACAGAGAAATGATCTCATTTAATAAGTAGCTAAATATGTAAACTGCATATGTTGAATGCAAGTTCCCGATTCAAAATAATGAACTTCCGGTGTTACTATATTTTCCAAGATAAAGTTCTCTTTTTTCTATCAGAAAGAGATATACCAACAGTAATAGTGGAATGGAAACTCTTCTAAAATCCTAAAGAACACTACGCCTTGTCTAACTTTCGCTTTGAATAGAAGATTTTGCTCTTCGGCCACACAATTAAATTTGGCACGAAGTATCACGTGCTATATAGTCTTGAAATTTCATTGGTCGTAAGGGAATCTTTATATATCCTTAAAATTAAGTCCAAAATATATTAACAAGAATCTCCATTAAAATTGTATTTGTATTTTTATATCGATCACAAAAGCGTGTTGGAGAGAGAGGGAGAAAGAGAAACAGGAAGGGAGAGTAAGAATGTATTTTCTACGAGGATATTACCTGCTACAATTATCCCTACATAAATTGCTCTCGGTAACACTCTTCGTGAAACGCTCGGGCTTTAGCTTCGTTAAAGAAACTATGGTACAGAGAGTACACTTGAGATAAAAGTAGCTTTTTACTTCTGGTTTTATAAATTATATACTTCTTTTATGAACTGAACCTTAATATCATCCAAATAAATATCACGTATAAGCTATTGCATTTATTAAAACCTAGCAGTGTTATATCGATAGATTCTTAGCCTATTTAATGGATTGAAATATAATATTTCAAACCAAAAAGCGAGCTTAACGAAGTATTTTCTTTAGTTCTTATATTATCCCCTCCTTTCAGGTAACCTTGACAGATTTCGAACTACATTTGTTTAAGACAAACCAAAACGAGGAAGTTCTAAACAGAATAGGGGAAAAGCGAACAATATGGAGGACGTTGACTAAGGGAAGGGATAGATTAATAGGCCACGTTTTAAGACGTGAGGGTCTTGTAAAATTAGTATTAAAAGAAGTATTACAAATAAGTGTCCGTGTATGGCCGGGCACACGGCTGGTTTAACAATGTTCGATATCACAGTAATCATAAATTAGCATCATTTAACAATAAAGCTATAAGCGAAGTATTAAGAGAAAAATCAATGAGGGAATGTAGTGAATAAGTTTATGTATGGATCACCCTTTTTTAATTTCCATTCCTATAGTCAGCCAGCTAGTTCATAGTTTTATGAAATAAATTTTTATATCAAATATTTTAATACACTTATACAAAAAGGTTACTTACCAGATTTAATAATATTAGTTTATTAAATAAACCATTAACTCCTTGAGCGCCGTCTCTTGCAAGATATAGTTAGCACTTCTGAGACGAGGAATTGTGAGTGCTTCCAGTACTTGACCGTATTACCTTGCAAGGAGGAGACATGGGCGGAGGAATCTGAAAGGCGGCGTACCGTCGTGTTTGAACTGCGGGGAACCGCGAATTCAAGTTTGCTCAGATAAAACATTCGTTCCCTTCAGGGAGAACTTGCGAACTTCTACCAGCTTCGGTTACACTCGCCATTAAACTGATATGCAAAGCGAACAAAACTTTCAAATTAATCAAAGAAATACTGACCGAATACATCCAGCTATTCTGTAGTAACAAAAAGCTAGTTCATCTTGGTGTTTCGTCAATTTTCAAATAAATTATACCGCGTATTATGAACCTTTACATTTCTTCATCTGATTCTTAAAAATGAATTATTCTAAATCAATTAAGTATGTAATTCTGTTGTTGTTGTTGTATTGAGTCCTAAGACTGGTCTGATGCCACCTTCCACACTTTTTTTTTATTGATTATAATTACACTAATGACCTGTTTTCTTGAGTATCTATAACAGGCCTTATTTTAATTTCTTACAATGTTTGTCTTACAGATTTATTCTATTTTATTTTATAAATAATTATTTTCTTAAACAATAATAAAACTAATAAACTAAAACTAAAAACAGAAGGGTATAGGGTGAATGGGAGTGGGAGGATTGAAGGGAAAGTGCTGTAAGATCACAGCTGGCGGAATACTTCCACACTAACATATCATGCGCTAGACTTTTCATTTCCACATAACTACCACATTCCTCATCCTCCCTAATCTGCTAAGCGAATTCCAACCTTCGCCTCCTTCCTCCTCACACTATTCCCTCAAATAATAACTTTCAAGACTCTAATGTCTCGTGGTCTATTAATCTATCCCTTCTCTTTGTCAACGTCCTTCATATTTTTCGCTCTTCCCCTACTCTGTTTAGAACTTCCTCGTTAGTGATTTTATCCATCCATCTGATTTTCAGCATTCTCCTGTAGCACCACATTTCAAAAGCTTTTATTCTTTTAATTTCCGCAACTCGTATCATCGACATTTCACGCCACGCTCCATACGAACATTTTTAGCAACGATTTATTCTCACTTATATTACCTGTAAGTAAATTCATCTTTTTCACGAAAGCCTTCTTTGCCTGTGCTATCCTACTTTTTATCTCTACTATACGTCTACCATCCCTAGTTATTACGCTTCCGAATTGGCAGAATTCCTTAACTTCCGTCAAAATTTTCCTTCCCTTTCTACCATCCTTTGTTATTCCGTTTCCCAACTTTGGTTTTCCCTCTACTAATCCTCATACTGAACTCTTTCTCCATGACTACGTTCATGCCATTTATTATAGTTTCCTAGTCATCTTCTGACTTCCTTAACACAATATTGTCGGCAAAGCGTAGAGCTTTTATTTCTTCTCCTTGCAGTATGATTCCTTTTCCATATTCCGTTTTAACATTTTTTGCAAGTTAAACAGCATTGGCGACAGACTGCATCCTTATCTTACTCCTTTCTTGATTTCTGCTTTCTTTTCTTGATTTTCAATTCTAATTACATCTGACTGCCTACTGTAGAGTTTATATATAAGCCTTCTTTCTCGATATTTTATTCCTTGTGTTCTTCAAAATCTTTAATTGTGCTAATAATTAGTGATCCTGATTTTCAGCAATCTCCTATAGCACCACAGTTCAATGGCTACTGTTCTTTTCCTTTCTGCAACTCCTACTGTCCCATACGCATTTCTATTATACGTCTACCATCCCTAGTTACTACGCTGCCCTAGTAGTAGAATTCCCTAACCTCCTTCAAAACATCCCTTCCAAATCTAACATCATTTGTCATTCCACTGTTTCCCATGTTACACTCCATTACCTTGGTTTTGCTTCAATAAATCCTTAGATTGAACTCTTTCACCACGACCACATTTATGCCATTTATTATGGTTTACAAACCTTCTTTTGACTCCCCTAATTCTAGAATATTACCAGAAAACCGTAGGGGTTTTATTTCTTGCTTTTATAATATTATTTCTTTCCCATATTACCTTTTAATTTTTTTCATCACCTATTTTATCTCTACTATACGTCTACCATCCCTAGTTATTACGCTTCCGACTGGTCTGATGCCACCTTCCACACTAACATATCATGCGCTAGACTTTTCATTTCCACATATAAACTTATAATTCTATAAAAGTATGAAAATGTCTTCCCGATATTAGTGAGTAATGAAGATGACTGAGTTTTTAATGCATTTACAAAATACTATGAAACTATTCTTGATTAAATTCAGCTCCTTGCTTATTAATCATTGTAATATTAGCATAATTGAAATTATGTTTTTTGATATGTAACATTACGTAAAAGGAACTAATTGAACGGTTTTAAAAACATAGGTGGAAGAAACACATGGAAATACAAAGTACAGAACGCTGAAACATTTCGAACCCAGTGATGTCACCATTGATTGCCTACAAATTGTAATGTAAAAAGCAAATGATTATCAATGCTCGTCGCTATTTGTGTCCAAATGCCAGTATCTCTCTGTATGCTCCTTTTTCATTTTTAATTTCCTCTGATTGATCAACGAAGCAGAAGTAACCGTTCGATGTTGGAGCATCATTCTTCATGCTGCGGACTAATTGAACGAGTGCATGTCTAACTGATTCCTCATTTCTCACCAATTAACAGCCATTGTGTTTCGTTTTGAAATAATGTACTTTAGTGTTCTCTGACTTCATCTGCATCAGAACAGCGGTCCATCGTGAATTTATGAACGGTCCCACTAATACTCCTTTAACTGCTAATTTGACTCATTTTCAAAACATTTTACGAATTCCACAATTTCAACGGCTGTATTGTTTAATATAAGAATATAACACTGTATTGTAATATTAATTGGTAAAATATATTTTACGTAATATTTGATATTTGCTCTTTCCAATTTACATTAATTTTATTCAATTAGTAAGAGAGATTTCTGGCATTATGAAAAATAAAATATTGAACTGTACTTGGATAATATTGGTATTAGAACAGTTAAAAAGAATGTCAGTTGATCCCAATTTCAGACGAGTTGAATTCTGTCCGTCAATATTTTCTAGTTCATGGTTGCCTTCCCGAAATAGCAAGCGGCGTTAGAGAAGCTGTTCCTCCAGTCACAAAGTTGTCCGTCCAACTCTCGGAGCTGCTACTATTTCTCCGAAAAGCTGGAGTCATAAACTTTTGTCCGTGAATTAATGGCACCGTGTCTTTCAACGCTGGATTGCAGGATTACAAATGAATAATAATGCCAAAATGTCTAGGAGGAAAAAAGCTGCCAAGTGTTAACCGAGCTAAGATACTGGGAATGTACTTTGATACCAAGCTGTCATATGACAACCACATTAATTACATAGTTACAGAATGCATGAAACGACTAAACATAATGAAATCGCTTTAGGTATGCAAATAAGGAAGAGCTATTATTCGTTGAAAACTAGATTATGGGTGTATTGTAATGGGTGGTTTTAAATATTATATTTCATTGAATATTAATTATGATTTTCATTAACAATAATTTAATTTTATTTAGACGCCAGTGAACACAATATAGATTTGAAATTTACGTTAGTTTATTTTCACAATCAAAATTAATAAATACAAGGAAAAAATTATTATTTAATAAGTCATATAACTAGATGTTTTTTTAAAACCTATGCCGGTGGATAACTTTCCATTGATTGTAGACCTGCACTTTAATATGTCAGAAATAAATACTATTTACTATCCGCGTTGCCGTAAAAGCAGTTCCAGAATATTAATAGAGTTTACCTTCTGTGCAGCTTGGGCTTGATTGTTGCTGCGTTGGAACTTGTCATGGCGGAAAGTCTTCCTGAAACTGCTTCACATTCTCGTCGACCCGTGGCACAAAGGATTTTTGTGACTCGCGTTTAGAGATCTCCGTTGAAACGCAGAAATTACTGTATTCAGTTTGTCTTCAGTACATCTACTACATGTATCCTACCGCGTGGATACAATGTCAGACTGCGTCGTTTATTCTCTGACATTTTTTGACTGTATCAGCTCTAAAGTTACTTCAATTGACTGACTGATTCGCAAGAAACATCTCTAGTACTGAGAAGAAAGATATCACATAAATATGCAGTTAAGTCACTACAACTCTATAATAAAAACCGATATATCACAAAGATTCAGAAATCTGAACGGTGATTTCAATCAACAGTGTCCACTTGATTCTAAAATAACGAGCCCGATTAATAAAACAAACTTATAAATTAATGATAATGAGATTGGACGGAATTATGAATCATACACAGTTAACGTGCACAAAAATACGGTTCCTAACAGCAGGAACGCGTATAAAACGGAGAAAACTGACAGCAGGGAAATTTAATAAAGATTTGAATGATTTTTACAACTTAAAAAACAGAACCTACTGAACAGAAGAGATCAGATAATCGTCATAATAATTAGAATCGGAGAGATAGCGCATATCCATATCTTAAATAAGAACCCCCCAGCAACATGCGAAGCAAGTCATATTAAACAGGCTACAAAATCGTACGATGAAAGGCGACAAAATATCCTGGGAAAAGAAGAGCCCAGGAAAAGTCATCGAATCAACAACGTGCCAGAAAGAAGTTTCATTAAATTCATAAACTGTTACATGGGCATTTAACACTTATGCAATTTTATAACAATAAATGAGTATATCTGTTCATAAATTAGTATGTCTGTTCATAAATTTAAATAAAACAATAATTATATGGCAATTAAACAAAGAGACAATTTTAAGTATGAATGTATCCCAAGACGTTTCATCCACAAATTGGTGGACCCTGTCAAGTGAATAAAACTGAATAACGCCAATTCAAAGCCCGTGTATCTATAAATAAAAGATATCAAACAGAAGAAATTACTAAGTTAAAGTTCTTAAGTTTTGCTTGATGAATCGCAATAGTTTTTAACATTGATTGTGGTACATTGATTAATTTGTACGTCAGTCACTAGATAAGATTTATTGGATCCATTAGTCCTCTATTGAGGAAATAGGACAAGTCAAAGAATATGTTACATATCACTAAGAATACGAATATAAGAAACAAAATATGGATACAACATATGAGTAAAGAAAATTATGTATACAATGATAAATAAATAAAACAAAGCAGAGCAAACAAAATATGAATACAACATATCAAGAATATGAGTACAAAACAATAAGAGAGATAGTAAAAGAAACTATGTATACAATGATAGACAAATAAAAGAAAGTATACATAACATATACAAAAGATATAATTTCTGGAGAAACAATGTCAATTTGGAACACTTCAGAATCATTAAAGATTTTGACATTACGTTGAAAGTAATTATATTTCTAGACTTATTTCTGAAATTATTAGCATAAGAAAAAATAAATGCAACACAATCAATGTTCAAAGCGATTGCTATACTTAATGTGAAATTTATATTTTATTTAGTCTGTAATTTTTTCTGGTCAATATTTTTGGATAATAAATACGCGAGATTTTAGTTAACCTTCTTTGGCCATAAAAATATTGTTTTATTATAATTTTATAACTCATGCAATTAAGTTATTGTAACTGTATAGTCGCTAAAGACCTGGCTGTTTAAGGGACTTAAAATAAAATTTCAATAAAAAAGCGCAAGACGAAACGTCGCTAGACTTTTTCCTCTTAATGTATTTAACGGGCTCCCACTTCGGAGGAACTTCACGATTCAATTATCCAATCAGCAAGGAGAATTGTTCCCCATCAGCGTTTAATCTCAAAATTTATAAAAAAGTGAAAATTCATCGTATAAGTGAAATAAATAATAAATGTGAAGCATAAATGTTTTAAATAGAATTTACATTTCCAAAATTTAGCAGTTTTCAGCCTTCTTACAAATTTTGAAATTTGTTTTTTGCGAAACATTGACGTGATGGAAAGAAATGAATGTCACATTTGCAGTCAGCACTCAAGCTTACATAGGAATTAACCATGAAATTATTAAATGCTAAATTATTGCGGTATACATCCCGAAATTATAGTTTTAGCTTCACATTGACCTTTACTTTTTAATAAATTGTGCTTGAAAACGAACTACAGGTAGCTTGAAACGTGACGGCTTTAAATTTCACACAAAAATTAGCAGTATTCTGTCATCAAGGTCAGGGTTCTTACAGTTATTGCCCATTGTACGTGACGAATTGTATTTACTACCGGGAAGTAAAGAGAATACAATTTAATGTTAGTTCAATTACAAATATTTATCAAAAAAAATTATAATACTAAAACCATTTCATTTCATTTTGTTTGGTGCAAAGGAAGAATGATACTTGCCTGTAAACCGTTTAGAATTGATGCAGCCAAAGATTTTGCATACGAAAATACAATAGACAACAGTACTATGGAGCATTAAAAAATAATTAAATTAATCTTGGTTGGGGTAGCCAACAATGACGAAAGTTTAGCTCGGAGGATTATTAGCCCCTGTTCCCTTCTAAAACAACCGATGCGTAACAGAAACTGTAAATTCCGACAAAAATTTGCATGATATTTACCTTCCCTAAACTGCTCTAATTTAAAGCACAGAAGCACAGGAGATGGTTTCAGCAAGTTGGCGCTTTCTGGTACACGCCTGTAGAGCAGCTGTTTCCACAAGCCGACGCCGAGGGCCGAGATTCGCTACGAGTCGTATCGCTGGTTTTTCATCTCAGATGCACTGAACTGGAATAAGAGGAGATCCACTAGCTGAGACGCCTCTCAGGATTAAAATACTACGAACACTGACAAATAATTTGAGGTTTTCGTGTTTTCTTTCAATTAATATATTATTCACGAGTCGCACACAAACTTTCGTAACTGCAGTAGGGCAAAAACATTAATAGATTGCACATTCAATGAATGCTAATTTGTCTGTTGCAAATTAACATAACTTTTATGCTATCAAATTTGTGTAATACAAGAATACTTAAAACTGAAACTAACTTTTTTCCATGCGTCTTGTAATTGTTTACGCAGACAAAAATTAAATGTTTTATGTAGCTTGGAATCCAGTCGCTATTCGTCTAATCAAATGTTTGAAGGAAAACTCCTATTGTCCATATGGAATAAACAATGACTTTTTCTTCTGCATATAGTTACAAAGTCAGGGTAACAAAAATCGATCACTCATTATAATTAAAACTAAAGGAGAGTATTCAAGAATAAATTGCGTCCCTGAAATATTTCAAAAATTTGGAGAGCGTTTTCAACAGTATGGTGCAGTCCTGGGTGTTATTTTTACTTATTTTAATATGATATAATTTGACGTGATTTATAGTTTTATGAAAATAATAAGCCTAATTTTTTATTTTCCGTCTGAATTATATTGTATTAAAATTATTATATTTATTGATCATAAGGGATAAACTTATGTAGGATTAAACAGAAAGAAAAAAATGTAATTAATGATATGAAAACAATAAAAATTTGGAATGAAATTTAATTTGAAATAAATAACGGTAGAGCTTTAATAATTTACATTGAAACTGTTTAGTGGGGTAACCCATAAAAATAATCGTTTCTTTGGCAAATAGAACTGATAATTTGAATTTTTCGTGCCAGCTGTTACGGTCAGCTTCAGGTGGCTAATCACTGCATTGTGACGGCTACTTTGGCATTATCTGGCTGCACGGAATACGCTTTCGGCCGAAAATTAGTCAAGACTTCTACCGAAAATTGTATATCTCTTCAAGACTCAGGAGCTCAACTGCTATTGCCTGCGACCCACAATTTAATCACTCACTCTGCACAAAACTTCTATTAATTTTCCCTCGTATGGTCCCGAATTCTCAACCTCATTTTTCCAATCAGTTGAAATTTTAAATAGTGTCCATTGGTTGGAATTTATAAAATTGCAGCCACTAGGTAATTTTATCCGCCGGATGTGAATAAGTGTCTTTACGTGTTTTGCGTTACTTACTCAGTTACTGTTTCCAATTATCTATGCGTAGCTTCCAACGTGACAACATCAATTTTTTATTGAATTAGGAACGGATTTGCCATTAATTTAAAAGACGGACATAGAAAGTCTGTTGCCTATTGTGTGTCCGAATAAGGGTGTAGCGCTGTCCGTCACAAAAGGATACTGCGCACACACAAATAAATATTTCGCAGACCTTCAGACTTCTCTATCGTAATTTTAATATATTACACTAAAAATTTAATAAACGAACTGTGAGCATTTTTTCTCTCGTTATTATTAATTTCAATTTAAGTTAATACGACCTATGGCAATGAATAATGTCATTGTACTGTTGTATTGATAAGATAATACTTTTATTTGTACATGCCTGATGAGAATCCAACTCAACCCCCAATAATATTTTATTTTTAATAAAGTTTATTTAAATACGTTTCTGACTTTTTCACCGTGATTAGTTTAACCCGGCCTTCCGTACAAAAGTTAACTTTACTTAACAAATAATCGTTTATTTATAAATATGTTACCTTGAGTGTTGAACAGTGCAAAGACGAATATCAGCAGTCTACCTCTGCATATTTCCCACGTAGCTGTTGCATATGCATCAGAGAGAGAGAGAGAGCGGTTTCCTACATCCAGAACGCAAAAGACGTGGCTAGCCAGCTCCGTGCTCACTGAGAAATATCTTTTGAAACTTCGCCAAGCAGCATTGTTAATCTTGGCCTCGGGAAGCTGTAAGCCCTGAGGATTTAATACAAATTAAGTCGACAAATGGAGAGGGGCATTCGTGGAACGTTGTGTAAATGTTATTCTCTTTACTACAGTCAGAATTTCTGGCTAATGTTTAATTAAGCAACCCCCACGCCCAAAACAAGGATATTAAATTTAATACCACGGCATTTACCACATTTCCAATCTTCTGTTAGCACACGTTAAAGCGGATAATATGATGTCATGTGCCAATACCAGCAAGTTAATCAAATGTTCGCGACACAGGACATTGATTACATAGTAAATGATAATTTATTTGCAAATTTTGATTTCGAAACAAGTATTCTTAATTTGTAGTAAAGACCATTGACACTCAATTCATTTGTAATTCTAGCTTTTACATTTTAATTCAGATAACTACATGGTCTAATGCTGTAATTTGTAATTAAGTGATACGTTACCCTATACGGGTAATCAAAATAAAATAATTATACCCGCTTTCGATAAAACTAATCAATAATGAATAAGTAAATCCAGGAAGTATTGTCACGTGTTTGCCTGAGATTGTATGTCCTCAGGGAGCCGTAAACAAGAAAAGTAGGGATCCTATGCAGTTTCTCGATGTAGCTGGCCTTGACTCTTCCATCGATGCTGGTTCGTAACGCAGAAAGTAAATGAAACGTAAGGATTATCTCGAAGGATTGTAAAATGTAAGACAAGTCGAGATAGTTTTTGCAGTGTGAGTAGGTATGCGAGTCTGATCAGTTAAGAATCGGAAGGTGCGGTTTTTTCCAGTTAAAACACAGATATGTAGCTTTACATATGTATTGTATTAATTATATTGTATGTATTAATTATGAGCTATGGCATCTCTAATTGGGGAAACTACCTTTCTTCAAAAGTTTGCAAATACTTACTTTAGCAAGCGTATATACTTATGAAATATTAAAGTTTGTAAAGCGGAACACTAATTTGTTTCAAACAAATGGCAAGTTTCATGAATATGCGACCAGAAATCATTCAGCTCTAAGGTCGGACAAGCATCGCCTTGCTCTACACCAGAAAATTATTCACAATACCGGGATAATTTTATACAACAGCCTTCCGCCAGAGGTTATAAATAGTACCTACAAAAGCTTCGTGAAGCATAGGAAAACTATTCTTTTAAATGGCGCGTTTTACTCGGTACAGCATTTTCTTAATCGTCCTTCTAGTATTTAAATCAAGGTTCCTGCAAAAAGCGTTGAATGAGCTGCCTTGTAAAATAACACACACCACATATTTTTAAAATTTCTATTCAGTTTTTTCTGCTCTTTTGTTTGTTTGTTTCATGTATTGCCTGGAGCTACGACGGAAGGACAGTTTCCTGGTCGTAGAGCTCCAAGTAGTTAAAACTCCATTGCGTGTTCCTCAGTGTGTGCTTGTTTGTGTTTCCCAGTGTGTGTCCGTGTTGTGTTTATATTGACTTTTGTCTATATACATTTTCTTGTATTAATTTATTTTAAGATTATTTGTCTTTAATTATGTACTTTATTTTGTTCATTTTTAATGTATGACGTATCCTATTTCCTCAATCGAGGATTAATGGAAACAACAATAAATCTAAATTTATATAGTCAATATTACACACTGTAAGAAGTGGGAAATGAATAGAAAACTGTTAGGGTAACTCTAACTGGGAAGTGAATCGGACTTTGCTTGAACTCGTAAAGTGAGAGGCTTTTAAAGATACGTGGTTGATGTCATTGGCATTATATATAGGACGGCTGATATGTCGGTAGTCGTCAGTACTTCTGCACTATTTCCGGTTTTCTTCCCACATGTATTTCCTTCAAGGAAATGACCTCTATTGTAGTGACGAAAACAAAAATCCGTTACAGTATGATAGCTGAGTAGTTTCTAAGAATGGATGTACTTAACGTGTGGAAATTCTATGGATTTGATATCGCATACTGTGCGTCAGCTTTACCTACGGCTCTTCTAGCCACGCCAGACTTCGGTCTCCTCCCACTTCTGCTGTCGTACGGACGGGCTGATACCCTTGACTTTCCTCCTCTTCCAAAGTCAATCACGGCTACGCATTCTGACACCGAAACCAGGATGAGTCTGGAACCAACGAAAATACTATACAAACTAAACTATATATATATAATTTCATAGGCTACATAATACAATATTATGAAAATTATAAATCGCACAGGTCTTTTAAAAGAAACAGACTGAAACGCTATCCTAAAAAGTGAAAGGGACTGGATGGACTCTCAGCTGTTCAAAACTAGACACAATACTAAAAATGAAATCATTAAACACTCCCCGCCATTCCCGAAATGAATATAGAATAAGTTGTTTCACTTCTTTTATGAAAATATAATTTAATTTTTAATCTCTATAAAATTCAATTGTCCTCAGTATACTCTCGAAAACGATTTGGAATACAACCAATATGTCAGAGAAAAACATTTAACGCCAAGCTATTTTGACAGGAGAATGGACTATGAAATATTCACACATGTCAAAACATGCCATTTATCCTAGGTGTATTGATGGTATGAAACAAAACAGGCAAAAAGATAGCCATTAAATAGGACTGAAATAAATGGAAACTTTTATTAAACTCTCGTATAAGCTTTAAACCTTTCAAAATCAACTTTCGGTATGAGCAATTGCTTTCACCAACAGAAATAACTGTGCCCACTAAACCACACTGATAGCAGCATTTTTGTACCTGCGGTTAATCACTTTCATTGTTATCATTTCAGCTAATAACAGTACTCAATAATACTTATAGTATTTATGCATTGTTGTTGTAACAAGCTTACTTGGATCTGACCTTAAGTTTAGAAGGAATAAAAGTTAAAAATATGGAAATATTCATAAATCAACGGGTCTTAGAAACACCAATGAAGTTATTAATGTAAATCGTAACGCGTAGTGCGTTTTTACCTATTTTTATTCTATTCTCTGGTAATTCAAGTGAGCATGTTTGACAAATATATTTAGTAAAACATTTTTATAATTTGATAATCACAATACGGAAAATATATGGATACACCAATAAAGTGCAGTTTATAATTCTACACCACAGAAGACTATACATATTAGGAAATATATTTAAGTATTAGTATATATTAATAAATTGTTGTGGCTAATCTCTCGTGTTACATATCTGCCTTCGTGGAAATTCTTGTGTAAATTTCAATATGCTGTCAACACAACATTCACCATCAAAAAAGCCAATTTTTTAAAAGTTTTTCTCGATTTTTAAGAATACATAGTAATAAATTCTCTATAGGCTAATAGTAAATAATTGAACTTTTATGTAAAAAATTAAAAAACGCAATGGATTCAAGGTGAAGGCAACACCATGCATTTCAAGGGCCCTATTTGGAAGCTTGGTACATCTCTTGGTGGCCTTCAATGACCTGGTTTCAAATTTTCCCATTTGACGAGTTTTATTCTCCAATTATCATATTCTGAATTTTTTTGAAGTTACCGATGAAACGGGAAACATTTAGCTGAACAGTGTTAATATTAGTCTTGTAAATTTGTATTGTTCACGTTGAATCTAGACAGAGTACATTCGGCAATGAGTAAGTATTACTGCATACCCTCTGAGTATTTTGCAATGCAAAGCTTTGCTAAGGAGAGAAATTTAAATGATAAAAAGTAGTCACAAATCTAGCTTCAGTCTCCTTACATAGAAGACACTGAGAAGTTCAGATATTGTGACGCTTATAGATGCGGTGGATAAATCACATCTCCTAATCTCGAATAAGGAATTTCGAGTTACGGGTTCATAAGAAATTATTAAAGGAAAGAATAAATCCGTCACACTTCAAAACTTAAAATATTTTGAACCATCATTATTTAGAGTTAATAAATTAAAGGAAACTTAACTCAATAGTACTTCCTAATGCGTCAACCTGCAACAATTTCTACCTTCAGAACTATCGACCGGACAAATGTAGAAAATTTTATCCTTTCTAATTTCATGACAGGTAAAACTTTTCAGAAATTAATAATGTCCGAGTTTTTAAAAATATTGGGGAAAAATTGTTCCACTACTTTTATCTAACTTTGAGGAGTTCTCGAGACTGAACAGTTGATCGATCACAAAATCTGATAGGACATTAAATATGAAAACTTTTAAGTTTAGTAATACTTCATCTATATTAGGTAATCGTTGCTAAAAATTTTATTATGTAGTTGCGTTAATATGCGTGCGAAACGTGGACGATACGAGTTGCGGAAAGGAGAAAAAACAGAAACCTTTGAAATGTGGTGCAATAGGCGAATGCTGAAAATCAGGTGGGTGGATAGAATCACAAACGAGGAAGTTCTAAACAGAATAGGGGAAAAGTGGACAATATGGAGGACGTTGACTAAGAGAAGGGACAGATTAATAGGCCACAGTTTAAGACGTCTTGTAAAATTAGCATTAGATAAAAGTGTGTGGGGTAGGAACAAAAAATGGAGGCCAACGATGTAATACGCTAAGCAGATTACAGATGGTGTTGGAAAATGTAGCACATTTGACCGTAAATAAAATATTAAGATTAAACTGACTTAATCTTTATATGTAAAATTCACGTATGCGCCTGTCTGTAATTATTTTTCTCCTAAACGGCTTGAGCGATTTTGATTAAAACAATTTTCGTATGTATGGGGAGACCAGAAACGTCGTCCTCCATCACGAAAATCCAAGGCCTTATACGACGCACACAACTTAGACCAAATTAGTGGAAATTCTCTGGAATCAGCTAGAAAAATCCACCACAGAGCCCAGATTTGTCAACGTGTCACTACCATGTTTGGACCGTTGAAGAAAGCTGTAGGAGGTCAAAGGTTCAATAGCGCTGAAAAGGTTGAAATCTTCGTGCTCAATTTATTAAGGACTCAAATTTCAAGTTTTATGATGACGAAATCAGAAAACTGCATGAACGCGGAGAAAACGTGTTTACGTACAAGGAAACTATGTAGAAAAATAAAACAAAATGTTTTGAAATTCTGTCGTTCTCAGAAAAATTATTTTAAAAAAATTCCCGTTTACATTTGATTTACCCTCGTATGACATGTTTACTTACAACTGGCACAGAAATTTTGCTTTAGTCCCGCCACATTCAGGACCGAATTGGGAGGGGGGGGGGGGAATAGGAAAGAAAGAGACCTCCAAAAGATATATTGTTGAAACTAATTTTTTAATCTACAAGAGTACTACTTCAAAGTTCCATGAAATCAATTTTAAATCATAGAAAATCAGACTATAGTTTGGTTAGTTTATAGTGGAGTTTTTCCATCATCATTATATGAAATGTATTCTTATCCTATCGAATATCGCATGTTATGAGTATTTCAGAAGTATGCAACTTGCGCACTAATCCTTGACATATTCAGTAGTGGTCAGATGAGATCATCCAGATGTAGTTTAGTGCGTAACAAGAAGAGTGAGATTAAAAATATTGTGATGAAAGAGAGGAGGAACCTTTAAGTCGATTTCTATACCTGAATTCTGTCTTGGTACTATAATTTCCAAAAAAATTTAACCGTTGCCTGATATTGGTGTATCGACCATATTGTGTGCTGTTGACTCTGACAAAGGTGAAATCTAAATTCCGGGTGTGCCATTCTTCTGCGTAGCAATACATTTATATACCATTAAAGTCTTAATTGCGGACGAGCATATTTTAGCTTCGAATGTACAAACTGTTATCAAGTGTTAACTGTATGAGTACTGTGCATACTCTAATATCGCTGCTGTTACTCAACGGTTAATCCTGAAACACGTATCGACCGTTCCTTTCTTGATGTTCTGTGGCCACGTCTGCTACCGTGCATATATGCAGTGGTATATACTACCCAATATTGATACATTTATCCCAATGTATTCACGGATAAATTCTAACCGCCGACTGTTGCCTGCAGCATTCTGTGTGTTTCAAGCACGGTGGAAACAACATTTCACAAGATAAAGCCAACTAAAAACGATGGATTACTACTTACAGAGAATCACCGTTAATATTGAATAGGAAATTAATAATTACTTTAATGTCGTAAATTATAGTCACATTGCAGTTATTCAAAGAATAAATTGGAATAATTTAAAATAAATTTTTCTCATGCGCTGCAATTTTCGATTTTTCTTCTCTCGTATGTTTATATCTGTTTGAGGGTGCTAATCGTAGCAAATTGCAAGCTTGAAGAGGGCTCGCCGACTGGCCGGATGCGCTGTCGTCCTGTCACACAGAGGAATTTATGACGCAACGTGTGACGGTCGTTAGCCAACGCCGCGTCGCCTCTCGTCGCGTCGCCTCGCGGCGTTCATACCCGATGCACGGATTTTAGAATTCATGACCAGACCAACGGCAGCAGATACGTTTACAAAAGTCAGTACTTCACATGTCATATTAACGTAAGCCGCGACGTAACTAAGCCTCGCGGTATAAATAAAACAATAAATACAGAAAATTAAGTAAGGATTTAAGTTCTTATGCTAATTCTAAAACAAAGAAATTTTACTTCATACAAAATTGAACATTAATATTTTTTCTTTTAGTTATTTTAAATAATTAACTAATTGGTTACCCGAGAATTCATTTTCATTAGCCGAGTACAGTATTTTATCTCTGTTTACACGTGATTAAATCATCACCGAGAACATAACATTTTTGAAAATTTACCTACTCACACTCCCTACATTGTTTAATTTCATTGTATCCACCCCGATGACTCTGTATTTAATGGAGTCAATAAATACCCTGTTACCTGAAATAAGAACAGTAATTTGAAAATAGTCTGAAAAATGTACAAATACGGAGGTCACAGTCAATCTCACTAATCGTGAAAAATATTAATTCGAATGCAAATACTGTCCTCTTTGTACGTTTTCAATTTCCATAACCTTCAAACCCGCCCCAGAGTACCTAATCGTGTCTTATTTCTACCGTCCCTCGTTGTGTCCAGTCGCACGGTAAACGTGTACAAAATTTGGTCTAAATTGCTCCACGCGTTTAGATTTATTTGCGACACAAACACAAAACTTTACTGAAACAGTCAATTTTATTTATCAGGAGAAGATGCTTGAACCGCCGTAAAATAATGAGTATAGATACATATACAACTCTACGACAAATAAAATTCGGTGTGTGCTTCCCGGAATCTAATAAAAATAATCTGAACTACGGCCGACCTCCTGTGGTCCAGTAGCTAGCGTCGCTGCCTCGAGTTAGAATCCTGGCATGGTGACGGAGACTGAGATTAAGACTGCTGGAGAATTGATAAGCTGACCATGTATCACTCCAAATTCGGAATGCGTCATGTAAGGTGACAGTCTGTAGACCATTTTTATGAAAAAAAATTATGGGAATCTAAAGTATTATTAAAACTTTTGTTTTTTAACCAAATGTAACAAGAATTAACAGATTTGAAGATTACTGAGGTATTACGTTTTTAATAATATTCTAAATTTTGTAGATATCAAGGATAATGTGGTAAAAACAAGTCGTTTATAGTATTTTTTGATAGACAAAATATTTGTATCATTGTAAGTGTATTTAATTCTCACATTAATGAATTTGACGCTAGAAACGAATTATAATAATTAGATGGCCACAAGATGATCAACAGTCGTAGACAAAATGTAACGCCGTTCGGTAACCCTTGAACGCAACAAAGCTTCCGAAATAAGTTATAATATGCCACTATGCTAAATTATTTCTTTTCAATCATAATTATCTTCGTATACCTGCACATTAAAAAATAGATTAATTACAATTAAATTCAGTCAAAAAACAGAAGAATTATTTTAAGTTTGCTATTGACTACTTTACCGATTTGGGAACACAAAGAAGCAGAACAATGGTTTCCATTTGACGCTTATTCGTTAAGGTCATGAAACTGCATTTAGAACATGCCGCTTACCGCGCGGGTGTTGTACATCTGAGCAAATCAGAATGTATTATCCAATAGCTGTGAGCTCTCTCTCCATCCCTCATAATGACGCGAAGCCCAGGCTCACCTGATATAGTTATCACGCAAATCGGGAGACGATTCTGATTGGTTCCCGGTAATCGGGAAGTCCCGAGTGCGAGTCCCAGTTCTGTCGAAATTATCAATCGCGATCTTCTAAATTTAATTCATTTAAAATTTATCTAATTCCTTACATATTTTAGAATATTTACTTAAAATTGATATTTATTTGGTAATTCAATTTAAATTAATAAATAAATTAAATATTCGCCCCTAATTCATGTTTTTATTATATATTATAAGTATGAGTACGCACGTGTAATACCATTCAGAATGTACTATGTAAATCCTTGTTTCTTCATAAAATTTAGTAAGAAATCTTATGTCGAAAAGTCGTCGGTCTTCCTATCAAACATGACTCGAAGCAGGGATTTTATTTCAAATTAAACTGAATTGAATATGACCGCCACATTCAAATGTTAATATTTTGATGACAAACAATTAGTAACCAGAATAGTAGAAGTTTAAAGTGAAATAAAATTCTTAACGAATAAATGGAAAGAGTAATTTCAACTATTCTTTCACACAAAGTAATACAAATAAATATGAAATCGTAATTATCTTCAATTGAACCAATAAATTAAAGAAATGGACATCCAGATAATATTTTTCTTCGAATTCTGGGACAGAATCTGATAAAATAATTTCTTCCATGTCTATGTCTTCAGAATCGAATGTAACTGTCAATGCAGGAAGAATTATTAGTGAAAACTTGTTGCTAGACCGTTTTACTACAGGGTCTAATAATTATTGTGTATCCTGAAATTTACAGTATAATAAATTGGAGTATATATTTAAATTTGTGTTCAGGGCAAATATTAGGCAAAACATTCCATCAAACTTTTTCAGCAAATGATTTTAATGACACGTTGAGAGCTATTTCAAGATTCACTTCCTACATATGTAAAGGTAGCTTCTTAACGCTTTCCATAATTGATGTACCGTACTGACAGTTTCATAATTATACATCTAGATACTTCTTAATAGACTTAAAATACTTATGTGCTCTCATAATAATTAAGGCGTAGTTGTTTACATCTCGATTTAGAGAGTCAATTCATTTTCTGACAAAAACTAAACACCTTCATGTTTTACTACCTAACCTCATTCCCTCGATGAAATATTCAGCTTTTCTTCAAAGCACGCACGTTACAAAAATTCAGGCCACGAACGTATAGTATTACATGCTCAAAGGCTTAGTCTGAACTGAATGTTTCCAAGTCTGCATACTATAACCATGATATGTAACCCTGTCGTTCGTGAGAAGAGTTATAATGAACAGTTTTATTTTGGACTGCAGTATTGGCTTTTTTGAACTATTTATTTGTCTATACTAATAAGTTAAGTAGTTAACTGTGGGTTTGTAATGACACCAAATATTGTGCGTGTTCGTTCATAGAATACAGAATAATTTACTTTACACTCTACAAGCTAGGGACCCGGCGTTTCCTGGGTATTTATATATATATTATCTCGGTACATTATTTAATTCTTGGTCAACACATGACTAAACCGACATCGATAGCGTCACAATATGAACCTCAAATATACTCCCAGTATCTCGACAGACTCAAAATACTCCCGGCAGGATTAAAAATATTTTCAGTACTCTAACAGAATAAAATTTCTTCTCCACTTAAGGTATGAATATTTACATAAATCGCATTTTAAAGGTCATATTATAATACAGCGACCTGTTATTTTCATTCATATAACCACCCGGGATTGCAAGGGGTTGAAATTATATACAAATATTGTCGGGGAAAACACTACAAAAGTAATTGACCTCTAGGATTCTTTATCGACTCATGTATGAGCCTATATTATATATAAAAATTTCACCACTTCCACCCCAACCCCCTAGGGGTGGTAGCCGTGTCTCATCTCCAAAGTGTTTGTCTTGTGTTGCGAGGAATATGGAAACAAAATTTTATCACCATCCCACTGTTAGGGGATGAACTCTAATTTCATTCTAAATGTCAGAATCAAACTCAAAGCACCTATATCGATACCAAAGTTAACTCTTTTATTTTTATTTTCATACGTGTTCTTGCGGCTTTCCGTAAATACATGTACTAACTTGACATGTGGCGCCACAACTACTCCCCTCCTGACTGAACAATTGAACGTCAATGTGTCAATGTTTTGTTAGTATATTGAAGGTCGTCTCCATTGTCTTCTGTCTCACTTACTTTTTATATTATGAGGTTTTAAAAACTTATTCGTATGATATTTTAAAAAATTCTCAAAACCTTGTACTGACAATAACAGACGCAACAATAAATAATTATCCAAAATGGTGCAGTCGTTCGGAAGTTATGCGCATATATACATTTCGGCGATTCATTTATATATATATATATATATATATATATATATATATATATATAGAGAGAGAGAGAGAGAGAGAGAGAGAGAAATAAAACCATGTGTATTTTGCGAATTAAAAAAAAGAAGTAGAGAAAATTCAGACAATAAAATAATGATATAATAAATGGTAGTTTGTGTTACGTGTCGTTCTCGCAGCTATAACACTTTCCATCACCTGACGAAAAGCTAAGAGTCTAGCAGAAACTTTGTGTGGTATTTTTTTTATCACCAATTCATTGTCAGTAGTTGTCACTATTTTTTACACGTTATAATTGCTTGAGAGACAGAATTGAAACTTAAATAGACGTTACTAGATCATGATTCAAAGAAACCCTTCCTTAGGGTACAAATTAAGTGGAGACAATGCTCAAAAGTATGGTAAACTTGAATAAATTTTACAATTTATTCCTGAAAACGCTATTAAGATATTTTTTCTAAATATATTATGTCAACTGTTCTCACGCCGGTTAATGAGACGATTACGATATATAGTAATGGGAAGTAGGCGTGGTCGAAGAGACGCCCTGGTCTATGTACGGTATAGTGTGCAATTTTAGCAAGACCGCAGCAGGTCAATTATGCATCCTGTATTTAGTCGTCAACGCCCTTACGGGAACGTCGCTGAGGAGTAAGGATGTCCAGCAGCCATACTTGCAACGGATCCAATTTCTATATGTTTCTTTCAATAACTTCCCGCGATTGAAAAGTTGTACAGGCGGTGAGTTCAGGTACAGCAATGACTTTACCTTATTGGCACCAGTGAAATCACTGACGTGTTCTATACACGAATGAAAAAATGTAACGTTTATGTAACCTTAAATTTTCATACACAATTTGAGAACGCCACAATTTAAAATTGAGTCTGCTCAATTCACTTTTATTTATAACAGACGTTAAATTTTAGGGTAATAAATTGATGTGAAGAGTAGACAAAATAATAATGTAATTGTAACACCAATGAATGATTGTTATTAATCATAAATATTTTAGTGGAGCAATTGGTAACAGGTTAAATAATAAAAATAGCATAAACGTAACGATTAGAACCGTGAATAATGTTTTCATTCATGTGTGTGTGAAGGACTGGCAGCCAGCAAGTATTTACTAATTAACGTCCCAGTAATCATGTAATCTAAATTTATGGAATTTTGTAACAAATTAATAATCACAAAGGGCATCACGCAATTATTTGGTATTACAAACGATGATCTCAACATGCAATATCAACTCTGAAACTAATAAATAACATATGAACCGTATTAGTTTCTATGGGTTACTCACAGATAAACTACATTTCTGGTTTTTGTGTATTATTAATGTTTTTAATTTAAAAAATAATATTTAACGCCAAATAATAACGAGTTTGAAACAAAATAACTTGATACGATTTACCATCCGAAAACTATATTTTTAGTTATTTTTAACACTATAAATTGTTATCATTACAATTAATTGATAAATATCAGATATATATCAGTAAGGGATTTAATTAAGGATAACTTTCAATTGGGTCTATGCCGAATCTCTCATTATTATCAGCTAGCTTGTAATGCTAAAACAACTCAATACGGACTTTGATGGTACACAATCAAAGACCGTCGTCTTGAGATAAATTGAAGGTTGCAGACAGGGTAATAAACCCTAGCAAATTTGGCGTCGTTCTGGGTTTTCTAAAATCTTTGAGACTCCGAGACATCTGGCTGTGACAAGACATTGTATTTTCCCCATACATCGGTGGTATGTGGGTGAATTTCTCTTCCAAAAGCTTAGTAGGTAAATATTTTTGATTATAGAAGATTCTTCCCCGCCACTGAATGAAATTATGTAATGTAGTGGGGAAAAGATATTAAAAACTTATGCAAATTGATGTTCGGGCATTAGAAAGTTGGATTTCAGGAACCGGAAACAGACTTTATGATTATGATGGATACAGTTTTGGAACGTGAATAATAGAGAGATTGTGTATGTGTAAAGTAGAAGCAACATTGAGAGACTATTTAAATCTGCTGAGTGATCTTGAATTGGATGATTCAAATGGGAATGACTGCTCTTATTCATGGTGGCATATAAGAAGATAAAATAAGAAAGGTGTTTATTTTTCAACAAGGAAGTCGAGATGTCTCTGTGGAGGTCGGTACGAGATTTGAGGACGAGCGACGAGTTCCATGCAAAGCACAAAACGGCAATTACTCTGTTTGTAAACTTTCTTCCTATTTTCTCGTACTGACAATTCCGAGTTGGGGTTCTTGTTTCTAAATCTGCTGCCCTGAGAAGGTCCTCAAATACGATTCGAGAATAGATATCATTCTTTCTAAATGTTAGTTTGTTAATATTGTATAAAGAGTTCATTGTCAATCCTAATAAAAGGCCGGTTTCAATAAAAATAATTTTATTAATAAATTGTATGATATCAAGTAATAAATGTAAAGATAGCTAATTTCTGCCTCTATATACATATAATATTATTTAAAACAATTATATCCCCATTTATATTTCATTTCAACTTGTGCACGCGACTTTCAGACAGAAAATTAATATAAAACGATTATTTATTGTTAGGCATATCGTAAATAGCAGTTTTCAGTTAAACTTTGGCGTATGTATTGAAATCACAGACAGACTTAAATACAAAAAAATATTATTATTATTATTTCCATTGAGGGACAGTACAGCTAATTCAACGAAAAAATCGTTGGTTTATAGCTACGACCCGATACTTCTCTTTGGTAACAGTTTCCGAAATAGGATATGTAAATTGTTAGAAGCGTCTGTCAATGAAGATACTTCTTCATTGATTAGATTATTAGGAGAAAAATTCATAAGGCTCGTAAGTCAGGAATGCAAATTCTTCCGAATCACGAAACATTGTGTTTTTTTCCCCAACAACAGCCTGCATGCAATTCGAAAACGTTTCAGGCCGTTATTCAGCTATAGGATAAAATACAATTGTCGTTTTCCATCAATGATAACTGAAGACTTAATTGTAAAGGACGTGCGCTGACGAGTTTGTTTGAATTACAGCTCATATGTAACTTAGTAACTGAAACAGACAGGCGCATGTTGAATTTCAGATTAAGCCATCGTCATCATACATGTGTACCGTCGGAGTCTTGTCAAGTAAATTCAACCTGTTCAACGGTAAAACTTAAGAATAGTTTAATTTATTTCCTATCTTGTTCTATTTCGCCTTCCATGTGTGCTCTTATAGATCTCAATAGAAACATTATAGTGTTGCATATAGTAGTAGTCGTAAGGACAGATATTGTTGCACGAAAATATCTGTGCAAAGCTTAAATTTAACTACGGTAAATAAAATCAGAAAGCTCTTATCCGCACCCTTCTAAGATCCAAAATTCGGTGTTTGAATGCTATCTTCCGGCCTCTATAAAATTTCAGTTATTAATACCCCTAATTCACGGCCTGCCGCTAATGGTTTTTATGTTTTATAAATCCTTTATCGCTTTCTATATGCAAGGTAAATACCTATACCATTAGTTGCATGCTTTTTATGTCTATCAAAAAGTTGTTATTTAATGAAAATGCAATAATGAAATTACAGGTAATTAATAATAAGGATTTATATATATTCACATAATTACATTAAATGAAATATTCATAAAAATTAATATTTTTAGATACACATCAATAGCTAATTTGTTATTTTATAAACCTTAAGACCTTTCAAAACTGTATTACTTTGTATTAAATTGTTTATGAAATGTTTGCCGCTTTATTTTAATTTTTAATTAAGAAGTTAATAAACTAATTAAGAAATATAATAAAATAAAATAATTATTTCCTTACGTGTGTTTAGCACAATATTTTGTGTGACCATTCATGTTCACCTGTTGAAGTTAATAATCATATACGATAATAGATTAATAAAAAAACTCCGGATCAAAATGTCAGTCGGAGTATTCCCTTGTAGTTATTTCTCCCCAGATTGATTGCGGGGCTCACCTTTTGGAGATGCCTTCGACGCTCTCTGGTTTTTTCAAGGATCATATGCCGAGGCACCCTCATACGGTACGAGATGTCCGCTAATCCCATTGAATCAGTAGGCAAATTACCTCCTAGAATTGGCAGAGACACGGAGAAGGGAATGCTGTGATCCCACAGAAAAATCATCTCTCGTCATTTTCAAGGGCGTGAGAATAGTATAGAAATGCCCGACCTACCTGATACCGATTTTTTAGGGTGCCGGTGGCACTAGTCAAACCTTGGGTTACCTTGCTCTAACTTTCAGATACTCCTTTTCAATTCCCTTCCAATTAAAGGGATATTGTCTTTGTTTTTCATATATGATACAATGTATAATCCGAATTACTGAAAAAATTATTTCGTCATATTCAAGACACTCGTCTACTATACCAGTGATTATTAAACTCCCCGCGGCGTAGCGGCTGTATTATAGACACTCTAAAATTATTATATGAGACTGATTGAGCCCAGTAAAAGGATAAAATTCCCTTGAATCATGCTCGTGATCCGTTGCGATACAAAATAATATAAGATATTGGATGATTATGGAGAATCAGTATGTGGTGTAAGGCAGTGATGGGCAAACTACGGCCCGCGAGCCAGATGCGGCCCCCTGAAATGTTCTATCCGGCCCGCGAGACATTATTCCTAATCTGACGAATAAAAAAATAATACAGGCAATACAGAAAATAAATATTTTCCTCTTTTATCTCTCTTTCGTTTTGCATCAGTGATGAATACAAATTTATTGACTGATCCTAGATATTGGAATGTTACGTTTTGAATGAGAGGCATTGGCTGCTGGCAAATTTGTAGCGAAGAGTAAAATTGGCAACAGAGCCTCTTCGCGATAGTTACCACCTCTACCTCGGCTAGAAATTAAAAAACGTTTATTGATTAAGGCCTGTTTTAATGTTGTTGTTTTTCTAGTTTTATTCTGCATATTGTAAAAAGAATTTAGCCCTAAGATGTTTTGTAAGAAACGTTAAGTTTATTCTCAGTGCCGTGTTTTCAAAGTTGGAGTTGGAAGTACATTTTCTTGGTTTTTATGGATAAACCACTTTAGCGTGACTTATGGTTACATGGAATAATGGTAAGTAAGATTAAGAAATTTGAGATAGGAATGTGCAGCATCTAGACACGTGCTCCTAGATCATCGGATTTCAAGGTTTAAAAATCGTCTCAGGTACGAAGGAATGCTCCCCTTCTCCTTCGCTTAAACCTACAAGGGTTCTCGGAAAAAAGCCCCCGTTTGCCCTACGCTGACATGACGTAGAAAGATAAAATTTTGCTGATTCTTTCTCCCATAAAATTGCGGGTAAGTAAGAACCAAACAGAGCCTTTTGACGTTCCCCAGGGAAAGGTTGGCTGATCAGACATTCTGCGGTTGATGCCGGAGAGAGGACGTAACCTTTGAGCGGGTCACGTTGTAGTGGTAAAACTGTTCTGTGACGATCAATATGTGCAGAATTCGTTGATATACTATTTACCATACGGTAAACCTTGTGTGTGGAGAACTTTTGCATATTTAGCTAGATGGGAAATAATTTTTTCTACCACTTTTTCGTAAAATAATTATTGTGTTTTTATAATATATAGATCTTTGTCATCGTAAAACCTTCAATATTTCCTGTCCCAATAGATATAAAGGCACGCTACGCCACTATGTCTCATCTGCAATGAAACTGTAGCATTTGGAAAATAATAAAACATTTTACGATGTTTCAAGTCTAAATTATATTGACCCGCCTAAACTTTTTAGCTTACCTTTGCCCCTTCAATGGTGTAAGGTATCGATTGATAAAATTGTAGAAAATCATGTTCTGATATTTTTGAAGTAAATATCGGTACTTACTTCAGAAGTAGCTCTACAGCGCTACAATCGAAATTTTTTAAATTTAATTATCAATTAGAATTTAACTAATGTGTTAGGAAAAGCCTAATAAGAAAAGTCATCAGAGACAGGATGAGGACCTTCTCATCGAGGAGACCCTTGACAATTAATTGAGATTTATTTTTATACATCTTTTCAGACTTGTGCTGGATTTCTGTTGAAATAATGACTGTATAAATGTTTACTTCTCGGTTTCCTCTTTTTTCTCTTTGATGAACAGTAGGTTGAGATTTGTGATGTCTTATCTAGTAGCAGGATTATTCTTTACATAACAGGTTGTTTTTATTTACTTTGCATACATTCTCAAATATCGCACTGAGGGTGATTTGGGTGTAATTATTTTATTGAATGATATGGGTACCGTATTTGATTAATTTTCTGTTTTTCATTCTGTGGTTCATAATTATAGTGAATTTTGGTCATATTGTAGATTGGCTAGTATCATGCTAGCTAGTATTGACGTGTTATCTGGTGAGGAATTAGTTTTCGGTTAAATCTAACGAACGTAATTTCTGTCAACATTTGATAAGCGTCGAATCATCATGGAATAAGTTCCACGCGTGTCGTAACGCTTTAGTTCTCAATGTGTACACGAATTTATTGCGCCGATCGTAGATAAATGTCAGGAAGCGTAGCTTTGTACGTCACACGCTTGTCGATGTCCAGCTCTTTGCAAATTGGTTGACGTTACCAGGGCCCTTGTAAACACGCTCGGTGTCCAAGTGCCATGTGACTCCAGGGAATCATTGATATCAATCATGTGGATAATATTTCAGTTCCAGAGAGCAGTAGGAGCCCTGGATGTTCGCTACCGACAAGCAGCAGTATATATCATGCAACTAACGAATGGAGCCGTGTCCAACACGACGCGTACAGCAACATTCGAATTCAGCAGTGCGATCTCCAGGACACGATATTAGCTTCAGGACCAACAAGAATTCAAATCACTACTTTGATAAAATCTCTCCCGCATAAATTGAATTATATGCGCTGTCAATATATGACGAAAACTTTCTGTATAATGCGACTGCCACCAGCTCCAGTGAAGTATTCGTAATCTGAAGTGTCGGCATAAATCACCATAGTTCAATGCAACAATTTCAAACTCTGTATGATTCTTTTGATACAAGTTTTCCAATAACAGTATCCGTCCAAGACCAGCATCAGTGAAGTGTTTAAAGTAGTGATACATAAAATTTATCCGATAAATAAAAGTTTTTTAAAAAATATTCAACTAAACAAAAGACGGCAAAATTAAATTTGAAAAATATTCAGTAAACTATGGTTTATTAATTGTTTTTCATTTTGAAATATGTATACTTGTAATGAGATGAAAATTAGCAGTTACTTGGGATTTCCACGTGTAGGGAAGCTCTGATGTCACTTAGAGATGAACACTAACCGTGGTCGCAAATGTACTTTGAAAGAATAGAAGAATATGTGATTATTCCTCAAACTTTCTGTTTGATGGATAAAAGATCACAAAATTTGCCAAGTGCCTTTTAATTTTAATTTCTTTATTCTAAACCTGTGTGACACTGTAATTAGTAAACACTAATACAAAAGTGCGTGTTAATTCATTAAATCCCTATTCCACAAGCCTGCACCAAAGAAAAATTGTCATTAATAGCACACAAAAATGTTTCTGAAAAGACGCTTTCCACGTAATTTGGTTCACATAAACTTGTTGAAATTTAGTTATTTGGTCGAATGACATTCTTGTTGTTGAATAATAAATTGTTTAGAGAGAATTATGTAAATGTATTCTGAAAAAGTAGACTTTTGGTTTCAAACATTTCTCAATAGCACGTAATTTTGAGAGATTATAACAGCCAGGCTACACTGGAGGTGAAATCCATCAAGTTACTTATAAAACAACTATCAGATCTATTTTTCAATTACACAAAAATTTTGTACATCCTACGTGAATTCACTATTTTTTATTAAAGTACGAGGTCTTTCCCGGTGAATGGCATGTATAAATTCCTCTCGGGTTTCCAACCGGGTCAAAGAGATTATCAGAGACGTTTCAATGGCTTGCTCTGCCATCACCTTCAGACTTCAGTCTTTCACCTGGTTGGAAACCCGAGAGGAATTTGTATACTATTTTTTATGTCTTGACATTTCACTAAAAGTGCTCTTCCATTATTTGGGATAAATAAGGCTACATATCGCATCATAAACTGCAGAGGCCCGGTATTTAATATCAATTTATTTATTTAAGTTTATTAAATGAATAAAATGCGAGCTGCTAACGGGAGTTATTTGACTTTCTACTGCTTCGCGAAAATTATGTGCACACCGCTTGTGCGGATTTTATATACTTCACTGAATTGCAGGATAATTTCGAAGCGCGTTTCTGCCTGGTCGGACGTGGATATTCCTATGACCAATTACGCGTATAAACTATTAAAATTTTATGTTTAACTTGAGGGTAATATGGATCATTAGGAATTATTTGAAGCTACTGAACCATGGAATTAGCTTTAATCATAATAAGTAAATAAAGTTTATAATATATCAAATTCTGCGTGTAATATCATGTAGATTTCATATTGTCTGCTGCGTAATTAATATTTAAACCTTTTTATATTCCAGTAGGGAATTACACAAGTCAATGAATAATATTCAAATTTAGAAATAGAATAAATGCTTTACATTGAACCTTAACCTAGAAGGCTATGAAACCAAATATAGAAGTAATATTAAAATTAAGTAAAATAATAAAGTAATGAATTGTTAAATAACAAATTTTATGTCAACAGGTCGTTAACTCTAACTTAATAGAAGATATACAGTCTATTTATTTGAATTAATTCTGTATTCCTGTGTTATGAAACTGAAAACAGAATTCATTGAACCACTTCAAAGGTCCGATGGATAGATTGATTTTGAAATTGACATGACCGTCAGGCCTGTTCCGTCATAGCGAAGTTCTAAGCTTAATAATATGAGTATAATAACGTAGTAATACGCTTTGGCGAAGAGTGACTGACGGAAGTCATAATGAACTCCCAGAATAACCCGCACAACAGTTCCATGTTGAGAATTAATCCCACTATGGAACCATTTTCACATTACTTCCACATAATCCTGTTTTCTGCCTATTTCTACGCTTTCCACGGTCCACCGTAACGATTTTCGAACTATCCAAATAGCCGAGAATTATATATTGATTATAAACCGAGGTCAAAATGTCAATATAACATACGAATATAGAAAATAAGCATGTAAAAACAAATATTTTTTAATGTTCAGTCAAAAAACAGATACAGGGATAGACAAAATAATTTGAACACCTGAATTTACATAATACTTATTGATTAATAAGAAGTTGGACCACCATTTTCCTTAAGAACAGCTGAAATTCGTTGCGGGATAGATTCGTGGAGTGTCTTAATATTTTCTAACGGAATTTCCTCAAACTATTGTAGCAAAACATCCGCCAATTGCCGCAACGATGTTGCAGGAGGAAATTTGCTCCTCAATCTCTGCCCTAAATCTCCCCATAACGGTTGAGGTCTGGCGTTTGTGCTGGCTAAGGAAGATGTTTGATGACATTTTGATGCTCATCTTGTAATATGGCAGTGTCTGGCAGAAATATGCTACCCATGGTAAGCACTTCATTATTGAGGATGTCGGCATATTTAATTGCAGTAATCCGGCCAGTAAGGGTAATGATCGGGCCAGCTGAATACCACGAAAGAGTCAGATTATCCCCTGTGCTTGACTGTAGGAAGCAGGCAGGGCGGATCGTAGGCTTCTTATGGTGTTCTCCATGCATAATCCCGGCCGTTTGTAGGAAACAATGTAGTCGATGATTCATGATTGCAGCCCTTCCATGAATGCTAGCTTTGTGAAGCTCCCGGCGCACTGTTTTTGTCGAAACAGTATTTCTCAATTAAATGTCGAGCTCTGCAGTCACTTCTGCCGCAGAAGTTTTATGTCGTCTGGTCACGATCCCTTTTAATGTTCGTCTGTCTCTGTCAGTTAACTACGACTTTCGCCCACTATTTTTCTTGGCTGATGATGTTTTACCATGTTCTGTGAATCTATCATTAGTGCGGATACTGTCGCTCGTAAAACATTAAACAGTTGAACCGATTTCGTAGCAGGTGCTCCTCTTAACCGGGTGTCAACGACTAGTCTTCTTTCGAAGTCTAATAGATCACGTATTTCATCGATCACTAGTGTTAACCGTCGCAGAAAAAAGCACATAATATACAGAAAAATAACATGAAAACGTGTTACATCAACTGGGCACTGCAGCCGCGTTGCAGACTTTACACATACGAAGTGGTGCCAACCCGCAACAAGCCGTACCCTTGCATGGTGTTAATATGATTTTGTCCAACCCCTGTTTATGCGGTACAATTATGAGTAATGATACAGTACATATTAGTGAATGAAAGACCTGAAAATTCTAAAGTACATTGCTTTTAAAAAATCGCCCAAAATAGAAACGATTTAATAAAAAATATCATATTCCTTTTTGTCTAGAAAAATAGGTATTGATGAAATTAGCAAGTGTAGCATAATAATATAATAATGTAAGTATAAATTTAAAAATCAGTTACAATTTATTTCCTAAAATATTATATACTTTAAATAAAAATATAGTTTTACAAAAATATTGGTTTTCAAACACAAAGCAACTGAAACAAGTGCTGCAGACACAACGTGTATTTTTTTTTTGTATTGACACATTGTTTGTTCATATGGAGCATGAATTGACAGGATGGATGACTGGAGGCTGTTCGAAAGCGTAGGCATTTGATAAGGTTAAATCTTTACATCAAGAATTTTCAGGCTTGTTGCACATGTGCGGATTACATTTACAAAAAACTTGTAAGTGTATGTTAAATTAAATAATAATAATTTTTCATCACGAATTTTATTCAAACTATTTGTATCATTTTTGACCTCATGAGTAAAATTCCACTTATTTAGCATTTGTCCAATCGAAATGGTTGTTATTCAGATAAATGTGTTATTACCCAACTGAATAAATTTGAACGTACAAGTTGTTAATGATTGCTTTATTTGGTGTCATATAAATACGACTATAAACAATGAGTTTATGTATTTTCACAACTCATCTTTTTCATGGGTTTTGATTTTTTGCAATACTAATATCACTAGTAATAAATGTTAGACGATGAAAAGAATTTTTAGTAATTCAATGAAAATTTATATTTATCTGACTTCAAGGAAATTATATAAAACAACAACATTATTCCGAAATAAATTGTAATAATAAAAATAGCATTTTTTGCTGCCTCTTTGGATACGAACCTAAATTTTATAAACATTTTATTACATTAAATAGTGTCCACACATCAAGGCCGAAATGCCCTGCGAGTTTTAAAATATTACTCCACTTTCGTCATAGGAATGGCATACCTTAAATAGAAGACAAACAAGAATTGGAGGAAGCGTGAAGAACGAAGTTAACAATTATGGAATGCACAACGACGTATTCTGAGCATTTGTTGTTGTGGAGTGGAGACTTAACTGATGCAACCCTCCATACTAACCTATCTTGCGCAACCAACAAGAGATATGTTTGAAATTCTAAATTATTGTTTGTTGTTGTGGTAATCAGTCCTGTGCAAGCGTTTTTATTTCTACATAGCTACCACATCCTCCGTAATCTAATTAGCCTCCCTCCTTTGTTCTTATCCCCATACCCTTATCTCTAATGTCTTAAAACGGGCCTTATTAATCCATCCCTTCTATTGGTTAGTGTCCTCCATATTGTTCGCTCTTACCCTATTCCGTTTTAGAACTTCATCGTTAGTTAATCTAGCCAACCATCTTATTTTCATCATTCTTCTATAGCACCACATTTCAAAGGCTTCTATTCTTTTTCTTTCCGCAATTTTTACCGTCCAAGTTTCGGACCCGTATTACCCCACGCTCCATACGAACATTTTTAGAAACGTTTTCCTAATATTCACAATTTTATTACTCTTAAGTAAATTCCTCTTTTTCGCGAAAGTCTTCCAGACTGTGTTATCGTACTCTTTCTATCTACCATCTCTAGTAATTATGCTTCCCAAGTAGTATAATTCCTTAACTTTCTTCAAAATATCCCTTCCCAATCTAACATACTTTGATATTTCATTGTATTCCATACTACACTCCATTTCCTTGATTTTCCCCGTATTAATCCTCATATTGTACTCTTTCGTTTAATTTATTATGTTTTCCAAGTCTGCTTCTGACTCCTCTTATACTACAGTATTATCGGCAAACAGCAGAGTTTTTATTTCTTCTCCTGGCAATATGAATCCTTTTCCATATTCCGTTTTAACTTTTTTATAATCTGTTATATATATAAGTTAAATAGTGACAGACTACATTCTTGTCTTACTCCTTTCATGATTGCGGCTTTCTTTTCTTGCCCTTCAATTCTAATTACTGCCGCCTGCCTTCCGTAGAGAATATACCTTATTTATCGATATTAATATACTTTTATATATATACATTCTACTCATAGTAAGCACTTCATTTTATATATATTAACCACTTAATGAAATTAAAGAATAATAAATTAAGTGACTGAGAACGTAATCAGACTAGAATATTGCCAACGAGAAAAACGTTTTGATATTTAAATTATGCAAGAGGTGTAATCACATATAATGAGAGATCAAAAGATTATCCTTTTTGATACGAAGATTGGAGAATCAGCTTAATGTTGATTATTTACTGGGCGATATTGTGATAGTTAATATAAGAGAGATTAACTGCGAGATATACAATGAAACAGTTTATTGGATTGTAATTATTGATACATGAGTGCCACAAATAAACGCTTTGAATGCGTCACAGAAAAGAATATGATAATCCGTAATAAACAAATCAACAAAACTTTACGACGACACTTTACATAATTATAATACAATTTAATTAAGCACGGTTAATATTGGTTCCCAATAGGAATTTTTTTTAACTTATTTTATATTAACTCCTCCAGAGTGGTTGGTGCTAAAATTACTTCACTGAGCAAATATCTGATGCTAGATCCGACTTTGCGAGTCGCCAAACCATAAAATAGGGTGGAGCCAGGATGCGGCTCCATTTCATCTCTCTCTCTCTCTCTCTCCTCTCCGTTTCCCCCCTCTCTCTCTCCTTGTTCCTCTGTCACAGTGCCACTATCTACCATCAGGCCCATAGCTCCCACTAACTTGTTAGCATCCGATGCATGAGGCCAAACTTAATCCGCCTTTCATTTCAATGATTGGGACCTTAATTGAAATTTGACAACAAAAGAATATTAATTCGCACACATCCGGCACCATTTATTATCGCTTAAAAGAACACCGAGAATGCGAGTTGAATCGGCTGATGCTGATCTGCACGCCATTCCTCTATGGAATTTGTAATCTTTCATTTATAATAAATTAAACTAAGCTGCATAATATTGAAAAAAAATCTATCCACCTCATATTACAGACCAAAACGTAAGTTTAATTGTTGACGTTCACAGTTTCGTCTGAAAATTCGAAACCTCTCCGTCTTGAGACTGAAGTTTAGAAGTTATTGGAACAAGTCTTCAGTCCCATATTATGATAAAAACGAAGAATGAATTGAGAAACGAAGAACAATACGATACCTATCAAGGTTGGGAGAGGACCGCGGTTCTGAAATATATGAACTTACTGTCAAGATGACATAATGAAAGTCAGTAGCAAACTCAGTTCAACGTAGAGATAACTAACACGAATAATTAAACAAATTGATGACTTTGTACAGGCTTTATTACCTAAATTTACTTGTAACAACGTTTCGGCATGTTTTTATGCCTGCTTCTGGTTTTTTCCTCCCTGTAGAGGAAAATGTACAGAAAATTAACCCTAGGACGGTAAAATTGAGACAGATTTTTTAAAACATATATGGAAACAAAAAATTACCACAACAAAGCCAAAACATAAAAAAAATATTCATCAGAAGTCCAACAATGTGGTAGAGATCCGAGGCAGCAAGTAACTCTTCAACTCCTTTTTCACACGTAATTATGCCAGACTGATGATGGTCAGGAATCCCTGCCACTGGCGATGGAGTGACAAAGAATAACGGGAAGCGTCGTACCTCAAATATTTTAGTAACAAGAGGGAAGTAAAAGAACCCAGTTAAATGAAAACAATAAAATAAAAATTATATATAAAAATAAAAAATTAAGAAAATAACGTGCTATAAGTATAACTTCAATTACTCGAGTCATTTTTCGAATTAAGCGTGTTCTTAGTGGTTCTAATGTGTATCATTTCAGAAAAGTTCCTTTTAAATAAATTTTGTTCAAAATAAAGAACTTCAACCTTTTTCCAGACAAAAGCGTGTTCCCCTGCAGCTTATGTGTGGTGACTACATTATGGATCGTCATTTTGTACTTTTTCTTATGTTCACTTAGTCTGTTCGCAACGCACGCTTCATTTGACTACGTAACATTTTTGGCAGTTGGACGGACCGCAATTAATTTTGTAAATCAACATTATATCTACTGGGAGGAAAATACCTGAAGAAGGCATAAAAACGTTGTTACACATAAATTTATACAATACAGTCTGTAAAAGGTCATCAGTTTGTTTAATTATATACAACAGACGTTAAAGTTAAACCTTTAACGAGCATAATATTTAAAGCCAGGAAAGAAATTTAAAATTCAGTAATATCATCTAGGAGACGATTTAAATGCTATAGGACAAGAGATATCGAGATTGCAAATCATCTTCCTTCTAATTATTATAGATTTTACAACTAAAAAATAGAATTGTACAATTTGAAATCGGGTTGAAGGAACTCTTCTTTCTAATCTAAATTTCAGTCCTGTCTCTACCTATAATCGTTCAATACATTTTATTGTCATCCAGATAAATCAGTAATAGAGAAGAGGAGGAGGTGTGTGGTGGAGAGTTAGGGGACAAAATTTTAAGGTCGGAGTTTGATAGAGCGCTGACAGACCTGAGCAACTGTAAGCGCCAGGAATTGATAACATTCCAGCGGAGTTGATAAGAGCATCGGGCGAAGAAGCAGTATGTCTGTTCAGGACAGTTTGCGAAATCTACGAAACAGGAAGAATACCAGAAGATTTTAGTATAAATATAATTATACCCATACCGAAGAGGACAGGAGCTAATAGATGCAAACGGCACAGGACAATTAGTTTAGTATCTCATGCGTGTAAAATATTAACGAAAATAGTTATAGGAAGGGGGAACGTCAAATAGAATGCGAGTTAGTTCAGTTTGGTTTCATGAAAAATGTAAGGAATTATCTATTTTTGGAATTTCTCTAGGCGACATTTCAGAAGTTAACAGTACAGAATTTAATAATACAAATATTGAGTTACAAAGATGGTTTAGTAACAAATATATTCAATATTGAAGCATTAAAAATATGAAACGCGTTTGAAACTTAGACTATCGTCCATGACTCCGTCATCAAACAACTATATATTCATCAGTTCTTTTCGTAAAATGATTAATGATACTGGAAACGCAAACATCAAAGGTAAACAACTAAATAAACAGAGTAAGATTTTTTGTAACATTTAGTTTCAATGTGAATATTGTTAATTCAAATATTTACTCATTAACCTTGCCAAATATTTTTTGTCTAAATTTTTAGCTTTATTTACATTTATTTCTGTGGTTCTGGAGAAAACGAAATAATTCTGTATACTGTTTAATAAGGTTCTGAAATACGTGTTCTCAATGATCTTTTCATTTGGGCCACGTTCGTAGCTTTACAATCCAAAGATTTGATTCCATATATAAAATTATTTGACAAGTATTTGAGTTTTATCTTTAAATTTTTAAGAAATTATAATTATTATTCCTATAAAAATAAATTTATTTTCATTATTTGTAGTAATTCAATTAATCAGTGCTGCATTAATATAGTTACGATATTCGAAATTTTACACTGCTGTTTCTATACTTAATATAATCTATTCTGACTTCGATAAACTTACTAATTTTGTATTGTATCCGTTAACCAAAGAATATTTGTAACTCACACTTTGTATTATTAAATTTTATAGTGTTAATTTCTCAAATGTTGCCTGATGAAAGGTTCCACGACATATTAAATTTTAATTTTCTCACGTATTATCGTTGTATAATTTACTTATAATTCTTTAAATTAACGGCATGATCCTCTCTCAGAATATGGGCCTTCATCAGATCCGTCCGACTGGACAGAAACATGCAGTTAAATTCTAATAATTCATCATTATTTTCTAATTGTTGAATTTATATTCGATCATTGATTTTTAGATGGCGTTGTCAAGCGTTCTGTTGGTTGTATAGTTAAAGGGACGAAAGAGGGATAGGTCAGTCTAGGGATGTTGAATTGCTCGTCGAAATCAGAAACTGTTCTGCAATAGCGTCTCCATGGAGAATACAGCTTACATCTGTTTAGGTGTTTCATTAACTCGACTCTCTTCTCCATCGGTTAACTATTCTCTTTGGCTCTCGTATAAGTTCTGTTTTGTCATTCTCCTTCATCAACACGCCTCCAGAGATCCTGACCTAATTCCTTTGTGGCGGTCTCTGACCCGCTTCCGCTCTTGTTTCCTTCTCGCGCACCCTCCAGCCGTCCTTCCAGGGGTCGTTAATTCTCTTTCCTCTTCATTCTTGCAATAGTTATCTTGCCTCTCAAAGTGAGTTTATAATATTTTGCCGCGATAGTATCCATAAACGAATAATATTTAAATAGGATAATCGCGTATAATTGAGCCATTGCATGTTAATGAAAACAATCGTCACTTTCATATGAATATATTGTTTAAAATAAATTAATTATTATATAAAATGGGAATCCATTAAATTTACATTTATTAATTGACTCTTACAATAATCAAATTCAATTTACAAAGCCGACCTCTTTTATGACTAACAATATATACTTTCTACAATATTTACGAACATTAAATTTTATAATAAAAAAACAGCATTTAGACACATGAGACCTATTCTCGGGTGTTAATTAAGGATTTTCTCATAGAAACAGGCTGAAAAATAGAAACCTGCGCGGAATGGCACTACGAGGGAATCGGCAGAAAGTTTACAAACAGAGTTTGTTTTCTGAAGTTTCCCCTGGTGTTCGCCGCTCATCCTCAGATGTCGTGCCGGTACCCTCTCGACTTCCATGTTGGAAAACGAGCCCATTGCTCGTTTAATCTTCTTATCCGCTGCCACGATCAAGAGTATCTGCTCTGGATATTCAAATTCACTAGCACTCAAAAGAATAAAATAGTCTCTCAATTCTGCTCTTAGTATCTCACTCACATTCTCTCTCTCCATCAATCACATACTCATAAAGCCGATTGTCAGTTGCCAATCAGCAAATTCTTAATGTAATATGATTAATGCCCCAAAATCCATTTGCGTTCCTCTTTAATAACTTTTCCCCACTCTATCTTTTGATTTTCTTCGGTGGCGGCGACTATGCCCTCTCCAATTTTATAATTTGGAAGGAGCCATCAACCACACTTATCACCGATGTTTTGGGGAAAACGCCAGGCCACGTCACAGCCGGGTGTCCCGGAGTCTCGATGACTCAAAACCACTCCGGCGCCAATATGTCTAAGTTTTATTACCCTCTCTGTAACTTTCTTAAATTTCTCTCAAGCCGCCTGCCTTTGATTTTGTATTACCAAATTTCATATTTCGTTGTATTTTACCGTTACAACTTCTTATAATTTTATAATTTTTGTGCTTCTGTCAGTGAGTTTTTTTTTCCTACTGGGTGAACAGAGGAGTTTCACTGTTCTCTACCTTGCATTATTTCCACTAGAGATTTTTCGCGGCCAGATCAATGCTCATTGACGTAACGTGGGTTTCAACCGCCCTCTGTGTAGGCCAAATTTTGCCGTCCCCTTATGTTTGGGAAAAATAAATTTATTATTATATATTGTACAGGGTTCAAATTTTTAGTTGAAATTACAAGTTATTATTATTTTGTGAAAATGTTCCCCTCCCCCACCCCATTAATTGTCGCTCGGGGTGAGTCTCCCCCAACAAACACCTGCTTCTCTTATTGCTAATTCGTATTGAGTGTGACATCAATGGAAGGATTATTTGTGTTTTCAGAGATGGCGAATTAACGACAAGTGGCGGGACGCTGACACCGTCTTCGCGGCGCTCTTCTCTGGCTTCTGGACAAGTGCCTCTGGGAGGGACGGAAATGCTGGAGGAGCCCGTGGAGGAGCAGGTAACTTCCCAGGACACCGCGAGAGTGCAGCTTTCTGTTTCCAGGCTACAGAGCCGTGTGGCGGAGAATGCCTCAACTAAATGGATACAACTCGTAGTTCAGGGGTTACGCGCTTGGGGCGCAGTGTCCCGCTCCATTCGAAAAATAAATAAGAAAGATACAAATATATTAAGAGCATAATTCTACGACACCAATAAAAAACTGCCGCTCTACCTGGAGAATTAGTAATACTTCCAGTGATACTAAAAAGCAATGTTGTATTTTATTTTTCTTTCCCCTCAAACAACATTCAAAATTCCTCCAAAAATTATCAACCTTGGGAAGGTACTAGCGTCAAAAGAGGGAAATGAGTACTTCCTATGTCCGCCTATGAAATAATTTTGTTAATGTAAATATCTTTTGTATAAAATTATACGTGTCAGAAATCATGCTTTGATGGCTAATTTCCTCTGGCAGGATAGTGAAAGTTTCGATCGAAAAATATTAATAATAAAATTATTATTATTGAATCAATTAGTCCTCGGTTGAGGAAATAGGATACGTCAAATATAATATTACAAGAAATATCCAAAGTTTTCAATTAAGAATTAAAGGACAAAAAGAGCGAAGATAAAATTCTATCTTCAATTTTCAGTCGACGAGAAGGCAGCAGAAGATCGTGCGTAGGTTTCCGTCGAACATGAAAAAGAAAATAAGTCAGCAGTTAAATTCTAGTAGAGTATAGTTCTAAAATTCTAAAAGAAGAATTTGATAGGACACCAGCAAACTGTTTTAGTCCTTCCTATCTACGAACTCTTTCAGTGAATAATACGCTCCATTCAATAATATTATAAATAATTTTTGGACCTTTAAAGCTTTTATTTCTTCCGGGAGAGTATTGTATAGATTTATACCGGAATAATGAATGCTTGTTATATTATACGTCCTTCAATACATTTTTGCTCTTAGTAATCAAGATCTCATATATACATTTTTAACTCCCACCATTAATCTGACTTATTATTATAAATAAAACACTAAGATTGACCAAAAGTCAGAAACAGAATAATTTAATTTGAATTATAATGTTTTGTCTTTCAGGACCTCTTCAGCTCGATAATACGAAATTTTAATTAATGAAGTAAAGAGGTCCCAAAGGTTGGGTCGAAACGTGTTAATTCAAATTAAATTATTCTATTTCTGAGTTTTGGTCATTATTTGAATTTTATATGTGGACAATTACTACAATAAATGAATAAACGTTTCATTATTCAAAAAATTAACAATGAATCATGAAATTAATATATTGTTACGACGGGCGGGAAATTTGAAATTAATTTAAATAATTTGATTACTTTATGGATAATTACGATATTTAGATATAGCATAGTATATAAATTATTTGTTATATTATACGTCCTTGAATACATTTTTGCTCTCAGTAATCAAGATCGCATATATACATTTTTAACTCCCACCATTTTGTATTTCCAGTTATACATTTTTATTGAATTAATTGACTTACTAATTATTAATTTTCAATCACCATATTAATATTTACTGCCTTAAAATTCAGTCTACCCAATTCATGCTTTTTTTTAAATGACATATTAATAACAGGAAAATAAAATCTTTGTTATCAAGAATGGGAGTCAAGGCAATCTCATAAATAGAGTGAAGTAGAATCAAATCGTATTAAGTGAAAAACTTGATTTTGACATAATGATCCGTGAGTATATATGGTATAAATGTGAAAAAGCTTTGTAAAATATGAATTTGTACGTTATAGGGCCCGTACAATTGAAATCAACGTGTAGTAAAATGAAAATTTAAGTACTATCAATGTACCGAAGGAAGATCCAAATTATAGTGGGTGTTGTTATATTTAATTAATAATGACATATATCATTAATAAGGGGTACTGATATGGTTTTTCTGTGTGGTACCCAATCGTTCACCACATGACAAAACGCCGTGTTAATACTTGGTCAATTATTAAATATTTTTCGAATTAAGACCTGCTTACTTATTAAAATATTATCGTGTTAGATAATTATAATTATTCATTGTGCATTTCACTGGATAAAATTTACGATTTACAGGTCGGTTCCAAATGAGTTTTAAAAACAAGAAATACTAATCATTTCTTTAATGTAATTTTACAAACGAATTCCACGCGCTTTTCTTTTAATAATGTCCTGTAAGCGTTGTTTCTTTTGTAGTGCTCGTCAGTGAAGACAAATTCTAATTAGTTTTCAAACCGTATATATTTCACTGTGTCATTACGTACTATGGTGCCTTCAGATAACTAAGCATAGTAAAAGTATTTCTTTTATGATATATTCACAATATGTCGGATTCGATACCTAAAGGATAGTTTCAAAATAAATATATTTGCCAGACTATTTTGTGTTTTGTACAATGAATTCGCAATTAATATTGGCAATTATTATTATTATTATCATAGCATATTATGCGCCGTTGTACGAATTGTAAAATTAAAATTAATTTCAATGCTACAGGTCGTACGGAAGACATTTCTGATATTTGCGTAGCCTCGCCGCTTTATTGTTTCATCTCAGATGCACAAACAGTTTATGATTAAGCAGCGAGCAAATTCATTTGCGTGTAACGTACAAATATCTGTTATTTTTGTCTTTGAAATACCCTGATACGAAACAAGCTCATAGAATAATACGCACATCCGTTCCTTGTGAGGTGAGATTTTCACAGAACGGCTGAACTTGAAAACCAGATTTTGCAGACGGTAACTGGTTCTAGCATTGCTCGTGTGATATTGGCAAGCCAGTGTGAATACGTTGCGTATAAATGACAATAAGAAAAGCTTCTCGTGTGTGATGGTAGCAGACATCTTCCAGCCTGGAAGACGATGGCAATGATAGCCGTCGAAACGTCGCTGCTTATCAAAATAACTCGCTTAGAAACCCGTGATACCTACCTTAATGTGATTCACCAGGTGATTGAAAAGCGCAAGAACGACACACAACACAAACCGAATGACAAACTTACCTGACGACAGCAATAAGTCTGGCAGAAACCTTGCGTGGTATTTATTTGATCTCTATTTTTGTTTGTATTTGCCTTTTCTTTCGGATACTTTAAACACGGGCGTATAATATTTAAAGTTATTTTAGTTTATTAGTTTGCCTTTGCGTTTCATGCTTCAGTGGGTCTGATGTCATGTACGTATATTTCTTGAGATTCTACATGGCATGTTTAGATGCGCAGCAGGAAAAGGAGAAAGGGTGTATTGTCGTTTGAGGAGGAACTTCCCTTCAGCGGACTACCGGAACGCTACTAGCATTGTTAAAAACATTAATTCTATTATTACAAACGGGATATGAAAACTGCGACGTCTTTTTTACACACCATATACTCACTTTACGGATGAATTTCTTGACGTACAATATATCATGAACTGAAACTAATATATTTCCTGGCGTCAATGTTTTCAGAATTATTTTTACACTACGAAGTTGCGTTTACAAAATTTACAATTAAAGTGAGCTCCTGTCTAACCCCCCCCCCCCTACAATATGGGCGGAGTTGTCCACTGCACATTGTATTGACACACATCTAACTAAATCTCCCGAACAGTTTGTGTATGTTTAAGGAATCATTAAGTCTGATTCTGCACTTATTATCGTGCGATGACATGCAATATCAAGCATAAATTGTTAAATGAAGCTTATTCTGCGATGAAAAATCAAAATGGTATTTTTTTTTTTGGAAGTGTTAGTCACTTTTCGATTTAGTGAGATTTGAAATTCCAGTGTAACGGTACAGTTTCTTTCTAGGAAACGAAACATAATATTGAGTATTAGTTTTCAGTCAGTATACTTCGTTACTGGTAGAAGAAACATGTCATTGAAAAGTAATATCTAAATGTTCCCAGTTAAATATTTTGTAATTTATCACTGTTTTGTGTTATTTTATAAATTTTTATTTCCTCGAATAGTGATAGGAAGATGTTTGAAGATCCATTTAGTTCCGACATAATAATATGGATTTAAAATTCTTTCCATAATTATTTGTTAAACTTAGGAAATATACTATAAATTATTTTATTTTATAAACAGGGAAGTTAAACATAAAATTACTTAAATAAATTTATAAATATGAAAACCTTTTTCTTGTTGCAATTCTTATCCAAATATTTTTAAAAGAAATCGAACTTAAATGTGTACGTTACAGTTCTTCACAAACAATTATTTCCCACAATTGTTACAAAACCATAAATTTTAACCAGCAGAATATTATAAAAAGTAAAAATTTTCCAAATACGATTATTTAATTTTTGATAATATACACTGAAACAAAGTTTTGAGCCAAAATATGACTCTAACGTATGATCTTTGTATTAACCGTATGAAGGACTAGTTAGCTCAAATTGACACGGTTATCAAAAAACAGTTGTTGGTATAACTCAAGTGATTAGATAGTATGTGTCAGGATGTGCAGTAGATAACTTCCCGGATATTTTAGTGGGGGTAGACCGGAACTCAGTTTACCTCGAGCTTTGTTGAGACATTTGGTAATGTACAAGAAATTCTGAAAACATTGGCGCTAGTAAATATATTGTTTTCAGTTCAGGAGATGTTGCAGGCCAAAAATCGCGACCGTAAAAGCCAATATCTATCAAGTATATAGTGTGGTTAAAAGAAGTTGCCACAGCCTGATGCTGTATAGCTCACGGACTTTATTTCCCTGCACTGATCTTCCTTACCAGACTTTAATAATAATTCACGCCACGAAGATTTCTACTGTAACAAAACTTTCTGGGACTTTCTAAGTATATTGACACATCGCTCATCACTCTATTTTGCTTGACAGAGTCTCCACACGATGCCATTTTCTGTATAACGCAAAGGACCAGAGGACAGTAAACACTATTTTACGCTGATTCTCTCCAATCATTGCTAACACAATATGGTGATAATGCGTGTGCATTAATGGACAAACCAAACTTTTCTACTTCAACTTTAAAAGTACATAAGTTTCAGACTCAAGTGTCCCCATGTGGAAAACATGAGAAATTTACATAGATTCGCTAGTCTGTGTAGATATTTTACTTTCATTCACTGTTACTTGAAAATATTATCAATACAAGTGTATTTATTGCATCTGGCGTGATCGCAATTACATGGGCACAAATACAGGCCTCACCTGTTTGGTATGAAAGTAAGCTTTGCACTTTGTTCAGGCATTTTCAGCAGACAACCCCGTTAACTCCAGCTGGAGACGTAAGAACAGCCTGCAGTGTCGGACGTGACTCCGGAATACAGACGGAAAATTTAAAAAGAAAGTGCAGAGGAGAAGTAATGACATGTATCTGATCATGTGATTAAGTTACGGCAACCAATCGAAGGAAAAGAGAACGAGATGGCTTTGAGAGAGATCAAGCGAGAGTAAAGTCTTGATCGAGGCAGCGAAGGAGGAGTCTGATTTTCATTCGTCGAAGATAGAAACCTAAAGCTGTTCGGACTTAGAATAAAGATCGCACTTAAATAGTTGACGTATGTGGGCTTGATTTCGCGCTGCGTTACAGAATGTCAAGTCAAGCTCAGGATTTTCGGGTTTAAGGCGATAATAATCGCCTAACGATGCAAGTGCTGACACGAGACTATCTCGATGCCCTAATTTGAAGGCAAAACTCGAATCTGTGGCACAAATCATAAATCTGGTGATTGATCAAGTGGACCGAGCGTGAGGAAGGACGTCTGCAATGGTTTGCAAGCCAAATTACGAACGCTGCCTAACGTAGCAATCTGACAAGGTCGCCTGCATCCACCAGTCTTCCCAGCCCAGAATTCCTGGAAAACATCAAGAACACTACAGGCGATCACAACCCGAATGCAGCACGTCAGAAGCCTGTTGACGGGAGTCCCTTTAAATACCGTTGCAATATGCGATAAATACAAAATGCGGCCCTGATTTTCCTGAAGTCACAGAATTTAAAGTTCAAGCCAAGGTGTGATTTAAACTTGTAATACTGCTAAAGGGGGTGTTTAACTGTATTGGTTTGTGAGAAAGATAGGAGTGTGTTGGGTGATTTGTATTATTATCTCTGGGTAGCCTGGTGGCACATCTTTGGCAAGATTGCCCTGCCAACCGTATAATGATGAGGAATATTTTAGTGTTGTAACTTTTTTAAAAAATGAAATAGATGCTATATCATCAGAAATGCAGCGGTAATCTATGGTAACATGTACGGAGGTATTCGAGGCGTGTAATTGATTGGTGTTAATGGAGTATCTAATATAATACTAATGTAACGCATCGCATCTGAAATACGTTAGTGGATTAACGACTTCTAATTGAAAATATCTTCAATTTTAAGTGTATTGTAGAAAAAATATGGAAATATCCCTTTTAAAGTATTATGTAAATCAGTTGTTTTAAAAAATAATATTGTGAATCTGCTAAGCTACAGGATTAATCTTGTTCTGATTGTCTGGCGTTTTTCTGACGTACTTGATGTACGAACGGAGAAATCTGGTAGTTGGATTATAACATATAAGTTGCGAATTTCATAATATAATTTAAATTACGCTAAATAAATACTAGTAACGCAATAATCGCGGGCGAGGGGCATGGTTTCATGGGTATGATGAAATAGGTGGGGCTTCTAACTCTACCAGATCCAAAATGTGATTTTCATACTATACTTGGATTACCCCATATTCGAAAGCTACAAAGTTATGTTCGACAACTTTACAGTTGTGATGTTAGTACAGCAAGTACTCTGTGAGTACAGAGAAAATAAATAAAACATCTGTGCATAGTTTGAGAGGAAAGAGAGAGGATGTGAGATGAGAATTTTTTGTATTCTGAATGGTTAATGTTATGAAGCAATCCATTGGTTTAGGAGAGAGATGCAGAGAGAATTATTTTTACTGGAGGCATATGAGTAGTAAGATTGTATTTTCATTATTCATAAATTCGCAAAAAATGCTGATTCGTAAACTTATGTAATGCATCGAAGAAAAGTGTAATTTTTTTCAATATATTATTTCAATGTATGTAAACTTCATTCGTTTGCAGATTTAGTAAATTATTTGATTCCAAGAAACACTCTGAGAGACGCGTTATGACATCATTAACGTTTCTCATAACATGGAACCGGACATATTTAATGTGAAAGTAACCTAATTTGGGATAGGATTATTACAAACTCCCTCATATAACCGTATGTAGCTGGGCCTTTCAGCACAGGTGATAGCGTAAAGAAGCCCACGTCCTGTGGTCTAGTGGCTAGCGTCACTACCTCAGAACACAAAGATACCGGGTTGGCTTGGATGTTTGTGCCACGTTGATCACGAAGACTGCTGAAGAACGATACGCTGGCCACGTATCAATCAAAATTCGGAATATGTCATCTAAGGTGACAGTTCGCAGGTGACCCGGTAGGCCAAAGCCCTGAATAGCCTGCAGAGCCACGCAAGAAGAAGAATAGTATAAATAATATGCTACGGTGTTGGAAGAATAATCAACCAAAAGTATAAATTGTTTCTTTATTTTTCATGTGAATGATAAAGATTAAATGCTTAATCTATCCACTCGCACCGTCATCTTATAATTAAGGAATTAATTAAGATAAAATTAGTGTTTTAGATGAGGTAAAAGACTATTGAACTTTTGGAAGCATCCCAACACAAGTAAGATGTTTGATCGTAACGTAGTGAAGACCCATTATACATTGTGTAGCGAGGAGAAGGAACGGCAGGGAAATGCAACGATATTAAGAGTATGAAGCTGGTGAAGTCTGAGAAGGTGTGTCCGCTGGTCCTGCTGAAGTGATCTGCTAATATTAGGCACGTGGCGTCAAGTCGCGTCGCTCCACCCCTCTCCGATAGCGCGTGTAGGGTTTCCTAAGCCGCAGAGCTCACACACATGCACAGTTGGAAGCGCGCCTCTACAAGGCCATGACATGAAGATCGTGCGACAGTTCTTCCCGCTTCGACGCGAGGTCGCGGCGTCGACTTCGGCGTCCGCGTCGCTGAGAGGCCGGCGCCGACGCTCCCACGGGACCGTGCGCTCCTCCAGGCACAGGCACCATCGGGTACGTTACGCATCAGCTGACCGCGTTTCTCTTTTAGTTCTCTGGATGCCCTCAGGCTGAAGTTCGCACTAACACAATAGCACCGTTTAGCAGCAGAAAAATCTTTCCTTCACAGCAACACATGAAAATGCTCCAATCATTAATACTCACGCAACGAATAAGTTACCATGGAACTGAGTGCATTATCTGGCCTTATTGATATTCTGACGTTAGCATACAAAATCGCAACTACGCTACTATCAGCAGTCAAAGTGTGCTGCCGAGTTTTGTCGATTTATTTTATCCCCTGGCGTTCGGAACAACTTACGCACGTTAAAGTGCTCAAGCTTCCGTCAGACACATTAATCGAATTCAGCTACAAGCTGGAACTTGGTCGGCTATGTCCCGGAGCATAAGTTTACTTTCCAATTGAATTCAAAAATACTTTAATTCTGTTATCGAGTTCCTCAAGAAGTAAACTCTAATAAGCCATATCAATTTAAACATAAACACGTAAACTTCAATCTCAACCATAACAGAAATTTTCTCGTACATGTTTCCTCTTCCAAATTTGAATAATCTAGGCCAGAGAATATCCTGCTTAACACGACTCTTTGGTGTTGTTACTGTGACCCTTCTCCGAATATATCAACAGTTCGTGTACAATGACGAGATGATATTCTTTTAAAGCCCTTCACGCGCTTCAGATCATTCGGCGCAATACGTCGTCAATGGATGTTGACCCACGAGGTAATTTCACGGTCGAAGAGTGTATAATTTCGTATTTTATGTTAATTCCTTAATTATTGTTTGTAAATTAAATTTCAAACGGTTTTAAATAGTTTTTCATGTTTCTCATTTACAAACATCCCAATAATATAACAAAATTGACTCCTTTTCTAAACATTAAGAAAATAATAACACTTACTTTGAATAATAATAAAAATTTGACAAATATTCAAAATTAATTTGAATATCGTTCTCATGATTTAAAAAAAGGAGAAGCACTGTAATATTTAAAATTAATTCCATTAATACTCATTTTAAAAATTTCTTTGCGTTTAGACTGGCTGACGCAACCTATTCTGCGCATTCCTTATCATTTATACATAGCTACCACATCCCACATCCTCCCTAATCAGCTTAGCGCATTCCATTCTCGGACGCCCTCTTCTTTTATTACCCCCACATACATCCCTCTAATGCTAATTATACACGACCTCATGTCTCGAAAGCGTGGCCTATTAATCTACCCCTTCTCTTGGTCAAAATCCTCCATATTGTTCTCTCTTCTCTTATTCTGCTTATAACTTCCTCGTTAGTAACTATCCACCTATCTGATTTTCAGAACATTTCTGTAGCACTGCAATTCAAGAGCTTCTATTCTTATCCTTGCATTTCATTTGCAAATATGAACATTTTTTATTAGTCCTGTGGCTCATTTGCTTAATTGAAATTTATAGTTATCCTCTATTTGGTTTTCCGGTTTCGGATATACAGTCTTAGAACCAACAATTGAAATTTTTTTCCGGAAACTTTCTGTCTTCCGCAAGTATTGCATTTAAATGCACAGAATGGGTTTAATCGTGTACGCCGCCCTGGATGAAGTAAATAAAATTCATTTCTCAATGAGTCTCGCTTTTTGTCATATTGAATTTATTTTTAACTTCCATTACTTCTCATTAGACGACATGATTTTTATACGACGGTTATATACGTGAATTATGTTGGTACGCACCTCACAACATTGTGGGAATATCCCAGACGACGTTCTTAAGCGATGGAAATAATACGGATAAGAAAACATTTACGAAATATTGAGGAAATAATAGTAGTTTTTGAATATCTTCGCAAATCCGACTTCTTGCCACTGAACAAATAATATTTACGCTTAAAACAGTCATCATTTTTGACGATATTTCAAATCTATCCATAATTCAGTGCAACATTGTGCCAGTATGTTTTGCAAAGTATTCCCAAAACTACAACATATCGCACACCGAAGACGCATCCGACCACATTATCGCTCATTTAAACAAGCCCACTTTATCTTACGTTTTATATCACTTGAAGGCAAAGCTCAACGTTATTCTACGATTTACGATAATTATCTGTCACTCCGCAGACGACGTTGCACTTAACTTTGCTCCAATTGCAAGCTTTTCATTTTTTACTTTTTCAGATATCGTTGCTTCTGATGACGTAATAGCGTTTTCTGAAACAGTAACATATTTGTACCTTTTTGGAGCTCTGCTGTATTTTGTGACAATCTTTATTCCCTTATATATTTTTAAAAGAAATAAAAAATCCTGTCTGGATGACGTAACATTTCTTTATGGTCATTTATTGATGATCATGTAATGAAGTTGATGGTTTGACTTCTAGAAATTTCACCATCATGTTTGATTTTTGTACGATGTTCTGTTTCTCTTAACTATTATGCTTTATATTTAATAGTACGATCAATAAGAAATTAACAGTCAGTATATGGAAATGGTGTTAGCGAAATTTTTTCCCTAATTTTCTAGGTTCATGGTCAAACTCTTTTGTTTGGCAAGTGTTTAAGAGACTAATTATGTTGTGTTATTATTGTTGTTTTGGTATTTCGTCCTAAGCCTGGGCTGATGTAACCCTCCATTCTAACCTATCTTGCGCAAGCCTTATCATTTCCTTATAACTAGCACAACCCATATCCTCCCTAATCAACTTAGCGTATTCTATCCTTGGCCTCTCTCTTTTGTTCTTACCCCACATACAACCCTCTAATGCTAATTATACACGACCTCATGTCTTAAAACGTGGCCATTAATCTATCCCTTCTCTTAGTTAACGTCCTCCATATTGTTCGCTTTTCCCCTATTCTGTTTAGAACTTCCTCGTTTGTGATTCTATCCAGCATTCGCCTATATCACCACATTTCAAACGCCTCTATTCTTTTCCTTTCCACAACTCCTATCGTCCATCATATATCGCACCCATATAACGCCACGCTCCATACGAATATTTTTAGCAACGATTTCCTAATATTCACATATTACCCGTAAGTAAATCTCGCTTTTTCGCGAAAGCCTTCCTACTCTTTATGTCTACTATACTTCTACCATCCCTAGTTATTACGCTTCCCAAGTAGCACAATTCCATAACTTCCGTCAAAATATCCCTTCCCAATCTAACACCCTTTGTTATTCCACGGTTTTCCATACTATACTCCATTGCCTTGGTTTTGCCTCTATTAATCCTCATATTGAACTCTCTCTCTCCAGGACTACGTTCATTCCATTTATTATGGTTTCCAAGTCTGCTTCTGACTCCCCTAATACCACAATAACGTCGGCAAAGCGTAAGGTTTTTATTTCTTCTCTTTGCGGTATGATTCCTTTTCCATGTTCCGTTTTAACTTTCTTCATTGCCAGTTATATATATATATATATATATGAGTTAAACAGCATGGGCGACAGACTGCATCCTTGACTTACTCCTTTATTGATAATGGCTTTCTTTTCTTGGTCTTCAATTCTAATTACTGCTGCCTGTCTTCTGTAGAGGTTATGTATCTGTTACTAATTATACCGGAACAAATCAATGAATACGTTCCACCGTTACAGCGCGTCGACGTTAACAGTGAACATATGATCTCTTGTGGCAGTAGGCTTGCACACGTATCGATAGTTACAATACTGCGTAAACGGTAGTGTTGTGGCATTTAGCCGACGTACCTCTCACGACTTAAACATTTTTACCTCTCGTTATCATTTGAATTATATTTAACTTTGTTTTGGAACAGGTTTAGTAAGTAATACACTCACATATTCACGTGAGCAAATAAATATTTATAAATAAAATTCCGGTGTGCATGTGTTTGTAATACTTCTCCTCCTAAAGGGCGTGACCGATTGTCATGAAATTTATTTTGTTGTATTTATGTAGTAATATGAATGATTCTTTGCTATAGTAGGACCTAATATGTGGAGCTGTTGTGATCCGATATGTCTTTTCAATTTTCTTTTAATTTTTTTTTAAAACATTTCGGATTTCTCACATAAAAAACATGTAATCCCAAATTTTCACCCTGATTATTTTAATGAACTGTTGCATTTGATTTACGTATCAATAAATCAATAGTTAAATGCATCGTAGTTTGGCATTGCTTTATTTTCGCTTTCGGACAGCTGAGTGCTTATATCTTCTGTGTACTATATTGAACAAATGTTGTATAAATGTGAAATGTCCATTGTTTGAACTACGATTTCTGCACATGTTCATTCGACTGAATTCCATATTACCTAAATAAAACATTAAATAAAGTAACGACCATAAAAGTACAAAGTATTTATTTACTTCATTCAACGTTTTGGTGCATATTCACACCTTCTTCACGTTCTCGGCTTTGCAGAACAGATCTTTACATAATTCAATTTGGAAAAACAGACGTTTAATAATCTTCTATTAAATAAAACATTATGTTCAACGTTTTTATATTAGTTTATATATAACTCATTATTAAATATTTTATTAATCTACTATACTTATTTCATCCCTTGTTAATCGGTAATTTGTAATTCAAATTTAGTAACTTTCCGTATACGCTATTCACTTGATCAAAATTATTTTTAAAGATAATGATGAAAATCCCTTGGTTTTAAACTAGCCACATATTGAATAAAACCAAAATTATTTTTTAATTTTGACTTTAAATTTTATTAAATTGCATAAGCCGGAAGCTATTCTAAAAATTAAACAAAATTTTCAATCAAAATTATTTTGGTTTTATTATATGTATTACCGATTCAAACCGAAGGAGTTTTCATCATTACCATCAAAATTACAATGTATTTAAATGATAAAATTTTCCTTGAATAAATTATGTTTTTTGGTTGCTGAATATATTTGTAACATTATTAACTGTCGTGTAAAGCATTAATTCTTCTGACTTACATTATTTAAATTTTAATTCTTGATTAAATTCTTGTGGTACGATATAAAATTATTATTCGCACCTAAACGTTGCTCGAATTTATTTTGCGAGACCAGATCAATCCTAATTACTGGTATTAAACTGGTTCAGAATTCCTGCACGAGTTGGTATCGGCTACCCTGAACCTAGTTATGCTGGGACAATATCCAAATTAAAATTTTAACTAAAGCGATAAATCAATCTCAAATGTTTTTGGTTTTGTTCAAGAAGATTGTTATGGCGTTTAGTCGAAAGCATCTTGATTTGAAGAAATAATTGTAGAAAATTAAGTAAAAGTTAATTTTTGTGATTAACCAGAGGTGAAATATTAAATAAATAATAGGCCAATTGGAATCAGCATTACGCTCGGGGTCTTCCTAGCGTATTACTAAATGTAAATTTTACTTTGGTCGACTGTAGCCTTTATTGTACTTCCCTTGTATTTATGGAACCTAAATATCAAACATACAAAATATTTTGTAACAGTTGCAGAAACGAGAAAAAGAAACGATTCATTAGAATTGCATGTCATGCAATCGTACGCTGCAGAGTTAAGAACTATACGAACCATGTGTTTGGCAACCAGTTCAACAGGGCATTAAAACTTTAATTCTGACTTGCAATAAACACGGAGGTGTAATTCTGTTTTACAAAATAAACATCTAAATTATTTCGTAGATAAATGTCGGTCATTTATCGTAGTCTCCCACTCTAATTTCAGCAGTTGTTAAGGCAGTTTACATTTCGGTCCAGTAGTTATTACTGTAGGGAAAACGGCGCCTCGGACCACGCAAGGATCGTACAGGGAAAAAATGTGTCCAGTTCATAACTTTAAAACATTTCATGAGAACTAAAGATAAGGGTTAATCATTGAGCATCATCTACAAGCTTTCTACGGTGAATTGGAGGTACAGACTATTTGATAAATTAATCTGAAAAATAATAATGAACCTTAAAACAAGTGATGTTTCTTATTTGATGCGCAAAATGAACGATACTTAGTCAACAAACAATTTAGATTACAACATAACACATACCCTATCTCCCTGGTAATCCATCATAACATCAAACTTTCGAAAGTGAACTCCGTAATCACCAAATACACAACCTCTCTAATCCAACATCTCCCCAACAATCCTCCCTCACCTCTCCACATCCGTCAACTCAAAAGAAAACTTCCAGTAACAAGATACGCTAGCATGGAGGGTTTCATCAGACCAGTCTTAGGACTGAGTACCACAACAACAACTTTTCTTCCTTTATTCATTGTAATATTAATGTAGTTATATTCTCATGTAACAAATATCATAAGGGCTGACGTGTAACCTTTGATAAATATGAAGTAATATTTTAGATTTAGCAATTCACCTACCTCCATTGAGTAAAGCTAGATATAGTTTCTTGATCAGGGACAAATAATTTACACAACTAAATTCGTATTTTAAAATGTATAACGATTATTAGTACAATTGATTGTAAGCATGCTAAGATTTTAGATGTTGATTCCAGATATTATTACAGATCATATACTAACTGCTTTAGATTAAATCAAACAATAATTCAATTAATGAACAATCCTGGCACTACGAATACTCGCTTCTTTTTAAGCAATCTTATTTGCTACTATTAAGTTTCTCCAAAACTGGTGGGTTGATGTTGAAATGAAATTTTAAAAAAGATGTGTGTGAGGTATTAACAAAATTCTTTTTTTATTGGAAAAAAGGATTCATAGGCCTTTTAAATAGAAAAAAATTCGTTATAATCTCACACAGCTTGTTTTGTTTCTCTTCAACATCCACCCGCCCTTATTGAAAACCCCTATATAATAATATTTTCGCTTTTGAGTTCTTTTTAATATTTCTTTAGTCACTTGGTTGTGTTGATTCTACAGCTTCAAAATTTTTGAATCTCCTGACGGAAACAACAGTGTTGGTGCAGTATTTATTTGTTTACCTATTTTGTATTTTATTTGATAACTTCTTTATCAACATCTAAAATCTTAGCATGCTTACAATCAATTGTACTGATAATCGTTATACATTTCAAATTACGAATTTAGTTGTGTAAATTTTTTGTCCCTGATCAAGAAACTATATCTAGCTTTACTCAACGGAGGTAGGTGAATTGTTAAATCTAAAATATTACTTCATATTTATACATTGGATTATACAATGGTACATTATTAATAATTATTTAATAAATAAAAATGGTTCTTACATAACTTATGTGATCTTGCCAACTCAGTAGTTTTATTTGGCTGCAGTAAGATAAAAGCTTTGAAGACTGTGTGTGAGGATTGTCGAGCAATTCTCGGGTTACAGAGTAATCTCGTCCGTTATCAGTTTCGAGAGGGAAGGTTGGTCCAATTTCGTAGCGTGCCGTCTGTGAATTTCGCGTAGCATTGTGCCCGGTCTCGCAGTAATGACTCCGGCTGTATTACTGACGTAACAAAGAACCTCATGCGACGGGTTGCTGAAGTGCCCTTCCGGCCTTTGTTATCCTGCATCCCGCACGCACTTCTGCCAACCATTGTCACTACCTATACGAGGCAACACGCCGAAAGCAAACTCCAGCATCTCAAGCGGCCGAGGAGTTCCTCCGCGTCTTCTTGGTAAGACTACTCTCCCAAGATCAAGTTTCACGTCTAAGAAAAATGAAGATATTAGAATTTTCCTAACTGTCACGGAGAAGGCGAAAATGTTCGAAAGAATATTGTAGTGCCTCAGAAGAAGAAGAAGAAACCTGAGTATAAAATAATAATGAAACCAATTTAAATGAATAAAGTAATATAACGAATAATAGGAATGCTTTGGGCTCATGCCTGTCTGGCGTATTCCTGGCGCCTTGCAGTATCAGTGGTAAAAAATTATGTTATTCACAGGTTCAAATGAAGCATTATAATATTTGCTCACCTCTCATCAAAAACTCACTGCTGCCTCCCAACTGTTGAACTCATCGAACCACACATTTTTGACATCTGATATTTGGTATAGTATAATAATGGAAATCTTAGCAGAGACTATGGCAGAAGTAAACATAATAATATCAGAGAAATGCGTTTCTGTTCCTTTTACCTTCAATATCCATGAAGCATTTGAAATATAATAAGGTAACATGGAGGACAGCAAAATATTGTTCAGCCCTCAATTAGGAACACCAATTAACTGTAATAATAGTAATTCTCTAATTACTAATTACCAAACAGTTTAATCCATTGAAGCTATTCAATTGCAAGTCAGTGAAATAATACTACATTACGTATTTTTTTCAAAAGAATTAAACTAACGACAAATTCACAAACAACCAAGTAAAATTATTCACTCGACGATTCGTCCACACTTTTCGACATTTTTAATATGAAGACCCAATAAAATTTCTTCTGAAATAAAAGTTTGAAATAATGTAAATACATATGAACTATAGAAACACAGAACGTAGGCCATTAAATGACTATTCAGTCTTTTCTCTGTCCCAGGTTACAATACTGGTGATTTACTATCGTAATTGTGTTATTGTGGCGGCGAGGAAGACGCAAGTCTCTGCTTGGGACAAATATTGGCTGTTTGTTCGTAGACTCAAGAAATAACATTACTCTCATACTATTTTGAAGACTTCTCTGGATTAGACGTTCGAAATAACTTGCCGTGGATCTCCTCACGTAAATTTAAAAAAACTAAGCAGTCCCCGATTTATTCTTTCATTAAGGTAGCATCCCCGAAAATGGTTGCCTGTTCCCGATCGGCAAATTTTTAGTTTATATCTGATCACGGGTGGGCCCACAAAAGCGGAAGCTTCTGACATTCGGGTACCGTTCCCAAGCAAATTTCAGAAATTACAAAAAATAAAAGAAATTCATTCTACTTAAAATTAATTGAAGTGTTCTCCATTACAAGCCCATTAAGATAATTATATTTAGTAAGTTGATAAAAAAACTTATTTCAGTTTGTTTTAATCTGTTAAACACCACCTGTGGTCTAGTGGCTAGCGTCTATTTTGGTTATTTCTAAACCTTCAATGCTACAGGTACATGGTTCCAATCCCTTAACGTTCTGCTGAGAGATGAAATTTTTCCAACGTTCGTTTCTTGGGGTCATGTTTTCATTTTAAATTCTTGATCATGTCTCCCAATATATATTGGCTTTTCAAGCTTATCCATACGTATTTCCACGATTTGTTACCCGATTTAAATATAGCGAACAGTCTATATTTCTCCCTTCTGTTTACCAATGACTCCAACTTACCCTATTACGTCCTTTCCCTGGTATTACAAATTTTTGCTCCCGTTCTGGTGTTCTACAATAATCTCTATAAATCATAATATACTCGCGTTTAATTATATACTTATGGTTATAGTCCGTTTTAAATAAGCAGTCTTCTGATATTTACGCGTAGAGGAATGTTTGGTGCTACATGTCAAAGTAATATTATACTTTTTATTATTATTATTTATTTAGAAAATAATTAGCCTGTTTTCTGGTTCATCTATAACAGGCATAACTTCCAAAACTTACAAAAGTTGGGTTACAGAAAATTCTTCTATTATTATATTTTTTACAATTATACTAACTAATTAACTAAAACTAGAGATATAATTAGAGGGGTATAGTGTGAAGGGGTAGGAGTATGAACGGAAAATGCTGTTATATCAGAAGAAAGAAAGACAGAACAAGCACTCTAATATGAAGGAAGAGGAAAACTATGGCAATGTTATACTGCTGTACACGTTTTCGGCAACGTTGCCTGGCCCGCCTATTATATCAAGCATTGTAATAAGTTTCTTCAAGGTCATTCCTCTGGTGGAAAATAAACGTCACCGGACATAGACTGCACAGAATCATCCGCATTACTACATGCTTCGGTATCTAGACTAAATTAGACTAAGAGACTCTGTAAAAAAAATTTACAATAGGAAACATGTTACAATTAAAATAGATGTTGTCCTAAATAATTCGTAGTAACCGTAGAGAATAGATGGCCAATCAAATACATAAGTTCTGAACTGAAACCAACAGGATAATAAGCGACTAATACATTTTATGTTACAAGCTTCGATAGAATCGATATAGAGGAAATCATGTGGGCAGTAAAATTTACGCTAATTATAGTGTATCATAAATCTCATTGCAGGAAGATTGAACTGCCGACCTCTTGTGGTGTAGTGGTCAGCATAGAGGTCCCGGGTTCGAATCCTGGTTAGGGCTTGGACTGTGTGTTTATAAAGTAACCAGACAGTGATACCCTAACATACAAATAATTATGCTAATTGAAGATAGTCACTAACGACTTTTATCAGTTGATGCGAATGTAAATAAGAATTTTAAATTAAAAAATTCAATTCGATAATATTGGTGTGCATTATCTCATGGAAAATCTAACAAAAAAATCCAGTAGCCTATATTTTCGTGTATCGTATCAATGACGAGATGAACGTTTGCTCCGCTCTTCATCAAAGTAAAATATAAAAAAACTAATTTGAATGAATTTATACGTAATTTCCATGTCATTTCTAGTGTGTGCTCCGGTATTTATTCCGTTTCATTTAAAATTTCAATATTGGCAAATGTGTAAAAAGCAGAAAAGTTCAGTTATCGAACTGAGTGCGCGCTGTTTAACGAGTGGTTATTAAACCGTCGTGCCCGTGTTTGCTTCTCTTCCGTGATGGCAAACAGCTTGTTTTGATAGAATTCATAACACAAATTATTTGCTGCCTGTTGCTATTATCTCTTTAAATACAACAGAAAGAATACATGAGAGATAAATCCAAGCGCGGATAATTGAATCGTGTAACTGCGTTCAAAATATTTAATGTTGTTAGTCCCATCAAAATGACTTTAACACTGCAGACCGGTGCATTAATAATCACCATAATATTGTTACAGTTTAGAGGTGCAAGTAAACAGCTGCACGTGTAATTCTGTATGAAAACAGCGGTATTCATTTTCAGATAATTTTATATAAAAACCAAACGTTTTCATACGGAATTTAATGATGATAATATAAAGTATTTAAATTAGTTAAATGATTGGTTTCTCTTTCTACCGAGACGAAATAATGAATATAATATAATATTTTTACCACTTAAATATTATCATTGGAATACAACTGTAGTAATAATAAAAATTTGCTTGTAATCATTTCTAGGGGTAATGCTTTTCTGATTATTGTTTTCCTAAAATTGCACGTTGGGTGTTTTAAATGTTTTCTTTAAAATGAATTATTTTATTGTGAATTGGCGGATATTAATATTTATAATTTAAAAAATGATGTTTTAGAAAATTAATATATTATTATACAAGGTATAATTTCGAAACAATATATAATATAATCAATATTTTATTACGTTCATCGAATTACATTATCAGTAGCTTACAGTGAATAACAATCGATTCTGGGAAAATATTTTAAAACCATCCAAGTTTATGATGAATAAATTAATAAAACAGCCATGTTAGCGAGAAATAAAATTTTATAAAATAATGCACATAATTCATTTTTTATGTTTGTATCTGAAAGGCTTCCAGGGAAAGGATGACTGTACATTGACAATAAATAAGTAAGTCAGAATGTAATTTTATATTAATTAAATGGGGGAAAAAGTTATATGCTGACTTATTGGTTGCCTTTTTATTTATTTTATACGTTATTCTAACTTAATTAATATCTTCTAATTTTTCTCTTTTATTAAAATTTCTTTGGCAATTGTATTTATGATTTAAATTCTTATATACGTAGGAGTAAACAATGAGATAAAGATATTACTCTTTTAAACGTCTTTACTAAAGGTATCATCACACAATGTAAACAGATTCATAACTTGTAGAAAAAATATTACTTCCTTAAATCAGGTTACTTAATGTTATAAAATTCAATCATATTACAATAATTATTCATCCAATGAATTAAATTTTCTGGTTTTTATGTATATTCTGCATGTCAATGCCCTTTATTACTTTAGTATGAGAGAAACAATTACGTCTCATTCCCCAATCCTCTCGTAAATGTTCTCTTTCATCCTTGTACAGGGGAAAATATTAGCTTTTTGTAACCAGTCTACAGTGCTCGCAGAACACACGTAATCAAAACACACTGGTGGAAAATGAAAACGAACTGTGGTAATATGAAACACGGATTGCATTGTGACAATCAAATGGCAGGGTTTAAAGAGTGACCAGAACGTAGTGATCCATTAGGGCCCAACAGGCTTACTTGTTTCCACTGAGTGGGATTATTATAAATATCAGGATTTATAGATAGGATTATGAATGCCAGTCACCGTAAACATAAAATAATCACGCAATTAATAGTGAATAAGAAAGAATTGCAACATTATTGATAAAATTTTGCAATTTGAACAACTCTATCTGAACTATTTCACCCTGGTTTACTAAAACTGACTGAGGAGATATTTGAGTATACTATTGTATATTATTTAAGAATAAATTAACCTATATTGTCCTGATATATATATATATAAATTTATTAATATTTTGGCATTAAAATAAGCCCTAAATTAGATATCTTCTAGCAACCTCTATAGATATATGGGAAAGGTTTTGGACGAATGTTGTGTAAAATATATTCGATTGGGTTTATTTGTTATTATTTAATATTGCCCCACGATGATGGAAGCCAATGTAAAAAATGGATGGACAAAGTGAGGTTTATTTATTTATTATAGCTCCACAGTTGAGCAACAATTGTGATGATAAGCGTTTAACGTATTGGTTAAATTTGATACATTTATAAAAAGGTTCGAAGAGAAAAGAAAAAGATTTATTTAATGATTTGTAATTTAATAACAGTAAAATTAAGATTCAATATGCAAACAAGAGAATTGAATAAAATGATTTACAATGAAGACGGTAGCGTTAATAATTTTATACTGCCACTGTTAAATGACAGATTATCTGTGGGGTGAACCAAAAGAAGCAAAGATACTATGCAAATAGGTCTGGCAATGTGATATTATTAAATTCAATATCAACGATACCGTAGACGGCTGCAGATGTATTTTCTGGTGGCGGTTTGCACCGGTGTGATTCAGGTTGACGATTTGGAAGCGCTGGCTAAATCGCTTCTCGTTGGCTGCATTGGATAATCTGACTACATAGATGATGCTTTGGGCCAGAATAGCGGTAACTTCTACTAAAATTTCCACCTCTCTGAGATCGTAAGAGCTCCACCCAGCTCTCGCTAGTGGTCCGTAATTTAACGACTTCTCTGCCAGGAAAATTCTCTCGTAGAACCCAAAATTTTCCTCCTCCCTTTTCCTGTAACCAATCGATTGCAGTTTCATTGGTTGGTGTTTACTCAATTGCAGTTGAAAAAATTTTAGCTGCAGGATGAAAACAAATGACGTATTTTTGCATTAGTTTCGCGCAGGAGCCGTTTCCAATTATCCCCGCCTAGCTTCCAAATTTACAGGGGTAATTTTTTCCTGAATTGGGGACGGATGACGCCTATTTTCCGTAAAAGGTCTTTTCCGTATTGTACGGATAAGGCCTTTTTCCATTGTTAGAATGAAGGTGTAACGCTGACCACACACAAAATAACGGCACAGACCTTCATACTTTCTCTTTTGCAATTTTTCTACATTACAGTGGATTGCACTAAATAGTTGTGATGAAGTCAATAATATGAACATAAACAGTAAATAATGGAAATAATTGACGATCAATTAATTTCATGCAGATGCAAGATTAGGTCATAGCGTAAATTGGAATACAAAGTCTCAATTATACAGTTACACATATCAATGAATAATTATGCGCTCAAAGTTAGGGCGGAAATAACTAAGAAGTTCAGGGAATGGATAGCGCAGAATTCACTTATATTTTGCTATGTGACTTAAAATATAAGTGTTAAACGTAAAGTTCCTCGTAGGTTGTCTGCCTATCAGACAAATCAAATAAGTCACATATTTTGTCTAAGAAAATTATTTTTGAAGTATATAAATATTATTCAAATTACCATAAAGCAATTACCTCTAATACCATATGAAAGTAGTTTACGCAAGAAAATATTATGATATACTATATGGAATTACTGAGAAGTCGTCATAAAATGTCGCTTAGTATAAAATGTAAAACATATTGGACGTTCCAAAAACAAATTTTAGTATTTGTAGTGTTGGAAACCAATCCTATTTCTGACTTTAATAGATTAGCAGTAAGTGAGTTATGTGGCTCTTTTCGCAGGCTCGTAGAAGCTATTACGTTCAGGTGAGTTAAGGGGGCAGCTGTTTCACATCCCTTTATCCCCTACCTCGTTTTCCTTAGCCCATAAATTGACCTTCAAATTTCTAATCTGTACGCGTCACTGGCCACGGGAGGCACTCAGGTTTCATTAGCAGTTGGTAGCCCTTGCAGGGCGCCTGCCTCTATTACGTCCCAGAACAACTCTATTCTTGTAAACTTAGCGCCGTGAGCAATAAAAATGTCCCATATTTCTTGCTAAAGAGGGATCTTTTTGTGTAAGGGGACATTCCCGAGAAGTCGAACGCTGGTTAGAAAGAATTCTCAACAAGAAGAGAGGCTAATATAATTGAAAACCATATTAAAATGGAAGACACACTAACAAAGTCATTTTGTGGATATATTGAAAGCTTATACGACTATTTGTCTGTAAAGTGTGATAAATGTAATGTCTTAAAATATCTTTCAAGACATTTTGGAACTAAAAATTCGTCAAACAAATGGTTCATTTGAATCTTCTTAATCTGTGTTAAATGTATAATAGTAAAACCCTTTGTCAGCGCGTACATTAGTGTGTATGTCATGGTTATAGGTGGCCAAACTACTGGTCCAAATTTGGCACACGTGGTCCAAAGCTGGCCATGATCTATAAATTTTTTAAATATATACTGAAGATATGAATGTAAAAAAAAGAAAATGCTAACACATCTTCCATTTTTCCCACTATTTTCCGGTCGTTTGGGCCTCTAGCAAAGTTCGTACTCAACTTGAAAGAACGAGTCTCCTT
>CM067377.1:37457526-37813082 GCA_034510155.1 Eucriotettix oculatus | reverse complement strand
TCTCACTCACCGAGACCTATATTTATTTTTAAGGAGGACTCACCCGTTCCCCACCCGCAATGCTACAACACATTTTAAAAACTCAATTTTGGAACCCGTTAAACTTTAGGCCGCTGTAGTTCAAAAACTGAGGATTTAAATAAATTCTGAGGTCACGTGGTTGATTGGAAATTTGATTCTCTACAATTTTTGTTACATGATCTTTTCTTCTCAGAACACCGGAAAAGAGTCAAAATGACACCTCCCTGTAAAAAGCACAATTTTTCGCCATTTTCACTACCTAGGATTGAAATAGATTGGATTTCACAAGAGAAAACATATAAAACGATTGTTTACACGCTCCTCTGGCTAAAAGTGATCCGTCTGGAGTAGAACTATGATGTACCCTAAAGTCTGTGGCAGACTTCAGTGGCCCGCAGCGGAAGATGATTTGTGCGGGTGTTGATGTCACACTTTAGCGGGTGCGGGACGGATATAACTGGATGATTCACACAATTAAAAGAACTAGATGATTTTATTGGTTTATAACACAATCAGAAACTGAGTTAAAAAGTCAGAGTACATCGTAGTCGGCAGAAGGTAGATTTCACCATGTTGCAAGAGTTGTTTCATTGACACATTAAAATAAAGACTCAATTACATGCATTTATGAAGGCCAGTAATAGGTTGTGGAAATGAACAACGCAGATGATCAAAACAAAGAAGTACATATTTCATTTTGACAATCCTCCTTGCAAAAGAATGAAGAGTTTAGGTGCCAATAAAAAATATATTGAAGAAGCATAAGTTACTTGCTTGGAATTACCCACGGAGACCGGACGCACGTTTAATAACGCAATTAAATATCATGACCGTTCAATTAACATTAAAAATTAATAATTAATTACAACACATTTGGAGTTTTATATTAATTAATTGTTAATGTAATGCTAATATAGTTCAGGGAAATAATGTCATTTAATATGATTCTTATTTTAATTCAATTTTATAATTTTTGTATTTCGTTACGCTTTTCGAATTATTACATAATAATGAAATAATATTTATCACAAATAGTCATATAATATATTATATTAGTTCAATGTCTAAATAATTGAAGTATTATATTGATATTTCCTACAAAGGGAAATCAAGCATTTCAATAAATTCTTATACCAACTTCGACGTAAATCTGAAAGTTGAAATTTATACTGTAGTTTGATACTATTAATGTAAGACTTTCAGATTTTTATCTGCATCTCAACGAAGATATTATAACTCAAACTTTGAAAAAAATTGAAATTCAAAATAAGGACACAATTACATGCAATTAGGAAGGTCAGTAATAGGTTGTGGAAATGAACAACATAGATGATCAACCGATAAGTACATTACATTTTGACAATCCCCCAGAACCAAGTAGGTGATTGCAAAAGAATGAAAAGTTAAGGAGCCAATAAGAAATATATTGTAAAAGGATTTAATTTGTAAATGGTATAAACATACAGTAACTACACTATTATGTATAATCACGAAAAATATTGAGGTTCTCAAACTGTTTCTTCTTGAATAAATAAGCCAACTAAAATTGAATTTTCTTCATTGGTATGGAAAACTTCATGTTATACAGAGATATTATTAGGCAAGCAAATAGAAGTTGCATTTTGAGGATACAAATACAGTTTATTTGAAAAGAATACAACACAGTACAGGATATTTTCGAAAATCATGGATACATGGATTGACCCCTCTGACAGTGACTCGAATGCGACTTTCAACTTTGTTTTCTAATTTTGTTTTTAAATGATACGTTTTGGTATTCATTTCTGCTTTAATCAGGTGGTAAGTCTTGAAAGAATGTCAAATAATTGAATAAATACTTCAAAATTTTGAAATAACCCACGTTGAAATTAATAAATCAGCATTATCAAATTGTAAGTTTGAAATCAACATGTTTAGTTTACCAAAGATGCTAGTTTATTACTCAATTAAGATGATAAAATTGATAATATTCCAATAGTAACCCCTTCCCCATCCAATTATCGCCGGACGTGCTGCGTTTTCCCGCATCTGCTTGCGTCCCGCAACCATCCATTTAAATACACGTGTTGTCAGATAGATAGCGGGTTACCCGCACTCGCAACCGGCTCAAGTGTGTCACTAGCATTAAGTACTGCAATATATTTCATTACATTCCTGCTTTATTATTTACGTGAACGCCGGTACTTCCACTAATGTATTATATTTAGATAATGAATAAACCAATAAAAAGTCAAAATTAAGGGAATTAATAAGTACCGCACTATGTTTATGAAATGCTATCTGCTTTTGTAAGATAAACATTAGTATCCTTTAAATTTTATTAAGAAAATTATAAACATTAAATTTAACAAAATCCAATATATTACAGTTTGTTAATTTAATTTCTTTCTCATTCTCACTTATTATTAACTTTCTCCAAATTTAAAAAAATAACAAGTACCCATCATTTAAAAAACAACTAATAGCACTCTTTCCTTGATGAAAAAGAAATACAAGGACACACTGGACCCATATATCAAGCATTGTGAACGAGGGACATTCAATAGTTAAAGATATTGATTGATCTAGCCAATATCTGTGTATTTAAAAAAAAGACTTCTCAACATAATTCCCGTGAATATTAATACTAGTCAGGATGACGAACTAGTTTTTTTTTACATCTGATGCCAATACGTCAGTTAGGCCAAGATGACACAAATTTGTAACACGAAAGCATTTCTCCTTCATTCATATTTTAAATAACTTTAATCTTAGTAATAGGCCACACATGATGACAGTATTTTATGTTCAGGTAGTTTCCACAGTTTCATGAAAGCCTTCGAAACGAATCCTCTTAAATGTATTTAAAATAACCTTCGACTATAAGTTTTTAAAATACTATGCCAAATGTATGGTCACAATTTTTTTGTTTTTAAGATATAAACTGCTTCAAAATAATATTTATAATTGCTAAATGGTTAGAACTTATTTTTATTTCGGTGACTGAATCGCCCGATAGCGGCTCCTCGAATGACACAGCTACGAGACATTGTAGCTGCTGTACCAGATCATAATCATTTCAGCTGCTCATTAATCTTTCTCTATGCTGTAAATCCATCCAATAAAACCATTAAACCGGTTTTAAATCAAGTGTTTTATTTGTGAAACGCGCCATCTCATAATTTGGAGATAATGCCAATCTTTCATGACCATGTCCGTGTTAACTATTCCATTTTATAAAGTAATTTATTTTTATCGTACCAAATTCATGTATATGTAATCGTAATTGATGAAGAAATTCACTCTTAAAATACTATTAATATAAAGGTTCTTAAAATTACGAAACAAATCAATCTTCCAAAATTATTTAATGTGCTGCAGCTCATGAGCACATTTTCATATATATATATATATATATATATATATATTGAAGATCGTCCATGTTGTTGCACAGAATTCATCATCATGATCCGTATGTTTTAGTTTTAAAGTGGGCTTGTAAATGTCGTAAAGTCTGGTACTATAATTCATATATAAAATTCATGTAGCAACAAAATTCGCTAAATGACGAAAATTAAGTATTTACTACTGCCACAGGATGTGATACATTCCGCCGTATGGAACTGTTATCGCTGGTCAGACGTAAGCGAAGCCAGACGACGAACTTCAGTCATAAAAATACATAGAATTCTTCATGAAGCACCTCTCTGCGAAATTGGATCACTGCCGGATGTTTTATTCATGTTGTCTATAAATGTCTTCCACGAAGAGCACTCCAATTTTTTCTTTATATTTTAGCATTTAAATTACAGAACTTTGCGTTTAGTTCAACTAATATGAAACCGTTTACTACTTGATGTATACTGTGACGTAAACAACGTAATTTTGTATTAACATATGCTGAATGAGATACAATTTATTTCGCAATATGTCAGGGACAACACTTATCGTAGGGATACAAACACATTTTAGTTTGTAATCGAGGTCAACGTTCTTACAATTTATCATCAGGCGTTCAATGTATGTATGTATACATCTTTTCTTAATATGGACATAAATGGTTATTCTGCTCCAGAGATTTGGTAAAATTGCATAAATTTAATCAGAAATAAAATACTTGACAGAAACAGTAATCGAACCGAAGAGCTGTTGTAGGTCATTTCCAGTTACCGAGAGTAACACTAGATTCAGGAGACCGCGTTTCGCACATTTTCGGCCAGTCTCGGCTGCGACTCGTGGCAGGTAGCAACGGCAAGACTGAGAAATTTATGTCCTTTGTTTCCACTCCTAAGCTAACAACTTTAAAAAGTATTAGTTTCAATCTGAATAGCAAAGAAATAGTACTTCAGCGAATCTGAGTCTCATTTATATTGATAAATGTTAATTTACAGCAATTTTATTGTCAAATTTCAGTATATAAGACATTGTTTTCAGACACATCTTCGTCTTATATCAAGTGAACTACGCTCCTTACATTCGAGAACTAAATATACTACTTGATATATGTAACTTTCAACTTTTTGTCCAAATACCTATAGATCTAAATCGGTATTGAAATTAATACAGGGGGGAAATTATTTAGTTTAATGAAATATTAATATATTATGAATATAAGTGTGAATATTAAGAAATCATTGCTCAAAATATTCGTATGGAGTGTGGTTATATGGGTGCGAAACGTTGACGATAGGGGCTCCGGAAAGGAAAAGAATAGAAGCCTTTGAAATTTGGTGTTTAGGTGAATGCTGAAAATCAGATGGGTGGTTAGAATCACTAACGAGGAAGTTCTAAACAGAATAGGGGAAGATCTATTTCCATAAAAAACGTTGCTTGGTTTGGTTATTAAAATCTGAACATAAAATCAATAATTCTACCGTTTTCATTGTACATTTATTTTATTCAATCCTCTCATTGTTATTAAATTCATAATTATAAATTAAATCTTTTCTTCTCTCTTTCGAACTCATCAGTAATTGATCACTTATGTCTAATAAATTAAACCTTTATTATGTGTTACAATTGGATTACTCCAACGAGGGGCATATTATTATATTAAATAATTTATAAATAAACTTACTTCCCCCAGTTCATTGCCGGGTATGATCGCAAATTTTAGCCCGGGGACCCTTATGAAACCTTGGCTGTCTCGTTTATGTCCTTTCAAGTTCCCATCCTATAGTATTAAAGGGGAGATGCCATTCTGTTGGAACACTTCATTCTGGTGGCTAGTATCGTGAAACTATATTTCTTTAGATGTTGTTGTGGTATTCAGTCCTAAGACTGGTCTGATGCAACTCTCCATGCTACCTAACTTCACTCTTCTCCTGTTAAGAACTTCCTCGTTATTTATTGTATCCACCCATCTGATTTTCAGCATTCTACTATAGTACCATATGCCAAAGGCTTCTATTCTTTTCTTTTCTGCAACTCCCATCGTCCACGTCTCACTCCCATATAACGCTATACCTCATGCGTACATTTTTAGCAACGATTACTTATATTATCCGAAAGAAATCCCCCTTTTTAGCGAAAGACTTTCTTGTCTGTGCTATCCTACTCTTTATGTCTTTTATACATCTACCATCCCTAGTTATTACGCTTCCCAAGTAGCAGATTTCCGTGAAAATATTCCTTCACAATATAACACCCATTGTTATTCCACTGTTTCCCATACTATACTCCATTACCTTGGTTGTCTTCCTATTGATCCTCATATTGAACTCTTTCTCCGTTCATGTCATTTATTTTGGTTTCTTTAGATAAGAAAATAATAATACCCGTACAATATTTTCACAAACTTTCTCTCGCGATGGAAACCCTGACCGAAATCGTAGTGTAGAGTATGCGCCTATTAAATTCAGCGACTTAAGAGAAGCTACATAAGAATGAAATTATGGAAAAATGAGATAAAATGTGTCACTGGAGGTGACAAAATTATCATTCGTTGTAAAAGACTAAGAAGTTCAGTTCAAGTTTTCTGTGAATAACAAAAGCTTTAGAATCAGAGATGAAGGTTCATATCGACATTGAAGAATTTGTTATGGAAAAGACACTTGAATTGGAAATTTTTTTCCTGTTTAGTATCAGTCTGTGTTTAGGAATATATACTTTCTTGCTACGAAATATAAACATAAGTTGAAAATTATTATGAATAATACATAACGGAAAGGAAATATTAAATAAAATGAACCAGAACTATCGTTTCTGGTTCGCGACAATTCTTTTACCAAGTTTTTAGATCTGAGAAATTCCATCTACACCTCTAGTTTTTCCCGTCCGTTCTAATTTCTTTTATGCCCCTAAAATTGGCAACATTAGCGTAATTGGAGTGTCACGGTTGCCTTTCACTATTATGATTTATTAGACTGGCACATTAATCACCGCAGCAGTTAAACACGCTTTGTCGCCCCCTACGATTCATGTTTAATGATGGTAACAGCTGGTGTCGAGTCAGGTAAAGAGGCGCGTCGCAAATGCACACATACCAGAACCTACTCACATTTGAGCTTGTTCACTGTGAAATCTTTCCCAAACATCATTTCACAAAACATATTTAGAATCGCAATAAAACGGAATATTAATATGTAATTGAAATTAACATGTGACTTATTTTCTTTAAATAATAAATAAATAACAAGGCCACAAATCATAAGAATAATGTAATAAAGTATTGGATAAAAGTATTATTTCACAAAGTTTTGTCCTTAATAGGTCTTTACCTGGTGTACGTTTCAGTAATTTAATACTCTGAGTATTTTAAATAATATCTGCTTTGAATTAAGGATATCAATTATCTTTATTTGGATTTGTATACTCAAAAATAAAATACAAAATTGAAGCTTTCGGCTAGTCTGCCATTTTCAACTTTGAGAAGAAAACAATTCAATTATTCAGTAATATAATAGTCAAAATTTAGGACCAAAGTAATTAAAATACATAAAGTAGCCAAAAGTAAGAAGTGTTAATTTAATTTGAATATGAAGGTCCCTAAGGTTGGGGCACGAAACGTATTCAAATTAAACCATTCCATTTCTGAATTTTGGCCATTCTCTTTGTTTTGTTTAGAATATTAAGGAAGATAATAATTTACTTACTTTATTTATAACAAAAATAATTACCAAGAAAACAAAATTATTATTAATACTTATGATAATATATCTTGGGGTGTGTCTTCAAATAACTAATCAATTCAATGTCTAGTTTATAAATGTTCTGTAAAATTCCGCATTCCAACGCATCTAAAATCCCTAGTCAAAAATGTTTTGTTATACTTCATCGGTATATGTTTACAATATTTGCGTCGTATCCTGTTAGTCAGCAGATGAACCAATATGAAAGCAGCTTTGCAATCGCTACTACAACTAACACCACGTATTGGTCATGTAGAAAATTATTTACTTCTTTGTTTTAAAAAAAAAGTCGATAACTTAGGCTCACTTAATTTTGGACTGGAATAATTTCATTTTTATACTAATCTATTACTACTCCAATTAATCAATCTATCTGTTACTTTATAATTTATTAATAGTTTCCACTAAATTAAAATAACAAGTTCACATTACTCCAGTCTCTTCTCTTTTGTTTAATATTTTATTGTTAGGTGAAACATCAGCTAGGATCATTAAACTATTGCCCGAGGACCTTGTAGACCCTTGTCGACCTTGCTCGACCTTCCACATCCCCCCTTTTCAATTCCCTTCCTATGCTATTAAAGGGGAGTTGCCTGTTTCAGGATCACCCTCGTGTAGCCTGTTACTAAAAAAAATGCGCGTTGCTGGAATAATGCCTGTGGGAGTTTCCTCTCGCAGGCATTTGCCCGCAGATTGACTGCGGGGCTCACTTATGCCTCGTACTCTGTTTTTGTTTTAATTCTCACATACCGAGGTACCTTACCTATTTTAGGAGGTGTATGTACTGTGCGCGAAGACTTTGAGCATACTGTAAGAGTTGTCTGCTGATCCCATTGGATCAGTCGGGCAACTGCCTCCTGAAACTGGTGAATACTCGGAGAAGGAATGCTGCAAACTCGTCTACCGTCCATCGGAAGGACGTGAAAATCGTATCTACCTGATGCAGGTTTTCTATAATTTTCCCTGCATCTCTTTTAGAAACACCGAGTAGAATCCTCAAACTATAGCCAGAGGGTCCTAGTCAACCCATAACTACCTAGCTCTACCTTTCACATCCCCCCTTTTTAAATTCCCTTCCTATATTATTAAAGGAGATAGAACATTTGCCTGTTTCAGGATCACCCTCATGTAGCCTGTTAACCAAAAAAAATAACATGAGTTGACAAGACTGGTGTATTTTTGGACGCCTCTTTCATATTTTATGTATGGTTATGCATTCTATTATGTATGACGTACGTAAACTTTTACATCCCACTTGATATATACGTCCTTTTCTTGATCAGTATCCACCTTATCATTCATATTTCTTGCCAAAGATTCAACCTTATTTAGGTGCTTATAAGCTAACTTTATTGCATTATCCCCTTGATAATTAAAAATTCTTTTAGTATCTTCCGTCATCCGTTTTATATATAATATGTCTATGATTAATTTTATGCATTAGTTTCTCTGTATTAATCAATTTTATAGTGTATTTTTTTCATATATATAAATATCTCCGTAACCCATTATTATTATTTTAATTTTCTTGATTTCTATTAGTGTTATAATCTCATTATTAACCTTCCTATGTATACCTAATATTCTTCTATTAATTTTTGTAGATACTAATTTTCATTTAATATAGCGAAATGTTTCCTTTGATTAACCGTATGTACTTATCTGTCACTCTAATAACCCACTGTATTAAATAAAATTCAGCATTTTTTATATATCTACATATCTATAGATTATGACATTTATATTTTAGACGTTAGATTGATGAAGTGTTTGGGGAGAAAAAAAAACTCATTGAGTTTTTTTAAAATTATTTTTTTACTGAATTTTGACATTTGTGTTACTGCATAATTGAGTTTTTTTCCTTTCGTTTAATTTTTATAGTTTAAAATCGCAGACTAGCCAAAATCTGCAATTTGTTAATTGATTTTTTATTAAATAAACAAATCTAGGCAAGGATAATTGGTCTCTTTAGTTAAAATAAATTAAATTTGTTTCACATCAATATAATTGGTATATTAATGAGCGAACCAACAAAATAATTGTCAATGATCAATTCATAGTAACAAATCGTAAAAGCAATAGTTTTCTGCTTAGTTAGCCATAATCTATATAAATCCATTTTAATGCAATATCATCAATGGAACCAGAACGGTAGTCACACGTCACACATTACTCCAATTAATCATTGGTGACTATTTTATCGGTTTATTCATTAATATATATATATAATACAGGAGTCTTTAAATCAGTGTTTTATAATTTCTATACTTTGTGAATATATATAATACAGGAGTCTTTAAATCAGTGTATTATAATTTCTATACTTTGTGAAGTTCCTCAATTAGCATTCGCCTTAAATTCATATTATATAAATAAATTTAAGTAAATAATAAAAGTTATAATCAGATATTTCTTTATATAATATCCCTTTTTATTGTATGATGTATATAAATAACTATGGCATTTATAAACTCAAATACTACCTCGGTATTCTGGACCATGAGACATAAATTTAGACAGTTAAACCCAAAAATAGTATTATTTATATGTTCCTGTTATTCTTTGAGATGGACAAAAGGCAAGCATACTTTAAGGAGAATTCTGGGTTTGAAATGTATTGCATTAATTAAAAGTAGGCTTTGGTGAAAACGTATCATATGCTGGACTTATTTTGGGTAATAAGGCCACTGAAAATACGACGTGGTAGCTTTATTGAACGTAAAGGAAATGTCTGCCATACACGTACTGTACTCGTACGTCCGCCCTCAATCAGACCGTACCATATTTTGTGCAACCCCAGTGGAGAGGGAAGGCACATTCGAAAACGATTTCTCTGGTACTTTGGACGGCTAATGATAAAGCTCTACTCTGAGCTTTCTTTACCGTCCGAACTTTGAGGTCGATAATCCCCACCGTTCTTCACAACGCATTATCGTTAGAGTCGGAGGCGCATTAACTCAATTGATCTAAATCGGCACCTAATTCACGTCTCTTAAGAGAATGGAACGTCATGATATTTAATGTAATTTTGCTATATGCACGCATAGCAGTTTCGAATGATTCGACAACTTTATACCTATCTGTGGCCCCACTTCTTTTTCCTACAAAATTTAACAGATTTTTCGAAGTAAATTGGAAATATTATGTAAAATGTAGTAAACCATATTTAAACTTTAGCAATCTTCCTGTTTTCATATTTGATAATGTTAGTGCCTCTACAAATATACAGTTGGTGAACGCAAGCGTAAATTTCCACTATGATGGATTATAAATCCACCAAGTTGAACAAAATAGCTTTAAAAGATAATTTTTTTCTGCAAACTTACAATTCTTCTATTATTTATTCGTGGCATGAGCCTAGAAATTTTTGAAAAAAGTCAGTATTCATATTCTCTACTTATTGATTATAAATGTACCTTCATCGTTTCCATTCATAAACCTACGAGGCTTTTCATAATTATATAAAAAGACTGTTATTCCCATAATTATGTACATCGTACCAAACATTAGGTCGGTTATTTGATTTACTTTTCTTTCTACCAGTAAATTATGTACCTAGTAGTGAAAATACTAACTTTCCAATCCTAAAAACGTTGGAAAATGTTCCCATTCACTAAAAACCAGGAAATTGTGCACTCCTTTTCATTTTTTACTCATAACGTGTAATTTTTCTCTGTTGGGGAATATTCGGATTTAAATCAAATATTACAGCCACATTGTCATTTTTTTAATTTAAAATATGAAATATACTATAACAAAAGAAAGTCTTATCCCACTCTGACAAAAGAATATATATATATATATATATATATACATGATATAAAGAATTAACAGTTTCTATAATAAAAAACAAATTCACACTTTTCTAAGGAATGGTGGGTTCAAGTACCTAGGTCGTAATATTTACAAACAATAATTGTTGGTGAAGCCCACTGTGGAATTCTAATTGACTGATTTGAATGGTATTTTGTTTGACAGTAAGTAATCATTAATGCCCATGAAACTTTGGAGACATTGTAGCGCAGTAGAACCCTCCCAAAATTAAATTTCAATTTATGGAATTTTTGATTAAATAAAATTTATGCAGGAGCATGTCGCTGGCCAGGTAAAAGGGGTTTTTCCCGGCCGTCTGCGTGCCTTTAACGGTAGGCTTGTTTATGGCTGAGGGAGCGTTCACCTTTCGGGATTTCCTAGGGACACTGTTACCTGTGTCATCAAAAATCTCCCGCGCTTGACGGAGAACTCACAATGATTGGCAGACAATCGTCACGTGAGATAGTTTTATCCCTTGGAGGGGGACTATACGCAGTTGACCTGCGAAGGTGATGGGCGGAAAAACAGTATGAAGCGTGGATTGATCATTTGAGGCAGCAGTGGACAGTATAAAGATGGTAAACCGTCGGAAAAGTCGAGGAGTAGCGGAGAAGTATAGAATGGAGACAGTGTGAGACATTTAAGTCGAGTAAGCAGCTGAAGAGTATGGTGTGACAGATTGACAGTAGAGCAGGCAGAGATGTCTGATGTAAAATGCTGAGAAGAAGGAAGCTAAAGCAGTGTGTTACGAAGTTGAGTAGCAAGTTCAACTAGAAGACTAGGCGGCGAAGAAGTAAGGTGTTAACGACAAGGAAATCAACGTGGAAGAAGGAGGAAAATTTGAGTTTTCCTTAATTCCGGCAGCGTCAGGCTCAACCCGAACAACGAGGGAAGAAGAAGGAAGTCTTGTCACCTGTTAATCCGCACCAAACCGCACTGGCAAACAAAACAGGTTCTTTCAGTGAACGAAAACTGCTGAACATGGTTACCCAAATAATAATTTAACACTGTAAACTTTAAAATCGTTCCCTTTAATTATTTATTATGTATTTGTAATCTTCGCGCAGGACCCAATTAAAAATCTTTTAATGTATATATTATGTTCTAAAACTTAAATTCATTAAATAATTAAAAAACTGCCATCATTTACAATATTGACGCAGAATCGGCAACGTTAAGCTTTCAGAATATGATTACCAGCGGTGTCATTTGATAACTGGCTGTCTCACGTCTCGTCTATAACTGCCTGTATGGAGTGTCTTCAGTCACTTCCCATCCATAATTCTGTCCGAAGTTCGTTCATCACCGCTACAACTTTCCTTCCATAACTATCTGTATCGTGTCCTCTACATAACTCCAGTAACACGTCCTCCAAATCTCTATATACACTCCTAATAACTCCACTCTCACGTCATTTCGATAACTGCTTCATCTTTTATATCCATCTCGATACCTCGGATCTCCCCTCCAAATCTAAATTATCCACAACTGAGGCTAATGCCCAGTCATTTCTCAACCCCACTGCCTCCAGTATGTGGCAACACTTCATCTTCCAGACGTGTGAAACCTCACGTAAAAAATATTCCCACTTCTTGTGGAATATACCATTACGTTCCAATTTGTGTATTCTGACTTATTCCCCAGAAGAATTTAAAACCCTTAAGTCTGCGGCGACATTTTAATCTCTCACAGGCCGTCGATAAATGAGAATTGGCTTAGTCTCATTCAATACCTGAGGTACAATGACCTTACGAGAGCTCAGAAACTTTGGTTTCACTTATTATTTTTAATTAATCCTTCTATTTATTAATGATGCGTATGTACGCTGCAAATTACAAAACGAGGCATTCTTTTGAGCGCAGTGAACAGTAATAAATTGCAGAGCATTATATACTCCGTCACATGCTATTCTTGATAATGGAATTTAATTGAACCCATTTCAAGAAGTCTTTCATAATATGTAACTTTTCGAACTGCCTGAAACAAAAAGCAGTTAATCTTATAACTACTGCTGATATATCTAAAATGGTCTGTCGTACACTAATTGCATTTAGAAAAATAAATTCTCTTTTATACCATTATCTAGCTTTAAAGGTCCATAAATAATTATTATCATATAATTATTTTGCCAGCCGGTTGCAAGATAGTGAATTTAATGTTTTTATTTAAATTTTAATATTGGCTTATATTTAACAATGATTTAATATTGAGAAGTCTTTCTATGACAGTTCAAAGTTAAAGTATGAAGTAGGAAAAAATACTGTGACCACACATTTCTACAACCAATTTGGATTTTCGGCACAGTCGGCCAGTAATTTCGAACAATTAGCAAAATATTTTTAAAACTAGAGATGCGTTCGTAAGAGAATGAAACTCTCTACAACTTTCATTAAAACTAAAGTAGTGTACGACAGACCATTATTAAGATATGACCACTTAAAATACGATAAGTTACTTTTTTTATTTAAAAAGTACGAATAGTAGTCCACGTTTAGCGAATGATTTTTAACCAAATTTAATATAGAACTTATTAGTTTGACACAGAATTTTATACTCTACAAAATGTCAATACAGAATGCTTCAGTTGTGAACGAGGAACTGAAATGAAGTGCTAAATTTAGTGTATTTTAGGACACAGATTCACAGATAGAAGTCGTCCTTTCTCTACATATACAAGTATAAAAGAAATCAAATATTTTCCTTTAGCCCGGAAAAGCCATTTTTGGGGTATATTTGCTGGGCTGTATGTTAGTTATAGAAGAATCTGCGATTAAAAGAGTAGAGAACAGAAACATTTTTAAACATAAGATATAAAATGAAATTATACATTCCTTTTATTTTCAACAAAGCGTTGTCTTGTATTATTAGCCATCATTGCAGTGTACCATTTGTTCTAATCCTCAATTATATTATTTATTATGTTATAATAAAAAATACGTCAGAAAACTATGTTTAAATTTATTGTTATGTTTACTCACTTGAAGTAAACCTATTAATTGAAAACCTATCTTATTAACCGGGAACAGTATGTTAATCCGTCAGTAAAATAACTTGATAATTCCATTCCCGCATAATCTGTTGATGTTTCTGACTTGTAACCTTAACGTTATTCCTGTTTCCCACCATTCTATGGGAGAAAATACTCGGCAATAATGTCACCCTCAAACGACACTCCTGTTAATTATTGAATGATTATATACGATGTTCCACTAGATATTCCAGGTGACAATGTACCGGAGATCATCAAGAAATCGGCCAAACTAGGAGAAGAATGTTATATAAAGAAACTATTTTGTATGAAGCCAAAAATGATTATGACGTGATCGCGATACTAAGAAGTAATGCCAGATATTTCTGTCAAATCAGCTGTAGATAATTTTTATCGGATCCTTTGATCGGTATTCAAAATTCTATTGGGTCATTTTTTGGCAACTCTCAACCAAAAATACAGCTCTCTGCGTAACATCATGAAGTAGAAGGGAAATCATAGATATGTTGCCACTGTATATTCCTGAGTCTATATTTAAGAAAAGTAAATCAATCTTCTTTCTCCCTTGTAGATTAGAACTGTCGGCAAACGGAGCGTCGTAAATGAGGCTTTATTTGCTGTTCGAATTGAGGAATTTAAGCTTCTTCTACAGGCGAAATGCCGATTAGTAGTGAGGCACTGAACTCTCCTAAAGGACCTTCTTTGATAAGATCGTGTTTGCGTCGCACTTCCGGCGACAGAGCTAAGACTCTCCAGGGGGGAATCCCCTCTACGCCTCGGGAACTAATTTTGTCTCCCCCAAGCCACACAGAAATACGTCGTGTTTACCTCCTTCCTTTCACTGTTTACCAACACGCGAAGTTCAGGGTTCATGCGGTCCTGGAGCCAGGACATCCGTCCATGTACCTAATTCACCATTAAATCAATGCTTCGTTTACATCACCTCTGCACATACTTCGACAACACCTACGTAGATTGGTTCCGGAGCATATAAATGTTAGCAACGATTGCAAAGTGAATTGCAATTCCAAAGGATTGCGAAAATCCAGAAATAATTAGTGGTTAACGACGTATCGATTTCTCAGATTTTATCCAAATCCCTTATAAATATTTTTTATATTTATTTGTATCGAGCGTATTTAATTTGATTGAATTAAAAGCTTTTATAATGCTTGGAATGCATTAATGAGGATTTCTGCATTACCGACAGATTTCCAACGTGCGCAAACCAAAACTAATTTTAGTTGTTTTCCTCGATTCCTGGCTCTGCAAAAACCATTCTACGGGAGGCCATAGGAGTCATGAACAGCAAAATTTTTATACCTGAAAAAATCTGAAATGCAAGACGAACGTAGTATAGTTAATTAATTAAAATGAAATAAAAATTGACAAAGAGGCTATTATAACATTTAATGTTTATTTAAATGTCAGATAAACTAAGTATTTAAAATAAACTTAAACTTTGTACCTATATGTTACCAAGTGCCTCGATAATATATTGTAATGAAAGGGCTTTTATAATATAATAATGTATGCAAGGAATTTGACTATATAATTTAAATGAAGGGATAACTCAATAAACAAATCCAATTTACTAACTAAAAAAAATTAAAACTTATTAACACTAATTAGACAATTTCACTTTCTCTTTTTCTCAGTGGATTTTGGGCTAAGTAGCTGAGACACCATTAAATGAAAGATTGGGTACGACAATGCATAAAAATGGCGTTGATTAACTAGGTGGATCTCACCAGAGGGAAAATTTCTACTGTCCATCAGGACTTCACGCAGCCGGCAATGAGAGGAGTGTCCGGGCGTCGACGTCGGTCACTTGCCAATGCTGATGCTGTCGTCGGCGTCTCTCCGCTTCCGCTCAGAAGGCTCCAATAGTTTTAATTAATTTTAGTCCATCGTCTTTTGCGACGTTCTCCAATTCAACATGTGGCCGCCATCTCTCTCCAATGGCTGTATCCAACCCTTTTGTCCTCGCGTATTTATTTAGCCGTCATTTGTTTGTCCAACTATTTAGTTGCCTGACCAGGCCGCTGTTGCCACCCCACCTCTTACATCTGGCCGCTAGCCCTTGACGTAAAACAAAGGCATACGTCCCCCAGCATACGCTCTCTTGCCTTGGCGAAACATTTAACAAAATAATTGATAATTGCGATAATGCACACAACAATACATTATGACGTTACACTCATCTCACACGTCCGCCTAGTCGACATTGTCCGTAGTTTTATTCCTTCCTACGAGCCTCAGATCTGTAGTCCGCCACTACGATACTACATCGAGGTGACGCCCTGGAGGCCGGAAACTGAGGTATACCGTGACGTAGGGGAAAGGTGGAGGGAAGCAAGCTTGTGGCGATAGAAACAACCACAAGGATCCTTCTTTTTGTATTTTGACGTTGGACTGAACGGTAGACAGTAGCCCTGGGTTCAGGACTGCACTCTGAAGAGAACAATGGTGCGAGTCTGGAATTGTGTATCAGCTTTGTACTAGTATCTATGAACTTTTTTTAAAAAAATAGCTTTCTTCTATTCGAGTCAATAAACCTTTATCTTTCGTATTGTGGCTTTGTTTTTCGCTTAGCTCTACCTATCACGTGCATTAAATTCAACGATGAAAATGAGAGTTTCATTACTATATATACAAATATTTAATTGATCTTCGGCTCACTTTGATTCATGTCTCCTCCATCAGTTAATAGTATCATTATGCTGCACTTGAAATGAAATATCTAAACAATATTTCTGTCTAAGAATAGTCAACACTCGTAGTTTCGACTTACGCAATGAAAGGCAACCAACAATTTTTGTACGAACACAGCTAACGGGAGATATTTTTATAATTTTTTTGAATAGCGTAATTCTTAAGTATATATGTTTTATGGTTTTATACATGGTTTGTAATACTGTATCCTTAACTGGATCTAATACAAATGCCTAGTTGTTTTGAAACCCGATTACTGTAAAACACTTTCTGTTGTTACGTGATGTATTTTAAGTCAAAAAACAAATGCAGTTATTACGCTATCAAATTCGAATTGACGGTAGGTTTAGACGTTTGAATGAGCCATGTCAGTTCAGCAGGTTGAGAGCGGAGTGAAAATGAAAGGAATAAAGACATTATTCGCCTTGACACGTCCCACATGAAGTAAGTGTTTGCCAGCTCCGTAACATTCTCATTAGCATTCTCGCCTTGAGGGTACAAATTGCAGCCAATGATGTCATGTAGCAGCAAAACCCGCAACTGTGCCATAATAAACTCCTGACTTCCTGGAACCGCTAATGAAACGAGCAGCTGTCGCAGCATCAGTTCCAACTCCAGACACTAAATCAGTCTTTCTCCTACTACTATACCTATAACATTAAACACGTATTTATCTTTATTTATATTTACTATAATTAACTAATGGCTTATTTGTTTAAATAATACGTACGTTTATGGCCTGAAGTACTTCAACCCTTAAGAAGAGGAAAACGTGATGCATTAAATACATACTGTAATTCAGAATCTCAAAAGAGACGATCATTCTCGGGAAAAAATACAATAAAATGTTCAGACGTAAAATAAATCATTGGATAGTAAGAAAGCGGAAAAGAATTCTGTCTTTGTATAATGTATAATGGCACTTATATGAGTGAACCATTTTAGAGAGCCGATGATAATAAATTCTCGTAACAGTATTTAAAAACACATAAAACGAGGAAAGAACGACAACGACCCTGAAGTAGTAATTCTAGATTATTATATTCAGAGATATGCTGTTCTGCATATCACCAAACTCTTAAATGCAAAATATTTAAATTGGAATATAATGTTAAACTTCGTCGTATATTGTGGTTTTTTAATTCATCAATGTACTTATTCTTTTTTCAAGTAATTTTTTAAGTGAATGATTTTTACTTACATGATTTTTTAAGTAATGTAGTATAATATAAAAGTAATGTTGCATCATTTTTTTAAATATTTCAAATAATTCGTATTTTTAATTTTGTAGATCACTATGGCAATGCTGAAAGCTCCTGCAAATTTTATAAATTTTGAAACAATTAACCTATAGTTTTGGTTAATTAAATGGTGTGACTAATAAAATCAATTATTCTTTTGAACGGTGCATAGTCCATCTTAATAGATAATATTATTTTTTGTTACACTTGTTTTACATTTACTAAATTTTCATCGAAGCGACTCTCAAATTATGGTCCAAGCTGCATATTCACAACATGTATTACCTCCATATAATATGGAATGTTCTCAAACCATCTGAGGATATTTTCATCTAGAATAAAAAAACTTTGATATGTTGTAAGATTCGTTTAATCCCCAAACAAAATTGTTTATGACAATACAAGACATTTCTAACAAAATAATTTTCCTTGGTTATTCAAGTACAACTAAGTCTTTTTCTTTACAATCAGGATGCATCCGTTCACAATGTTCCTAAATCTTCTGTGAATTAATAACATCGTTCGCTAATATTTTTTCTCGTAAAAGGCAGAACGCCTGACATTTTCGGAGCTAGAAATAAACCTGACACTAAATTACATTCCACGAAAAATCAGAAATTATATTTTATTTTTAAATAAAATATACTTAAAAGTAAAATATAATTTCTTATTTTTTGTGAAATATAATTTAGTGTCAGATTTTTTTGGGGGGTAACAGGCTACATGAGGGTGATCCTGAAACAGGCAACTCCCCTTTAATAGCATAGGAAGGAAATTGAAAAGGGGGGGATGCGGAAGGTAGAGCAAGGTAGCCAAGGGTTAACTAGGGCCCCCGGGCTATGGTTTACGGATCCTACCCGGTGTTTCACCTAAAGGGATGCAGGGAAAACCCTAGATAACATGCATCAGGTAGGTCGGGCATTGGGTACTATTCTCACGCCCTTCCGAATGACGGGAGACGAGTTTGCTGTGGGGACGCAGCATTCCTTCCCGTGTCCACAACGGGCTCTCCCACCAATTTCAGGCAGTGCCCAAGTTTGGTCCTCCTCTAAAATAGGTGAAGGTGTCTCGGCATATGAGAACTTTGATAAAAAATACCCAGAGAGAGTGCGAGGCATCCCCGACATGATCAGGTAAGCCCCGCAGTCACTCTGGGCTGAAGCGTCTACGAGAAACACCCGCAGCGCTTTTCCGATGTCATCAGATTTATTATTTACCACATAATATATATACAAAATTATTAAGTTGTCAACTGCAGGTATATACAATAAATTTAGCATTTGAAACATATTCTAACCGAATTTGCTTTTAAATTGTATTCATAAATATTATATTTTGTAATTTTTCCATTTTTTAGAAAAAATATTGATGACTATGCCTCTTAAAAATTTTAATAAAAAATTGGAATCAATATAATTTTGGTTTTATTGAACTGCGTGACTGAATTAAAATCAAGGGTTTTTCTTCAGTATCGTCAAAATTTAAATCAGTCATTTAATATTAAAAAATCCTTTAAGATACTATTCCTACTGTTTTATAATGAATAATTTAACGAAAAGGTTGGAATTTTTTATGAAAGCTGTTTGCGATTTAGCAGTATGGTCAATCCATTTACACTAGATGCTTGAACATCCCAGAAAAAGTGAATTCTCTTATGATAAAATAGGTCAAAAGGTTTTTTATTTTTGTTAGGTTCGAAAATAGTATTTACTTTTGTTAGAGAGCATGCTGTTGTTACGTTTGCTCCTACCTTTCCGTAATTAGCGTTTACGGGGCAGTCTTATCATTTTCAAGTAACCTGCATAGTGTTCATTACATTACGGCCTTGCAATCAAATATCTATTTCCTTACTTTTTTCATATACTTTGTGAAACATAAAGTTATTTATTGATACTTTTAAAAAAATTTTAGGGTAACTGTCATAACATTTTGAAGTTATCTCCATTTTACAAATGAGTTTTTAAATTATATTCATTGAGTTCCAATATCTTTGCTAGGAGAACAGATAAGCAATTAATGATTTTTTATATACCAGTTGGTATAGATTTGACCCAGTTGTTATACATTCAAAAAACTTTAATTAACGATACGTTTCTTTAAAACTCACGATTCTTATCCTAATAATCAAAATTTTTACAATTCCCGAATATAATAAATAATATGCAGTTAATACAATTGTAAACCCCTAGAGTGCTAGTGCACCTACAAAGCAACAGTATGGAAGAGGTGAGAAGTGAAACAGATGTATAAAATATCTCTCTTTTTATAACTCATACGTGAGTGCAGCGCTATGGAGATCTGGAAATGCGACAAGCTCCAGCTTAAAAAAAGGGCTCTGCTAACCTACTCGCGCATACGCGTTATTCGTTTCTGTGTGACGTTTATTAAAAAAATAAAATTAAAAAGCATTTACAATTCAATCTAACTTATTTAAAACAAATCGAATAAAAATATATTTCATTTACTCTGACTTCGGTTGATTGAAAACATTAATTAACCACCATCGATTCTATAATTAAGATCGACCTCCAATCGAACCCTTTGCAAACAGCTGCTGAAGAACGTTGATGTCCAAGAAGCGTACGCGGATAAATCAAGCTTTTATGATATCGAAAGCAAAATCTGTGCCAGATGACGATGCCAACTGGCTTGCAGGTTTAGCATATCTGGTAGATTCGACTGCTCTTTTAAATTACTTATATACGCCTCCAAGGACAGTACAGTATACGCGTTAAATTTAAATTAAAATTATAGCAGAAACAAATAAATTAAAACCAATATAGCAGCCAGAACGGTATCATATTATGTAATTTTAAAATAGACTACGCTGTTTTCCAAAAAATAATCAAATGTGAATGTTGGCACAGTCGGGAGTTATTAGTGTGAATTAAATTTTCCAACAACTACTTTCAGGATGAAATACGTTTCCCGCAAAATTAGAATGTTGAATGAAGACAGTGAGAGTTAAAGACAATTCAATCGAATTAGTTTCTAAAATTCAATTAAAATAATCGCATTCGTTTCATGATTCCTAGTCATCTTTTAATTTAAAAAAGTCAATAATCAAACGTTGTACGTAAGAAGTAAAAACATTGTATAACTAATTCGTTTCAGTTGAATTTATAATAAAAAACTTGAAATTATGTGTTTCTCATCAAAAATGTTGTAGGAGAGGAGTTCGTTGTCTATCTCCAATTTTATTAGGGCAGAGAAATACTGAAGCCAATAGCGTTTGTGAAGTAATGAAGCTGCTGCTGGACGATTCCTTTGAAACCCACCTTAAAAGCAATGACACAAGTCACGAGGGAAGTGTACTTTTCTTTTCCTGCACGACATATGTAAGGCGATTACGTCTGCCTCCGCCTAAGAACTGTTAGGACGCTTCTCTGTGTTAGGTGAGGTATGATATATATAAATTCCATATAGTAGATGTAATCTTTGAGGAGCCGCGAGCAGTGAGAAGATACATCCAAACTTGAAAGAAGCGTGACTTATGATTTGCGTGGCACTAAAACGTGAATAACAGTCGTCCTTGTGGTGTCATTGTTGGCGAATATTTACGTACAGTATTTCACAGTGAAACCAGAAGTTTATTCTTTCACCACATTTCTTTTTTTTCAGGAAAACTATTCAAGATATTAATTATTTTTTTCTGCGTTAATTTGTATTAGTATTAGTAATTCAGTAAGAATTGTAATAATGTTTAAATGAGTGCAAATATTGATTAAGTTTGATGTTTAAATGCACGTTCGCTGAAAAACTATCTTTTCTCATTACATAGTTGAGATTTTATATACAAAAATTGTTTCCATTTGAGCTCACATACGAGGTGTGGCTATAAAATATAAAGACTATTGCTTCAAAACGATTTATTTTGAATTCATACATATTTAATTATTATCACCTTCAATGTACACTCCTCCTTTATTCCTGCAAATGTCCATTCGAATTTTCCTATGTTAGAATCAGCGCTGGAAGTATTCTTCTCCCAACTTTTTCAAGACGCGTATTGCATTTTCTTTCTCATCTTCAGCGACATAAATTATTAATGCAGATTTGACCCGGGCAAAGAGATAAAAGTTCTGTGAATGAGGTGTATTGTCTAAGATTGGGATGTTGTATATGGCTAGAAATGTCTTGACACTGTGGAGGAGAATTCATGACTTGTTCTTCCACAATTTGGGCCATCTTTTGCCCATTGTTTCACGGAGATAAGCAATAACCTCAGAGCAGTAATGTTCGTTAATTATGAAACGCGATTACTGACTTTGGTTTGACGTGGAAGGACGACCTGGGCGAATATCATGTTCAACGTCTTCTCGGCCAACTTGAAAACGTTTAAACGACTCGAAAATTCGGGAACGTGATATAAATTCTTTTTTATACCGTTATTTTAATAAAATATGAGTTTCAGTAACGCTTTATCCAAGTTTCATGTTGTAATATAATAGGGGGTTTATTATTTAAATTATATAACAAAATTACTTTGTGATTTAAAAAAATAATTTTATTTGTTAAAAAAATAATTCCTTTATTGGGCCCTGAGAACTATTACAATTGTACATATTAATTAAAGGGGATGATTGTTTAAATATTAATGGGTTTTTTAGGGTTAAGTATTCGTGTAACAACGTAATACAGAGATTTCATTTTCACGACGAACCTGTTTCATCTTCTCAGCGATTGCGGAAGTTCTGCGTAGTAGAGTTTTCCTCCCACACTCTGCGGTCTTCTTTTATCGGGTGTTGATTTGTCCTCGGTCGACGGAAAAAAGCTCTGGACCTGGTTCTCCCCGAAAAACGATTTTCCAATTTCTTCACTCCAGCAAGCAGTTCGAAGTTCTGGCCTTCCTTGCTCGCTCTTTTTTCTAACTCAAGAGCAACAATTCTCAATTCCCTTTCAACTCTCCATCAAAGCTGAATTATTAATTTTCATTTCTATCCTCTCTCTTATTTTCTCGGCTTTCTGTTCCCTTCCACTTTCGAACAACACTCAGCTCCTCTGCTTCCTAGTCCTTTCAACGCCTTGATCCATTCTCCTCATTTCATGTTCTCGCCTCTCCTTCTCCAAGGGAAAGCACTACCCCACATGATGTGTGCTCGCCAATCTTTACGCGTCCTTCGTCCAGCGCAGGAATTTTTGCTGACGAAGGGATGGATGTCCTTGGGAAATTTTCCAAAGTGAACCTCCCTGCAGCAAAATACCCCTAATCTCTTAACTGCAGGCAGATGCGTTTTTCAGGCGACATTCTGGCGCCTGGAATTCCCACATTTTACCTGGCTGCCTCCGAGTTTGAATATTCTTGCTCAATTTCGATCGTTTAAAAAACTAAAAATTTGAAATAAATACTGAGTTAAAATGTGAAATTTCATAACGATGAACGTTGCTCCATTAATACACTGGTCATCTATCCGACAAGAAAAAGCAACAGGTAAAAGTAATTTGTTTACAGAAACGGGAGGCTCCTCATTCGAAAGAGAAGGCTCTACTCTGCCTGTTCGTCATTGGCGTTTGACACATTCGTATGTCTTTTGTGGAAGCATAGTCTCGTTATTTATCGTATTACACGATAACGTTCCATAGATTCACTTTTTATTGAGTGTGAAACGCAATACTGTCACACGTATTAATTATAAAAGTGTTTTACCATACTGAGATTTACTGTCGTTTACTGCCGTACAATTCAGCTCGAGGAAGCACTTAATAGTAGCTGTTATTGTAATTCCATAGGAAAGGAGCAACACACGCGCCGCTATGCAAGTGCTCTCTGATTCATAATGCAAGCTCATGCAGCGTCGGAGCCGTTGAAGAGAGCCGTAAAGATATTTTCTTTTGTGACAGTGCGTAGTCTCTCGGGACCTTCAGCGAGCTGCATGCAATATTCGCAGAGCAGACACCTCTGCCAGAATTTGGCTGTAGTCCCGCATCCCTCATCTGCATCACAATAATGGGCTTTGTCCACGCCGAGTCTTAAGTGAATTAATGTTCTGGAGGAGACTTGCCCCAGACCGTCTACGTACATGCCTTTGCCCGCATATATTCTCAATAACAAAATTTATATTCGCCCAAACAAAACGAACCTTTCCATACGCGTATAACTTGTGAAGTTAATAATAATGGCCCTACTTTTCAGACAAATTTTACTATATTATTGATGTGAGTAAAAGAAAATTAATTACTAAAATTATATTAGATTCAGTTACATAGGCAAAATTTTAAATGCATCTGGATCTTTCGATACTACTTCACGACTTTCTCTTACAGCGTTTAAACACAGAATGAAAAGCAATGAACATTTTTAAAGTAACAGAGAAACGTTGTTAAATATTACCATTTCAAGTTTAATAATGTCAATATTTGGAATATATTTTAAAACAATATTACTAAAAATATTCTTTTACAATAAAATGATATACTGTATGAATATTGTGGCATCATCAACAAAAAAATTACGATTAAATTTTTAGCAGTGTTAACTTGGTTTGTTTTACAATTAAACCTTTACTGAATACACCACATTTAATGTTTGACTAAGGGCTCAACCTTTTGATATTATTAAAACCTGGTTTTATTTTATGAAATATATATTATTCAAGTTTATGCAGTCAAAAATTTTCAATAATGTAAAATTATTTATATTCATTTTCTTACTAAATATAATAAAAATGTGACCTATTTTCAAAATTTACTATACTTATTTTTTAACTTGCTCCGGCTACCCGCATGGACTTACACCAAATTACGTTTCGAATCTTAAATAGAGAGAAAATACCGCGCCGTAAAGTTAAACCCTTTAGAATTATGCAAAGAAAAGAAATAATTTATGTACCCAGAATTTAGAAATTATATAAAAAATTATATAAAAAAAAGCGAAATTACCACGTCGACGTGAGAACATATGTAATTGGGCTGTTACTATGGCTGAGCTATTGGCTACTCCGTCTCAGATAATCGTATGTGGATGAGGAAGAAGATGAGGTGCGGTATCGCCGCTGATGGCGTCAGATCACTGAACTCAGAAACTGATTGTCTGTTTAGTGCTTCTACACCACGTAGTAGAGGTTGATGGCTGGCTTCCACCTTGCTTCTCCTGACGGCAAAGTTCTACCGTTCAAGAGAAATTGCTGGCTCTGGACTTACTGTCCAAAACTTCTCTTCTTGGCTTGTCAGCTCTGACTATCCGTCCTCCTATCATTCACCACACCAACTGTCCTCTTTCCCCACCTTCTTCAGCATATGTCATTTTCTCTTCCCATCTTGACCTCCAATCACAACTTATAATTTTTGGAAGAACACACTCCCAATTGTCCGCGAATTTGGCCAATCTCCGCTATTTTGTACCTTGGCGGGGAGAAATAATTTATACGGAGGCACGCGCACCCAGGTATACGCAGGGTTTCATACATTTTTGTTCTGGAAAATATCACACATTCCCCGCAAAAAAAATCTCCAGATCGATGTTCTCACGATATTTTTCTCATCCTCCGCACATGGAACAAAAAACGTGTATTCCAAGCGGTCAGCCGGATACTAAAAAAAGAATTATCTATTTTAATAACTAATATCTTAACGTATAGTACATATCTATATTATTATCTAATATCCACTACATGTGGTTAACTACATAACTAATCAGATTGTTAGAACCACTGTCTTCTCTTTGAATTAAAGTCATTGTCCCTTTGTTCAATTTAAACAATTCATTATTTATATCATCAATCATCCAGTTGTATTTATTTCAAGAACAAAATCGCACAGTTTTATTATTTAATTAGTCATATTTTAAATTCAATTATCAAAAACTCTGCGGTTTCTCATGTTGTTGTTGTTGTGGTAATCAGTCCTTAGACTGGTCAGATGCAACCATCCATGCTAACCTATCCAGCACAAGTCTTGGCTTTCCTCTTTTGTTCTTACGCCACACTCTTCCTTCTAATGTTAATTTTACAAGACCCTCATGTCTCAAAACGTGGCATATTAATCTATCCCTTCACACTTGGTGAAAGTCCTCCAATTTTTTTGTCTCTTCCCCTATTCTTCTTAGAACTACCTGGTTAGTTACCTTATCCACCCATCTGATTTTCATAATGATTTGATACTTGCTAGGAGAACATTAAGGGAAGGAATGTCGTCAGTGATATGGAAGCGCATGATTCATTGGCTCGTAGCATAACAAATGTAATAGATCATAATTGATAATGACTACTTATCGATTATACTTCCTTAAGCAAACTTGGTGGAATGTGGTCTATAACATTTGTTTGATTATATAGAATCGATTTGAAGAAAGAATGGTTCTTGTTATTTTATTTGCAAATATTTATATTATACAATACGGATAAATTATACGTCTGATTTAATTAGTAATTAATTTACGACATTGGTTTTATAAATTCGCTGTTCATCCTATTACTCAATAACATGCATTTAGTTGGCAATCTGTTTTATTATCTGATATATGATTTTTTTGTAATTATTAATAACGTTAAAAAAATTTTCAGGTCAATCACATTCCGTCTTCACCTATCATAATTTTCTACGTGAAGCTCGCAGCTTTAAGCGTTGAAAAATGACAAAATATGAGGTTAAATGCGAAAGCTAATATCATAAATTAGACAAGAAGAGTTTTAACTTTTTGTATTATAAGCCCACAAGCTATAACCAGCGTATTTTATTACTTTCAAACTACAGTACTAATTTTTTACATAAAACTGAAAACAAGGAGTTTTCCGTTGACAATTAAGCCATATTCGCGTAGAGACAAAATTTTAATTTTTACTAAACAAAACATTTAGAATTTTACATAATATGGCACGATATATATATATATATGTTGAATATTACAAACGTTACATCAAACTAACCACTATTTATTATATATTTACGTACCCTCGATCAGCCAAAGAAAATATTTTTCTATTAGATTTTAACGCGTATCACCGATTTTATCGCCATGCATCGGCTTCACGCAAAATATAGATCATAAATAAAACTGGAACAAAGTATAACTGATTTCCTTACTAAGAGCAGTAGATGATGCACTAAATAATGCCAAATTAATATTAAAAATAATAATTATGATTACATATGTTTTTATTCTTTTTAGTAGGATAACATTCCGAAAACCATTTATGTATTTTCCTTTTATTATTTTAAAATAAGAGCATTATTATAAAAGAAACTTCCAATTGAAGCTGCAGAGGTACACTTGTATTTCATATTTTCTCTGATATTTGTAAACGTGGGCGAATGTTTTACTTCGTTAATCCAGGAAAATGTAAAGTGGGAGTTTTATTAACGTTAAAATGTGCCATATTCATTGTTTGGGATTTCCATCTTCGGCTATTGTTATTTTCTACAACGAAGCTGTGAGCTTTAAGCGCTGAAAGCTGACTGATACAGTTATTCCCAAAGTGATGTTAAACACAATGCGGAAGCCAATATCATACATTTGCAGTTGAGTTGGACAAAGAGTGTTTGCAGTTCCCACTGGCTCCGTATGCAACTTAGATCATAAAGTTACAGACGCAGCTGAAGAACCTAGATTAAACTTAATGCGGGAGCCGCTTCAAGTTTCTCCAGATGGGGGAAAGAAGTAATTTTGTTCCTTCTTTATTGTAGTAATCCAATAAACTTAATATCAACGAAATGAATCTTATCATTACCACTAATTTCATTTACAAATTGTTTAATCAAAACTATTTTTAGAATACACCAAAGTTAAATTTTACAGAATCAGTAATATTAATTTTCATTAGGGCTTATGACATATATTTTAATTATAAGAACTCGTTTAGTAAAAAACTGAATTCAGTAAGATTTCAAGACTCTTAATAACTATTGATAAATAGGACGACAGAGTAATCGAACCATAGAAATTGGTAACTATTGAATGATCGATTGTCAATAAGAGTAATTTAATGTAATAAATGATATTTTTTGAAATGATACACATTAGTATCTCAAAAACATATTCTGTTTTCTGTCCGCAGATTACTTTTATTACATACATTTCATTATTTTCCTTCCTGTGTCGATTAATTTCAACTTGTACTTCTCTTTTAAGAAATACCAAAAGCCTAGTTTAACTTTGCGAGTTTCGTAAATAAACCTTATACTAAGCATAATAGTTTGTTATGTTCACAAAAATTACAATTTTATTAATTAATAATAATAATAGAAAAAAATTCCTGTATTACTGCTAAAACATTTGCTTACCAAATACACTCACATAACCACCCAGATTCCGAATCACCATTGGCTTGTGTTAACAGTATTTTTGCCTCCGATTCTCATCAACAAAGCTAGATACAAACTTAATTGTTTGTTGTACTCCATGGCGATGATGGATGTGCGACGGTGAAGACAGGCCGGGATAGGTACCGCGGAATGCAGCTGTTTAAACAGGGATTACGTCATTCAATGACAACGAATCACTAAAAAACTACTCCAATACATGATTACATTCAAGATCAAACAAGCATCAGTATTTAAAAATCTTTACAATATATCAAATTACTATGTCCATGTATTTAATTATTTCCGATAAGTATTTATTAGCAACACGAGCAGAATAAATTAAATAAACCAGTTCGTTTCTCTTAAAGCAAATAAGTATATTCATATTAAACAATCTGTCTTATTGAAATATTAAATAAGTTACACAAATGACTAGTATCTAATTTCTAAAATCTGATATTAAAAACGCATTATTTCCTAATAATTTTGGTAAATTTCATAAAATTCATGTTCGTACGAATTCCTAGCTTCACGAATTACTTGAAAGTTGTTTCCCAGGCTGTACTGCATAATAATATTTTTTTTAATTTCTCCTGAACCCATAATCATATCTATTACTTCACTAACGTATTTGTTTACCGTAATATATTAATATACATACATATATACACACTAAACTGACTCAAAATTCTTGACAATAATCTAATATTTCATTCACCATTCAAACAAGGTGATAATATATTACTAAGCAAAAATTCGCTAGATAAAAATATACACAGTATATCTTGCATGCGTCATTAAAGAAAATTTCTCACCCAAGGATATTTTATCCATATAACACAGCACTATAACTAGTTACGACTTAAAAATGAAAAAAGTGATGACTTAAAATGTGACGTCACAACTTCCATATAAATCATATAACATCGAAATGTTAAAAAAGAAACATTAAGGGTACATAATTTTAAGTATGATAACATTAAGTAATAACATTTTCCCAAGAGATTTTATTTACTAGTAGCAAGGACTTTTGAAGGGTTTTATATACGCCCCTGCTTGTGTATGCAACACATCAGTCTCCTGCGTCAAAAGTCCAGCTGGATAAAACACATCAGCGGTAGGCGTTCACCAGCGGGCGGAACAGATAACAAAGTTAACCATAACACCATTAGATATCGCTCAAGATTCTGTCGTTCAAGCAACGTGGCAATCAAGTTCCTCTTACCATCACTTTACACTACTGTTTCGTGATTCAAGTATTCGTATTTATAAATACTATTGAATAATAAATTAATATTTTCAGTGCCCCTGTTAACTATTAAAATTTCCTCTTAAAACTTTACTAATGTAAATATCAATTAATAAAAATGAATAAAATCACAACTTTTTTTAGTTCTTACAATCATTAGTTTGGTACAATAATTGTTCCAGTAAATACATGATTAAAATAAAGTAATTACAAAATTATAATTATCTAAGGAAGTGGAAATACTTCAATTGAAGCTCTGTAAAGCATATAGTATATTTTAGAAGAAAGACAAGAATGGGAAAATGTCAACCGGACCAGGAACTCGAACCGAGGATCTTCTGATATCCAGCTGGGTGCCCCACCAACTGAGCTAATCCGAGTCAGCGTCCAAGAACCGATCCAACATCTCTCCATTTCCGTAAACCTAAGCTAGGTTTCACCTACCAATTCACTAACCACACACTTCACACATTAATTATAGGAAACGTGTGAAAAATGGACACGGTTTACGGGAATTGAGAGATGTTGTATTGGTTCCTAGACGTCGACTCGGATTAGCTCAGTTGGTAGAGCACCCGGATGGATATCAGGAAGTCCTTGGTTCAAGTCCGTAGTCCGGTTCTTCTAAATTTATGATAATGTAAACACGAAGGAAGACTATTCCATTGATTAGCCTACTTCAGCTGATGGGTTAGGTTGTTTTATTTTTCCCCTTGTGTATCTGAGAAGCATACGATGTGGGTGGGTGAGGTTTGACAGGCGCTGTATTGATTATTGGAAAATATATGACGATATGGTATGCGGGAATGACGGTAATTTGGGTTAGGGTGTGCCTGAATGTTCTAGGGAAAGGATGAGGTCGATTAGGAGTTTGAGCCGACGGAAGCGTAGAGGGGGAGGATTGTCATGAAGTTGTTGTATAGTGGAGTCCGGGCGGTTGAGGGTGCTTTTAATTAGGGAGGTCACAGATTTAATGATTATGGGTTTTACTTTGGGAAGTTTGGTGTTCTAGTGGATGACGGAATTTCTAAGGTACTACGGAAAGTTTGTAATGGTGTTTTAATATTGATTGAGTGAATTTTTACTGCTGTTTCCCATATGGACGAGGTATAGGATCAGGTGGGTTGTATTATGGTGAGGTATAGGATGCGTTTTGTACTGATGGTAAGAGGGGCTTTTCTATTTAGGAGGGGATATAGGGCTCTGGATTTATGATTGATTTTAGAAAGGAGACGCTTAATGTGAGATTTAAACAAGACTTTTGGATCGAATATGATTTCTAGTAGTTTCTGTTTTTGTAGGAACTGTTTAGATAGAGGTGAATTTGGGGTAGAGTATTTCAACAGAAAGCTGTGGTAGTCAGAGTCAGATCACTAAATTCCTTTGTCACGCCAAAACATTCCTTTGAAAAGAATAACGATCACAAAAAATCACTATATTTCATAAAAAAAACTTCAAAAACGGTAACGAATTACTTGAGAAAAACATTATTATCTACTAATATTCTTTTTGTGTGAAGGGGAAATTCTCCCAGAACTACTTTTTGTGTAACGAATGTTACGGCCTGTGTGTCTCTTTAGTGGCCTCAGCACCAATCAGAAGCCTCCATGTCAACGTATAATTGTGACTTATTCTACATATTGCATTACATATACCTGTAATTTTTATTGATAAAGTTGATTTGGTTTCTGCGATGAAATATGATCAATTTTGTTTCTAGGAAAGAAATCATATCACAATTTACAATGCTGTTATTACAGGACATGGAACATGTAAACAGCTATTCAGTAATAAATAGAACATCATTGGTATTGGGCATTAACGTTTGTCACCAATCATTAGCAAAGTTGTTTCTGCTAATTTAATGTTGTATGTTATTATAAAGTTTAAAATATATAGCATCTGTCAACGTGTATAAACATAGATTACTCTTTAATTTCTCTTCCAGTAAAGTGAAGAGCGTGGGAGAAGTATCGAAAGCCCACTTACAGTTTATCTAGTGGTTTTACCTACAGTCATAAAATATATCCACGCATTCCTAGCTCTCCCTTCAGAATCTCACCTTTCTATCTCTTCCTATGTTATTAAAGGGGAGATGACACAACGTAAATGGTCATGAGGTAGTGTATTTTTAAAAATAAAAGGGTTCAGAATTGATTGTTGAATTAAAGGTTTCTAATTATTAGAGTACAACTATAAAACAAAAGTAATACAAACGTATTTAAAAGTTTGTGTTGCCTCAAGTTCGCCGTAATTATTTCGGAATATACGAAAAACGAATATATTAGTGAGTCTAAAATAAGTAATATAATCAACACATTTATATAATAACGGGTATTCGTTTCATGAAGCTTGTATTATGACTACAAAAAAATAAACTGATCGCTTCTGTAGATCAGGTGGTGGATATTGTAATAAATTTTACCTATTTTAATATATGGAGAGAGACGAGTCTTAAACGGCAGAGATTAATCAGCGTTTTGTTTCTCATAACCAATCGGACATATTCAAATTTAAAGTAATTTGGAATAGGATTATTTCAAGCTGTTGTGTTGAAAAGAATCAATATTGGTATACTTTATAAATAAACAAAAACATTTAATATACAACAAATTAATTTTTTGTTCAATTTGGCAAAATAATTTCATTCAATCTCAACTTCATAAAATAGAACAATCCCGGAATTCTATCATCAGGTCCACATGAATTCATTAATATTGACTATTTTCCTTTACTTGTATGATCCATTAGTAACAAATACGACCATAAGGAATATACGCGCATTAACTCGAATACTCCGATTTTCTCTCAGAATCAAACCACGTGATACATTATTTAAAATAATTTGAAGCTCAGCTCAATTTTGCGTGTACGCATCAAATAACCGACCACACATTTTTATGTAGGCGTCATATTCGCTGTTTTGAATCCTAGCGGAGAATGAAAGACTCCCGTTGCGAATGAAATCATATCGAAAGCCTCATTCGTACATTACAATAAGTATAGAAAAATTATGTAAGCAATACTATACAGTTAATTACTACATTCATTTTTAATAATTTTAATATAAAATTAGAATACAAAAAATAACAATTTTGTTGGTGGTACCATTTCAAAGAAACAAAAATAATAGTGCTTCGACGCATTTTCTCAGACGCCAGAAATTAACTACATGAATAAAATTTAGTAGGAAAAAGTTTATAAAGATAATTTATGCTTATCTAATTATCAAGAATATATTTCCTTCTCTTCATGAACTTTATCTTCACAAGACCACTTGACTTTCCTGAAAGAAAATCACTGTATTCTGCTTTTTAGAATCACTTTACTTTCTTGCTTCCAGAAGACGACTCCAGAAATATTCGTCTAAAAATTGCCTCGGTCGCTGCCCGCTCATATATTGCCTGGAAAAATTTTCAATCACGGACAGTTAGCCAAAGATCCGGAAAATAATTTATGTTGAACTTCTCCGACCTCGAACACCTCTCTTTACAAAGTCTAGCCCCGTAAGACTCCACTCTGCCCTGTCTTTAAAGTCCAAAGAATTACTCTTGGTTCTCTCAACTCGCCCTCATTGCAATACATATTTTCTCCTCGATGTTTACGTCACCTCAATTATTACCTAAATGTAGTGTTTTCCGCCCAAAATACTTTAATGATCCCAATTCTTTGTTACAACTTTCCTATGCGGTATCAGTTAAGAACATACATAATAATAATAATAATCATATTCCGAGATTCTGTAAAGAAGTTAAGCTTCAAGGATGTGGAATGGGTCACGGTGTACATTTATTACATTATTTTATTGTATAAAAGAAAAATATACTTATAACAAATTTTTGTATATTATAAACTATTATAAATTACTCTTCTCCGATTCTTCTATAAATTCCTTTATTGAATAGAAGGAGTGGCTAAGTAAAAATGAGCGAAATTCAGTGTTAAATTTACCTTGATTATCGGACAACTGTTTAATTCTGTGCGGCAGTCTGTTGAAGATGGATATAAAAACTTGTTACGTTATTTTTACTGAAATGGTCACCTCTGAAATTTATTCATATGGAAACATTCCACGTCTTATCTAAAAATATTTGAATATAATCAAAAGTAATTATGATAGTTTCACATACTCGACCGTCCCGATACAACGTAGTTTTTAAGTTAGAAGTTCAATACATTTGGAAATGAGTTGTTCTTATGAATATCTGAGAACTAATTTCTGTTTTGATTTATTAAAACTGTCCGCTTTCTAGCAAACTTGAATAATTCATTACGTTAATAATTTGCTTTACAAATAAGAGAATTGTAGTCATTAACGTATAAACAATAATTTTATTTGCATAAAGCATAATTTATTTGAATTAGGAAATGTTAGGCTAAATAGTATGTTTGTAAATAATGTTGAACAATAATCATTCCCAGAATCATTATATCTTGAGAAATGATCATTTTTAAATTTTAAAGTTTCAATTGAATAAATTCTCTTACATTAATACAAATTAGCGGAGCAACCCTCGACTGTAAACAGTAACAAGCTCAAGAATACCTTAATGTATTTCACATGTTGACACTTTAATATGCTTCGTGGAATTAATAACAGTTAAAAATGAAAATTGTAATATTATGTATTGAAAGATCTGAAAATTCGAATAACAAAATCCAAATTGCATCCAAACCAGGTGCTTCTTTATGCGTCGTAAGAGGACAGTGAGGATACATATTCTTTTGTTTTTCTGATGAATGGAGGGAGAGTGTTTATCTCGTAGGAGATGGAAAGTGGTTCTGCAAGGCGAAGCAGTTTCACTGCACGCAGAAATGCGTGTCCTCTCTGGCGGAGTCTTCCAGACCAAGGCTTCATTAATCCTTCGACTTTCTCTCGATTTGAGGGTTGTCCTGACTTTCTTTTGAGGTGTCCCGCAGGTCATACGCTAAGAAACCATCTAATTTGAATTAACAGCATTTTGATCAATTGTCTTCGCAGTAATATCAGTTCCTTTTTAAACTTGGTGTCTCAAGGAATGTAATTCAAAAGGTTGTATTATTTCCTTGGCTGATGCAAGAATTATATTAATTTAACCTTCACTTTGACTTTAACATTTAAATTGGAATATACATTTATATTATTCAAAATAACCACTTCACACGTTTTTTGATATTTGTCTTGAATTTCTTTTCCTAAAGAGGATTTCCTCCAAACACTCCCACAGGTAAATTATTCCAGTCGTTGATGGTCCTATTTAGTAATGAGAACTCTGTTTTTTGATTTCTACATTTTACTTTGAATTGATGATCCCATCTACCTATATAACTGGGCTTTTGCATTTTGGAGCTAATTCCAATTCATGGTTTTTGCCCCGTATAAGGTTTGAATAGAAAATGCAGCCTTGCTTTTTCCCTCCTTTGTGACAATACCTCCCAACCTAGTTGTTTTACATTTTCGTTTGTATGACCTGGCCCTACTAGCACAAAATTAGCACCCCTTTTTCTGAAATTCCTCTAATGATCCTATTTGATTTTTTCTTTAGGGATCCCAACAAGCCGCTTCGTATTCCAAAATTGGTCTATCAAAGGATGAATATGCCACCTCCTTTCATTTTGAGCTTCCCATTTTTAAGTTCCTCTTTATGAAATGTAAGGAATTCCTCGCTTTTCTGGCCGTGAAATAATGGACAAAATCACTCAATTCCTGCAAATAAGGTGCATCCGTTGTTGTGATTGACTGGTGGTCTACTTAAGAAAAAAGCTTAATGGACGACCTTGTTGGGGACCCACGAAACTATCAAGTGACCAAACAAGATGTATGAGAAGACCGACCAATCCGCGACCGGCTTAGACGGATTGCAGCACATATAAGTGCAGGTAGGGCCGTATGCAAGCTGATCTCCGGAATGCAGGGAGCGCCCTTAAGGGGCTTCTTCGCCTTACTCCCGCGTCTTCGCGTAACGCAATTATGCTAATGCTTAATACAAGCGATTCGCGACCGCAGATGTTTCCACGGTGCCGATAAGGCAGCATGCCACCGGGATAGTCCTGGCTATATTACGCATTTTTCCCTCTTCCGCCTTTTGTTTCCGACTTATCGATTTCCAGGCAATGAAAGTGAGAGGAAGGAACGTGGAGGAGAAAAGTGAAGACAAGAACGAGGGAACCGTGCGAAATCCTGAATGAGTTTCTTTTGTTCTCAGAAAATACAGGATTTGAATCACTAGTTATTAACGAAAACTGGTCAAACGATATGAGACCATGCCAAACAATTAATTTTTAAATGAAAATACTAAATGTGGGAAATATACAAAATAAATTCATACAACACCATATTATTAAAATATCCCTTTTAATAAGCAAAATTCAAAACTAAACATTTTACGATCATAATCACACATTATTTATGAAATTTGGCCCGCGACTTCGTTCGCACTTAACTTGAACAAATAGTTCTTTTTATTTTGACCTAGAAAACGAAACAAAAGTACAGAATTTTTATAAAGTTTAATTAATTCAATATAAAAAAGTACCTATCATTTATGTATCTATATTATTTTTGCTATTTGATCATACATCTATTCATTTATTTTTCATAAATAGACATATAGATTGTTTAGCTTATTTGCTTTCAAAAATGAGATTACTAAATGTTAAAATTTACCTGACGCGAAAAATAAAACCAATTTACGTATTCATCGTATCGACGATCCAAAGAAGTTTATTATATATATGGGAAATAGCTCTCTGGCAACGATAGGTTAATTACGATGCCAAAGGTTTATAATTAAATAAATATGAAGAGTATATGCAACCCGTATTCACTTTTTGGAGATCTTGATGCGCATATGGCCCACAAAACTTTTCCCGTGTAATTACTTTTACTCTTTTATTTTAATATCTTCTGAAACCCTTCAAGATATCTAAACTAAACATACACAAGAGTTTAAGTTGAAACTCCTGGTTTAAAACCTCAAATTTTCTATGAAATTCGTTGAGTCGTTTCTGGACCCATTCAAGACATGCTTCCAAAAAGACAGACAGGCAGACACTTCAATTTTATTTTTTGATATAGATTGGAAAGTCCTTAATTATAAATTTTTATTCCATAGCTTTTGTACACATTCGAACCCTTTTCTAAGCTGTGACCCGACTAAATTATTGGAAATATTTTAAGACACACACAAGAAGAACGCAAACTATATGCAAACAATAACATAAAACAATCAAGGGAAAATCTTTGCATTAGACCTATAAAACGTCTTAGTTACTGTGAGTAAATTTTAACTATCATGAAGACTATAAATGACGTCAAACGTTCTATGAACTTCTCACTACACTAAACAACAGTTTAAAAGAATAAAGTTAATTTCAAACACCTTACCATTTTTAAAATATGATTTTCGTATTTGTTTAGTTTACAAAATTTTATTAATTTTATATATGACTTAAGTTACTGAAAAATAGTAAAAATGTGTTCAGAAATTTTTCCCTGCTAAATATTGTTTTTTGGCTTATAATAAATGTATCTATAACCAAAATTCATTTCGTGGTAGTTAGGTCGGTATAAATGAAAATAAGTAAAGCCACGTAACATTCAATTACACGCGAACCTTTTTCAATGTTTATAATAATTTTGGAAGACCTTCTTCCTTGAATATTATTTCTGCATACATCTTTAACTTTTATTTTGACTGCTGCATTGTAAAAGGTCTATGCTCGTGATCAACAAAGTGTATAGGTCGTAAGAAATAGCAAGTCATATGAGATGCGCAGTATTGAACCTGGCATAACGTTACGATCATTGTTAAAAACTTTCATTATATTCTTACGAACGTAATATACAGACAATGTAATTATCATCTCTTCACTTGTACAGATGTCTTCCTTGGCCTAAAAAATGTTTTTCAGAATAGCTTTACACTACCAGGTTGTCATAGCAATAGTTGATGTAAAAGTGAGTTAGGTCTATCTACTCTAGCAAAAACACAACGTCACTGGACGATTGCACAATGTACTTTAAGGCTCAAGTTATGGTGACAATGGAGAAGTAATTAATTATGTATGTACTTATCTGAAATCTCTGTTATGGTGGAGATTTGAGGACATAAGAGACCTAAGTCTGTAACGTAATAGGACACGAATGTACGTGGTTCAAAAAACAAAGACATTTTTGTAGGGCTCATGTTTTCGTACAAACTTGTCAGTGCTCTTTCATCACTTCAATCTTTTAGTCGTTCTTACTATCTCATTATTTATTACTATACTGAACATTTTCTGCGTTATTCTTCTGTTTTATTGTACCTTTACCTTCTAAGTATATCTGACAATGGGAACTCAAACAAAAATGTTCTCCCTAAATACACAAATCATTAACCCGCATACAGATATTTCTGCCTTTATTTTTAAAGGCTCATCAGTATATACACACTATGTTATGCATATCGTTGTGATTAAAAATATTTAATATCAAATACGGATTTTTTTTGTTATTTGAGGTCCAATGTATTAATGATGTAAATATAATCTACGTCAGGTTACATATAAATTTTTCTCTCCTTCTGTTAAAATTATATTTGATACAAGAAAGTGTCTCGCAGATGAGGTTAACCTGATATCCCAGGAAATTCCAGCAATTCCTGAGAATAACATAATAACAAAAAGTTTTGCAGCCCAAAGGCTGCGAGGTAATCTGGCCTACAGAGATAGTCACACGGTTCCCCCAAGAGATCTGCGTGTAATAAGAGGAAATGAATTCAAGCCTCCACAACATCTCGGCTACCGGAATATTGGACTTGGAGGGGAAAATCCATAACGAGCAACAGAAAGATAGCCAGTAAACTGGGGTGAAGAAGGAAAAGTAATGCGATACCTCCATACATTACTAGTGGTAGGCTGAAGGTTAAAAACATATTTTCATTAAGCTTGTCTCTATAATTTACCCAAAATTTTACCTTATTATAACTTCTTTAAGGAATTTTTTAATTTGTTAGAAGATTGATTTTTACTTTATATGATAATAATGAATTCCCTGTGTTTCATCAGTCACGCCAATTAATTAACCATAGCTATAGATTATATTTGATTCCAAATTTTTCAATTTTCCAGAATCTTTCGGCATTGCCATAGTCATCTAAAAAATTAAATACAAATTATTTAAAACATTACATAATTTATTATGGATATTTTTTGAAATATGAAAACAAATTTGGTGTTTACATGATTTCAATCTTAAAACTATTGTACATACACTCATTTGTCATATAATTTTGTATATATGTATAATTTTTAAGTTTACTCATGTAAATTATATATATATATATATATATATAAAACTACAAAACTGAAATCATGCAAACACAAAATTTGTTTTTATATTGTAAAAAAATCCTTGTATTTAATTTTGTCGATGACTATGCCAATGCCGAAAACTCCTGGAAAATTGAATAAATTTAGAATCAAAATTTATCTATAGATTTAGTTAATTAATTGGCGTGACTTTGAAACATAGGGAATTCATTATTATCAAATAAATTTATTAATTTGTAAAAACGGTAATTATTGTTTAATGTGTTAATATAAATATATTAAAAGATATGCGCTTATTTAGGTCTGTGCTCTGAAGTATTCAGTGGATGTAACCAACGTCCAGAATCATAATGAATTTTGCAACGAGTCATTTTTGGGTTAGGGCGAGGGATTAGAAGAAATAGTTTAAAGAGTGTGAGACGTTAAACTAGAGCAAATAAGAAAGATAAAATTGGAGTGGTTATGGCAAAGAAAAGACAATGAGCGAATGTACAATGAACAAAGAAAATGTATAACATACGGGGATAATTTCCTGTGACAATTCAATCTAAAGGAAGTAGCATTAAATGGAGACACCATTATAAAAGTATTAAAATTTATTATTGCTATAGGTATTTTCAATAAAATATAAGTAAAATTTTCTGTCAGACAAATGTTAACAGTTTAGTTTAAAAATGTAATTTATTAATTCTTTTTATTTTGTTTAAGAAAGGTTATAAAAATCTATATAAATTTAAATAAAAATTTAAGTGTAAGTAAGAAACAACTATTGTACTGTAATGTTCCTTTTATTTTTATTAGTTTTAATATTTAGTGATCTATTTTGCAGTTGGTGGGGATTTTAAAATTATTTAAACTGGTTTTACGATAGCAAATTGATTTTTTTGAACGAAAATTAACAGAAAGAACATAAAACGTAAAATAAATAAATACTCTAAAAGGCTTTTGGTGGCAGAACGTGTGGCAGACGATCCAGTTGTTAACTATAAAATTTACTCCGGCCTTGCATATATCTGCTGGTTGGTAGGAGACAATTGTCCGCCGGCTCCAACTTCACCCTGGGTTCGGACCCTCTCTGATCTCGGGGTCAAACTGCAGACTCCTGGCGGGTTGGCGACAAAACAGCATCATCTATGACTGTTTTACTACTCAACCCATCTGTGTCTCTTACACGACGAGATCCAAAATGTCTCCCTATTTCCATCTAAAAATTCAATTTTTACCCAATTCACAATCAAGTTTAAATTTCCAAGGCGCGCCTATTTTTGACTCCACCCACTTCGGGGTCTACATGAGTAAATCCAGCTCCACGATCGGCAATTCCACATTATTGTCGCCTGAGTGAACCCTGGAATTTGGGATTTTTCAGCCCTTTTGTCGTTGTCCAGACACCGTTACACGGCCCAGCCATCTGTCTTCATGAGTCAACTTGGTAATTACAAGACCACCCCAGCTTACAGCAGCCAGCCGATGCTGCCACAAACAATTATTATAAAAATTATAAATAAATCCCCCCTCCCCGAATTGATATGATATCACTTAATGGTACGTACCATGGCTTGAAGAAACCATTGTAGCGTAATATGGCAAAAATGTAATTGAATGTAGCTAATAACCCTTGGGTCGATGCGACATTAAGCCTACATATGTATCATGAGCAACTAAGATCCTCCACCACAGGACTCCTTACATGAAAAGATTACAGAATACAATATTATGGAATCAGACAAGTATGAGAAAAAAAAAGTCCCACCAGAGTCTAAATAACGTTGAAAGTAATGAAATTGTCGGCCAAACTTTTCATATCTAATGAGGCCCAGAAGAGGACGAAACGACGTAATATTTTGTAATAAATATCTTTTTGACTCCATGCCGCCAGTTTATTTATAGTTTTGTTATAAGTGTCAGATGTTTATTAATTAAATGAAAATATGGTTTTACTTCGGTAATATTTCAATTATAGAGCGTACGAAGCACCGTTGTCTAATAATATCTGATTTGTTGAAATGAAATATATTACACATAAATTCTTCACAATTTTAATTCGAAAGTGTAAGAGGACTTTGACTACCAGCCATTGAGCAATTTATTTGATTTTTATTTATAGCCCATATGAAATTTCAACGTTAAGTAGTCATCAGTAATCCCCGTAGAATGAGTGATTCAATTGAACTGCTGCCACGGAGATTTGCCGATGGTCAATATACAGTGCAAACATTCGATGAGAGTAAACACATACACAATCCTCCACTTGAACGTGACGTCAGCAAGTGTTTTGGGTTGCATTGCTGATCCGCAGTTTAATTATGTTGCTGCGTTCAGCAGAGTTTTTGATCCGTACCTAGAATAGAGTGTACCTGGAATAATGTCCCTGTCGGGTCAGGCAGAGTGAAAGAGTGTAAGCTGGGACTTGGAAAAGGACGCAGAACGTGTAGAATGAAACTAATTTCAATAATTATTGAAATATTTTTAGTTAATGGTAGGCATGCAATGAAAAAACTAAAAATGCTACTAAAGACTGTGGAGTTACATTAAAATCTGTTTGAGACAGAAAAATTGATAAAGCGATGAACCGCACGCAAAAAACTAAATATAACAATTAAAACACAAAAGGTTGTAAGATAATTCTTAATTAAAATTGAATTTTGCTGTATAAATTGTAATTGCAAATTATCTTGTCCCGATGTGCCCCTGGGGGTGGGACAGTATGGGAAATTTGTAAGTTTCGTTTCAAAAATTCACCAAGAATATAAATTCTTTGTTTTAAATTATTTTGATATGGGATTCGATAAACAACACAATAAACTAATGTTTTATACCTTTATGAAGCGATTTTTCTTTTCTAAAATTTTACAAATTATTAAAACAATGTGTCATTTTTCTTTTGTGCTGGGTTAAAAAACCCTGGAGGCAGGAAAAAATTATATAAAATTATATAATTGGATACCTTTCCGCAAGAAAGTGATTAATTTCAAGCCAATTTATTTTGTACCCTACATGTACTTGAGCAGAGATGTCTTCGATGAAGGAGGCGAGATATGATATGTAGAAGATACCATGATGTGTGATCGGTATTAAAAGCCTGTCAATTTATATAATAAGAAAATTTAGTATAACAAAATTAATTCTACAGTCAGTTTTCGAGAAGAAATTTTCAAACACAATTTATCAGGAGACCAAGAACAAGAATATTAGAGCACAATTAATTATTCGTACGTTGCATATATTGTTGCAAATGCCTTCGATAAATTCTAACGAGAAATATCTAACAATAGTGTAGGTGTAGCTGACGGATGAAATAACTGTCATCCTTTGTCACGAGCGGGTACGCGTGTTTGGTAGATTGAAGTTAACCTGAAGTTATTGTAAAAAGATTTAATGGAAAGTGTGATGACTGGATGCATAAATTAATAATGATAAAAATTTCGATGTTATAAAGAGAAAGAAACAGTTTTTATTAAATTAAATTTGATAAATTTGAATTAGACATATAAAAAAAATTTAATTTAAAAACATCATTAAATTTTGGGCCGGCTGCTTACGAAACTCACCGGAGAGCAAGAGTATCTATAATGGGTTTACGTGGGTATAAACAAAGCTTGGCATCGAAAATTTACTATTAATCAAACAAACCAGGGGCGAGAAACATAAATCGGTTACGTCACCCCTTCTAGATCAAGAGCAGGTGATGATGCATGTCTTCTTCGGTCTGGTTGTCTCGCTGTCTTTTCGCTGAATTTTCTCCACTAATAATGATATTGGAATGCCATTTAATGGCATTACTGATGTAATTGATGTTATACTGTTGCGTCTACTACTCGCAATAATCCTGGAATGCCCTAAAATCTGCTTTCCATCTTCTTATATTCATTTATGTCCCGTCATTTTCTGCTTGGCGGGGTTTGTGAACTTTCTCTGAGGCTTGACTGGTCGATGGTTTGTGTTCTATTCTTGCGGGGATGGCCTGGTCTTTATTGTTGCAACGAGATGTTTGCTAGTCCCAAACTCAGGCCTTTGTCCCAAGGACTGACCTGCACATTCCTCAAGTGCTACTGATTTGTGTTTCTCTTTCTGACTATCGATATCATCAATTTGATATTAATTTAATATTAAATAAACAAGATCATTACTTGCTTGCCGTTGGCCTGGCAAACAGCCTAGTCCGCTTCCTAATAACTATCATCGATATACATATATATACAGAAAGAATAAAAGTTATGGGGAAATTGTTTTGCATATAAATATATTTGTGGACCTCAAACGCACACCGCAATAGTTACAACCAAATTCTTACTGCCGTAACTACATTAAATCTATTGAGACCTCTGAATAATTGCTCCTCCAATTAATTATTATATTAATCGAGACTATAAATTTGTTAGTATTTTTAAGTGTTATAAAAAGTTTGAATTTAGTATAGGTTGTCCTAAACTGATTTTAAGTGAGGAAAATGACACATTGTTTTAAAAATCATCATAAGATATGGATCACGTCGTTATGATTCGCTTTATCTTCGGATGAACGTGTCAGTTTTAGTTGAGTATATTATTATTCGTTTTATAATTCGTAATGGAGCTCAATATACGTTTTGGCACTCGTGTGCAAGGACATGAGTTGTGTGTATTCACATCACGCCTTTCGTTCCTGACTCGCAGTCTTAAGCGCTAGAAAAGTTGCGTTTGTTTCCGTTGCTGTGCAATTAAAGGAGGCTTTTATACGCGTGTAAGGGAGAGGCCGCTGCGTTCCTGCACGTCTTTCCAATGTGTGTGCCAAGAATAGGAGATAGAATCCACGGTCTTGTGTTAACATACTACATAGGAACGGGATGACAGGGTGCCACGGCTTCAACTTTGCTCCATCAGAAACATGCAAATGAAGAAAAATAATTAAAAAGTAGCAAAAGTAACCATTTAGTTTTGTGTACTTGGTGTATTTTTTATTAGACGTATTGAATATTTGACAAATGAACCTTCCGAAAACCTCAGGAAGCATTAAATGTGGGAGTTATATTTATATTCATACATTTTCTGAGGGATATAAATCATCAAAAAAGATCCTCATGAAAAGTAAAGAGCCAATGATATGACAAGGGCAGTACGTTGTGAATCTATTTTTAATAATTTTAATTAAATAAAACTAGAGTTTAACAAAGTAACAATGTATTAATTTAGAACTAAAGATAATAAAATTATTACACACTTTTGGGCGGGAAACAATTTATTTTTGCCTGAGGAGTTGCCTCAAAATAAAATTCTATGCTATTGTTGCATAGATTGTAATGAATAGGAATTAATTATTTACACCCCACGTTGGTGGTAGCAAATTGCAATAATACATGGGGGAAGGGGTTTATTTATTATTATGATTAATTTATTAAAATCCATAGACGCGCAGCAATTGTAAAGTATGTTTATAGAGGAGATTTTATTAATTAATCTATAATTTAATATTAGGAAATTATAATTTTAAGGACAATATAGTTATCATAAATAAAATCAAAATCAAGTAAATATTTACTTTATAAGAATAAAATTTATTAAATGAATTTCGTGAAATACAAACCAAATCCTAAATTGATTTATATGAAAAGGTAGAGCAATAATAAGTTTATGATCTACACGAAACTCATTAGAGTCAGGGTCATATGTGGGGTGAACCAAAATACGCAACGTTATAAAAGGCAAATAGGTCTGGCCATGTGAACTCTTTAAAATCAAAGTCGATACCGTAGGGGACTGCAGCTGATTTCTTCGGTGGCTTTTTTCTTCGGTCTGCTTCTGGTTGGTTGCACCGAGGATGAGCTGGCTGTTTCGTTGATACTTTGGGCCAAAATAGTGGAGACTCATACTAAGAAATCTGCATCTCCTGAGGTCTCAAAAGCTCCATCCAGCTCTCAACAGCGGTTCTCAATTTTTATAATCTCTTGCTGCGACTCGCAATTTTGTGTTCCCTCCACCTCAAAATCTCTCTACACGTAACCTCGACAGATTTCATAATGCTCCTCCAGTAGCCTATCGGTATCAATTTCAAATTGCACTCATTGGTTGGTATTTGCACACTTGCGGCGAATAAGAAAATTTTCAACCTTCCCATACGTTTTGTATTATTTCCGCACCTAGTAGCCGTTTGTGATTAGCTACGCGTTGCTTCCGGCTTAACACGAACAAATTTTTCTCAAATTAGGGACTGATGGTTCACATTGTTCGTGAAATGTCCTTTATGCTATTGTGTAAAAATGATTTGCAACCCTTCAGACATTCACTTCGCTTATTTTTAATATATTACAAGATATTCCCCATTTATACCGTGTTTGATAGTTTTAGTACCAAAGTATTATGACATAACTCTGATTAATTCACTGAGCTAATTTTACTATCGCGTTATTTCTATTAACTTTATTATCAAGCGGTAGACCTGGGATCTTGTTCTATCTTCTTCATTCATCATATACCTTTCTGAGGCTACTGCATTTAACGAATAATTTGTTTCCCGAAATAACAGTGCCTGTGTTTCATTGCAGTTCAGAGTAGATTTTAGGTATAGTATATTAATCAGCAGAGAAATAAGGTGTCTAAAACCACTGAAATGTCAAGTTGTACAAGGCCTAAACACAAATTAAAAATAAAATGTATTTCCTAAGTTATGGCCATATCCTACATCTGTTGAATAAAGTTAACAATCATTTTATTTAATTTCTCGACATACTGCATTTAACGATCTCATTCTATTAAAGGTAGAATTTGTCTCAGCAAGTATCTTAATACGTTGCACCATCTACAAATTCTCTTCCCATATTTTTTCAAAACACCAGTTTATGAATAAATATAAGGAAAACCCATGTGACATTGTAATTTCATCCCGTTTGCTGAAAACTTTTAAACAACTACGTTCTGTGTGGTCGATATGGGATTATATTTGAAGAAAGGAGGTGAGTACCTAGTCACGAGCAAGGAATTTGTTCGCAATTAAGTCAAGTGCCTCGTAGTTTCTCACCCGTCTGGGTAGCTGAAAACTTTCACACACGTACTTCTTGTACAGCAAACCGCAAGTAATGATCCGTATCCTAGAAAGACGGTGGGACACGTCGAAGCCACGTAACGACCTTCAAGGCACTTCAAAGTGCTTTGGGATACCCGAAAATTACTTTTGAATTGCAATCACGCTTGTTAACTGAATCTTAAGAGACTGTAGTGTCGTGATTAAAACTTCAGACTCCTGTCCACTGAGTACATGGTCGAGCCTATACCATTCACAGCTAATTAGAAATAATTATTTAAAACGGCTCCGATTCCTCAAAAATAAAAATAATTCAAATATTACATTACTTATAACATTATTTTTGGTCTGTGGTTATATTTCAAAGTTGCAATATAGGGGAACACGGGGCGGAACAGGATAACGGAGATACATAGGGCTGGAGTTTAATAAATAGGGGTGGAGCATTGTAACTGGTCAAGATAGAAGTTTTGGCAGCAGACTTAACCGAGTTTTGACTGCGCCTTAAGAATGAACTCTTATTTTGCGTCTGACAATCTTGAATTTATAATTTTTGCAGTATTTCGACAGAAGGTAATCAACAAACCTGATCGCTTTTATCTCTTCAGCTGTATATACTCGTAAAGTAAATGTACTTAGATGCATATATGTTACGTATAAGGTTTTAATCTGCATGTATTACCCTCAGAAATAACATGAAACTGAAACTTGCGTGTGGGGCGGTACGTATAAGGCAAAATGTAATGTGAAATGAAAAGTAAGAAAACTGGCAGGCTCACCTTATACAAATGAGTTACATGATCATGCACCCAAAAAGACTAGATTAATGATTAAATTGAACGGAAAACCGGAAAAATGTTAGCAAAGTCTCTGAAATTGCAAAAATCATATCTTTGCCAAACGAATAGTTGATATAGCGATCAACCGTGCGCAAAATAAATGTATTCAAAAACACTCATTGTTTTGAGATTTTTTAAAAATTAAATTTAACTTTATTGTATTAATTTTATTTATAAAACATCCAATCCCCGTTTTTCCTCAGAGGTGGGGCATAACGGGAAATTTGTTATTATCTTTTTAAAAATTCATCAAAAATAAAAATTCGTTGCTTTAAATTATATTGGTATTAGAAGAAGTATATAATGGAATAACCTAATGACATACTTTTATGAAATTGTTAAACAATAAATGTCCACTTCCGCCCTGACGTCCCCTCCTACGTTATGGCTGCCTTTTGAGACTTTTTTAGTTATTCTAAAACCATAAAACCACAATAGATTACATAAGGTAATATGCTACAAGAAGTCTCAAAAGAGAAACAAGGCGTAGGATACTGCAACTTTGATTTAAAACCTCTGAAATTAAGATTAATTATTTATTTGTTAAAATAATGATTAATAAATGTTCACATGAATGAAAATCGTCTCTTAATGAATTAAGTAAAATTTAGGTGACCAGTTACTAAATTAATAAAATTCTTAATTATCCTTTTCTTGGTACCAGGCTACATGTAAATTCCTATTTAATTGCATAGGAAGGGAATTGAAAATGGGGATCTGGAAGGTATCCAACGGGTAGCCGGGGTTATACGTAAAAGAGAAGTAAGTAAAACCCTAGAAAAACTGCATCAGGCCGGGCTATGGGGTACTATTCTCACGCCCTTCCGAGTGATGGGAGAAGAGTTTACTATGGGTTCGCAGGATTCCTTTTTCCGTTATCTCCACCAATTTTAGGATGCAGTTGGCCAACCGATCCAATGGGATCAGAAACAACTCTTACCGTATGCCCAAGGTATTACAACCCAGTACATTCCCGTAAAATGGATGAAGGTTTCTCGGCAAGTGAGATCCTTGAAAAAAACAGAGTGTACGCGAGTAATTTCACTGCAACTCTAGATTTACATTGGTACCTATTTTTTTCAGGTCAGTTTATTACTTCGTTGCTTATCAACTTCGCTTAAAAAACCTATTTAGTTTATTTGCTTTGTTTATCTTTTTGTCACTGTTGTGTATCTACTGTTTCCCTTTGTTCTGCATCGTGTTTTCTCTTTGTTCTTCTTCCTATATTTTCAACTTGTTTCACTCTTTACGTAGACATTTCATTATTCGAGAAATACGTATGTCCACATTACCTCACCATTTTCAACAAACTTCAGAACTATGTAAAGTATTTAATGTATACAAAACGAAGATCTACAAAAGAAGCAATGTTTATCATGTTTAGAACCGACTGAGTGATTACATAAACTTAATTGGTCACATAAAAAATCCGTGAAATTGCGAAATGCGAAGCATACTATGTGATGGAGGCGAGATTGAGAATATAACAACAAAAGAAATATGACTTGCGAAATTGAAATTTTTAATTAAAACAAGGTTACCTGCATGTGTGAAAATCATTTAAGATAACTTTGATTTGAAATTTGATTGTTTTGAGAAGAAATATGTAATATGTTAAAGGTGACAAAGAATCGAACAGTCTAGATCTATTTCTCCTATTTACCACTCTAATATAACATGTTTTTTCAGCACGTCAGATGATGGAACTCCAAATGATTGATATACTTGGAAATGCTAATGATGAAAAAATTATGCATTCTATTGGTCGACATTACGCACTAAAACGTGCTCAGTCAATGAATATTTCGCGAGAAAGTTAAACGTACATGAAGTAGGAGTAGGTTATTATATATTTCCGTCATCAGAGGAACTTGAATTGCGACCTAGCTGCCATACGTCACAATGCTTTACGAGGGATGCAGTTAGTCATTAGGGTAGATTAAACACGAATATCGCCGGGGGAAATTAATGACTTCAGCAAACCGCCGTTTCGGTTAGACAAATTCGATTAATTTTGCCCTGTGTTATCTTCTCTTGCTGTATTGGTTTCTGTCAAGCTCGACATGTTCGGTGGATATCTTACTACAGTGCGTATAATGGAACGTGATCTGCATTAACCATCTCTCTTGGTCTGTTCGTCACCGCGTTGCCAACCAACCGGAGTTTCAATTTAAACAACTACTCTACCAGTCGAAGCAATAGAGATTCACAACAGGAAAAAACGTAAAAAAATTGTTTCTCAATTGAAAATTTTCTTTAGTTAACCTGTCCACTTACAACGCAAATAATTTTATCTATTACTGACTTACAAAAATTACTAACAGGCATCTTGCCACAGTAAAAAATTGGGGGTGAAAAGGTTTGGGGGTCATAAGAAAATAAACTGCATACTGATATATATCAACTAAATATACCTGGTGAAATAGAAAACACGCATAACAGTTCCTAGAAATTAATTATATTTTAAATAAACGTTGACTCTCTTTATTCCTAACTGTCTTTCATAATTTTTACTGTGACCCGTTTACAGTTTCTTTAATATCACGTCGTAATTCACTTTTTTTGTTAATTAACATATGGATAAGTTGTCGTGCAAAACTTTAATGCACTTTTGAACTGTTCCGCCCTCTGTTAATGAGTCACGGTCACATTTTCTGAAAGACTATTCCAATCCCTTGTTGTTTTGTAAAAAATTAACTACTAGTGGAAGTCGGGGTGGAACGAGACCCTTATTGTTTAACAATTTTTATAAAAGAAAAATGACTTCATGTACGTAAAAAACTTTAGTTTATTCTATTACTTACTTAATCTAATATCAATATGACTTAAAACAACGAATTTAATTTTTTATGTCCTTTTGAAAAGTAACTTACAAATTTCCCGTTATGCACCATCCCCAGGGCAGAACAGGATACGATGTTTTGTATTTAAAATTAGTGCAATAAAATTTAATTTAATTTAAGAAACATTTTAACACCCTTTGTGTTTTCTTTCTTATACTTACTTAGCGTACGGTTTCTCGCTTTATAAATCTTTCATTTTGCAAAGAGATTTTTCAACTTCACAGTCTTTGCCCCTTTTCCGTTCCGTTTCTTTCTTAATTCATTCTTTTTGGGTGGAGCATCATGTAACTCATTCTCAAATGGTGCATCTGTTAGTTTTTCCTCTTTTTCTTGAAGAATACATGGCATTTTGCCTTATACAGTAGTATCTAGTTTCACCCAGCACTCTCTCAAGTTACTTTTTTTCACAGAGCCATAGATATTAATAGATATTTGATTAGTAAATCGAATATTGTATATTGTAAAAAATAAAACATTGTTTCTAATAGGGGTAATAAACCAGAACGAGGCTGAAATTATAGTATTTATTTAGCAATAAGTCTATAAAATACAACTCTCTTTTAAACATAAAAGGTCCATAATCATTAAAACGTACATATAAACCACTAAATGAAGTACCTCGTGATCATATTTACAGTTAAACACAAATTCACCTCAATAATAATAATCTCACGGAAAAATAAAACAAATAAATTAATAACTTAAACTGAAGGGAGCTTAATATTTTATAGTATTAATTAAATGGGAGCAGTTATTTGTATCAGAACGCCGTATAAAATTCCAAAAGGAAGTAATAAGGACTGTTGATAAGTGATTTTAGCCTTGATTATGTTTTACATAGGAGATGGCGACCTTGAAAAGTTGACGTCAGTAGGCGGGTGTGTCTGAGTAATTATGATGAACAACCGGAAGAGCGCGTCCTCTCAACATGTGAGGCGTTCTTCTCCGGGCAACAGAGAAAACCTGCGCCTTAATTTTTCTTAATTGTTATTACTTTTTCATTTTGACAGTATCAACAATGTCCATCTAAGCCCTCAGTAATGTAAGTAATTAAACAGTTTAATTGCTTACAGCATGCCGAACGCACACTAGCAACAAAATAGTTGTTTCACTCAGTTTCATAACAATACACATTAAGTCTGCAGAATTTTTTTTTAAATTCTTTCCAGTATGAACCTGGATAGGTTCTGATAGCCATCGAGTTTGTAGGACCTGATATACCACGTTAGCTGTATAGTAATTAAAAATGAAGACTGAGCTGCAATCAGAATTTATTTGGTCGTCTGTGTGCGTTGATGTCTGCACATGTATGAATCATTTCCGACAGCAACTGTTGACCAAACAGAACATGTTGAATATTTTTAATTGTGTTTAGCACTTAGTAGCCAATGTGTCGCATGTCTTTCAGCAATGTTTCTTGATAAAGATTGCCAATGTTCGGATAGCCTTGCGGATTCACTGTATTTGTTGCAAACTAACCCTTGTGATTCAGTATTAAATCAGGAAACTTATGTGGTAATTTCAATTCGTTCTGGACGTGAAAAAGGTGGAAGCTTGAAATATCGTTGTTTTTGTGTCATATATTAAGATGCTATTTCTTGGAAATGTTTTTGGATTCCCATCCGTGTGGCACGACAACTTATCAAATCAGTTGGTGTGAATTGGCATCCGCAATAAAAAATTCCGTTTCATAAATAGCATAATAGGCGCGATGCGGAATGAAGAAAAAGGCGGCTAAGAGTTAAATAAGAGCTCTGGGCTATAGTTTAAGGATCCTAACTGTAATTTACCTAAGACTGATGCTAGGCAAACCCTAGAAAACATTAATCAGATAGGTTCAGTTCTTGGTACTTGGTCCCACGTCTTTCCGTGTGTCAGCAGAGAAGTTTGTTTTGTGGTCGCACCATTCTCTCCTCCAAGACCCAGATAATAAAGGAAATTTGAAAGAGAGGATGCAAAGGAGACAGAAAGTGTAGCCAATGGACTATTGTTTAAGGATCCTCAAACTACCTACAGCATGTAGGTCGTCGTAGACGGTACTTGTTTTTCAAATTTTGGGAGTATTCTGAGGAGTTGCAGCATTCCCCTCTCCCTGACTCGAACAGTTTTATAAGGCAACTGGTTGATAGCTTTTATAGGATCCGCGGACAGATGCCCTATGTCTGAGACCCGGGAACATACACCCTTTATGAATGACCGAGGTGCCTATGAAGGTGAGATTCTAAAAAATCCAGATGGATAACGAGGCATCCAGTTTTTTCTTTATTTTGTGGGTAACACGCAACATGAGAATGATCCAAAAACTGGCAAGTCCCCTTTCATAGTTAAGGAAGGGAATTAAAACGGGGGATTCGAAACTAAGAGGATGGGAGCCAAGGATTGACAAGCACCGCGGGGCTATAGTTTAATGATCGTACCAGTGATTCACTAGACAAAAAAGCAGGGCAAATTCTAGAAAACGTGCATCAGGTAGGGAGGTGTGTTGGGTATGTCTCTCACGCTCTTCCTAATGACTAGAGTTGGGTCGTATCATTCCCCTTTCCGTACCGCGACCAGTATGAGGAACCTGGCTGACTGATCCAATAGATTCAGCGAACAACTATAACCGCTTGCCTAATGTCTGTGACCCCAGCACATACACATAAGGAGGCAATCCCGAAGGAAAGGTCCATTCTCGCTCTAGAGACACGCCTGCGAGAGCTAAGCACCATCTTTGGGGGGGGGGGGAAGTATCCGGGAGATGAGTTTTTAGAGATAATTATTTTAATACAAGAAATATAAATAACATGGGTGAGGGTTATGAAACATTTATATAAACACAAAAAGGCGTGGAAAATGAGTATTTTTTATTACAAACTTCCAGTTGAAACTAAAGAATCCTTTCATTTAAGTTCAAACGTGAGTTGCCCAAAACAAATCGAAATTTTTGTTTGATTTGCCTCTTACAGGTGTTTCTCCCGAGATTGACGGCGACGTTCACCTGACTCAGGAATGCCTCGTACTCTCTCTGGTTTTTATTCCAAGTTCTCACATACCGAGGCGTTTTCACCTATTTTAGGAGTATATACGGTAAGAGTTGTCCACTGATCCCGTTGGATTAGTCGACTAACTGCCACCTAAAACTGGTGATGACAGGGAGAGGGGAATACTGCGACCCCACAGCAAACTAGTCTCTCGTCATTCAGAAGGGAATAAGAATAGAACCCAATAGACCTTCCTGATGCAGGTTTTCTACGGTTTTCTTTGCATGTCTTTTAAGTGAAGCACCGGGTATGATCCTTAAACAATAGCCATCCCTTGGCTAACTTGCTCTACCTCCCACATCCCCCATTTTCAATGCCCTTCCTATGCTATTAAAGGGAAGTTACCTGTTTCAGGATCACCCTCATATAGCCTGTTAACCAAAAAAATTATAATTTTCTACTCACCTAGACCTTTTACTTTGTAAATGATTTTTTGGAAAATACATTGTATTTATACAAAAACTTATCTTACAATTGTTCGCATGAAACTTAGTATTCTTACTTATTGAAATATTTTGTAGTGAAAATAAAAGTATATTAATTTTACTGTAAATCTAATGTTAGTATTTTGATCCATATAAAAAAACTTAATACTTTAAACTATCGTATTACACATTATGTAATACTATAAATTAAATTATTAATTGCAGGGTGAACAGAATAAACATTATTCGCATCCGTGAAGTTATGCTCCTCGTATTTAGTTAAACTGGAACTATTCTATTGTATTTTATTCAGAGATGTGATAAACAAGACTTTAGGAAAGTTGTTGTCCCGCCGAGCGTCAAGTGAATGAACTGAGAAAGTGGCCTACTCTTAGCGCAGGCATCTGAGGAAGCCGTACAGGAACAGGTACGGGCACAGGTACAGGTACAGGTACAGGTGCGGCTAACCCACATAGTCACCACGAAAGTGCTCATCCCAGCAGCAAGCTCTCGCTCACAGCTCCTTTTGTGTCCACCAGTCGGAAAAACACAGCTTTCTCTCACATATTCATGAATATTTATTTAACGCTGTTCCCAACCCTACCGGGGATGATAAACCACAGACAGCATAGGTGTTGTTACTATTCACATCGCATGTTTCTGTATTTATTTAAAAAATGCTAATAATAGTGAGTTCCAATTTATAATGTTTAAGCAATTGGAAGTAACAATGCACCTCCCCCACTCATTTCCATTCCTTATTAGATACAGTGTTTACAAAGATGCCAACCTTTATTTTCCTCAACGGTATAGACAAAATGCACGAGTGATAATTGACTTCATTGAGAAAGTTCCCCCATTTTTAAGAAGTTCACCAAAAATTCAGAACTCCCACGTGTATACTTAAATCTATTGGGCTAACGATCTTCACGTGATGTCGAAATATTGTTCAATGGTTGAGGAAATAAAACTGCTCTTACGACGAATTTTTAATGTTTTCTTCGCCCACCATCTTAAGGTGAGTGACGGGTACATAAATTCAATATAGACTATGTTCAGTGCTGAGTTTCAGGGTCATTTACCTGCAAAAAAAGAAGAAATTATCTACTTTGTATTCTGGTAAACTTCAAGTGAGTAGCTAAATAATTCAGAACCAAAATAATTAACTTTTGTCCTGATTGTAAAATAATAACAAAAACTAAGCTAAAAGACGAGGTCATGTATTAAATGTAAATGTATAGTTACCGTCCAAACACATTAATCTGACTTTAATGTTACATAAGTAATTAGACGGCCAATAAGTCAGCAATAATTTTATTGTTTAATTATACAAATATTACGTTTCATCCAACTTTGTGGACTTCTTCAGGTAAATCATGATTGGATGAACTATTTACGACCGTAACCGTCCCGGGACGTAGTCCGTGACACCGAATTCCTTGATGTAAATAGTTCATCCATTCATAATTTATCTGAAGAAGTCAAGAAAGTTAGATTAAACGTTGTATTTGAATAATTAAACATCAATAAAATTATTACTGGCTTATTGGCCGTCTTCATATCTTTATATATGAAAATGAATCCCCTCGGTCACGCCATAACTTGAGAACATTACCATTTCATTCATCCTTTTTTACAAGGTTTCTAATACTTTGTACAGGGTTCTTACGGAAAGAAAAATTAAGAAAATTTCACAGAAAATTGGAAAATTGAAGAAAACTTAAGTAGGAGAAGGTTACTTTTCACTCCACGCGTTCAATTTTCCAATGTGGATGTGGGTTCCCATCTTCCCCGTCTGGACGACCTTCCATTTCCCCCTCCATACTGTCCGTGCCATATCGATTTTTGGTAAGTTTTGATAGACTATTGGATCAATTAATATGATAGTGTCTTCTGTGATACTGCTAGCGTATAATTTTAACTCCGTACATAATCAAAGGGGAGCTTTCTTAAGGATGGAAGTGGATGGGTCACGCGTAAAAATAACTAGAAAAGAATCGAGATTGGGCTTTAAACAGCTGTAAAGTGAGCCACTGAGTTTAATTCTGACAAAAAAATGTAATTTAAGTTACAGATCATCCCCTAAGAGGTGTTGGAAGGGGGTAAAACAGACTTCCACGTACTATTTTATTTCAACCAATTTTTCAACAGGTGATCTTGGCGAACCGAACTCAACACAATTAGGGTAATACACACCTACAACCATTTGGGACGGGGGCGGAGGGGCGGTAATTTTTAAAAATCCATATAATGCCCTTATTTCCTTAATTAATTTGACAGCGTTTCCGGTTAATTTGTTTGCGTATAATTTCAACCGCATTCATCGTGGAGGTGTAGGGGGCGTCCTATGAAGAAAAAAAATGAAGTTTGGTTTCGAAATAGGTCCTATCAGAGTCTTCATTTTAACATTTTAAATGCTAATGAAATTGCATTTCTTCCCCTAACAGGGGGTTTGGCCGGGGTAAAACGCACTTCTGCTTATTACATTTGAAGGATAGAACAATTTTGGCAAAATTTTGTTTCCATATTCCTCGCGACCGAAAACCAAATAATTTGGAGAAAAGACACGGCTACCACCCCTAGGGCGAGGGGGTTGAACATTTATATGTAATGAAGGATCGTATGTGAGTCGAAAAAAATTCTTGAGGCAATAACATTTATAGCGTTTCTCTGAAATGTTTGTGTTTAATTTCAACCCCTTGCAGCATATGAGGGTTGAAATGAGTCGCATGAAAATAACTAGGAAACTATCAAGTTTGGTGTAGAAATCGAGTTGCTGTGTTACCGTACGACTTTTAATATGCGAGTTAAGTAAAAATTCATTGCTTAAATGGGGAAGCATTTATATTTTGTTAGAGTACTGAAAATATTTTGAACCCTGTTATTGTACCGGAAGTATATTTGAATCTCTCAAGTTACCGGGATTATATTTGACGTTCATATTGTGACGTTTGCGATGCCGGTTGAATCATGTATTGACCAAGAATTTAATAATGGACCGGGATAATATAAATAAATACCCGGATAACGCCGGTTCCCCACTAGTTTATTATAATTATTGTTAATACTCGTCCCCTTCTACCCCTTTTGCAGGCAGAGGTTATCAGATTACAGAATGGTTTGACTGATGATTTAATTGTTCATATTTATGACACCTTGCCCAAATATTTCCTGTTGTCCATTGTTGATTTAGTCTCTTTTTATCGTCCTTACGGTTTCGCTCATTTCATCTTGTCTCACCTCTGAACAAGTATTTCTCTTTTCTGGTCTCCTAAATCACTTATTCCTGCTCATCGACTTATTTGACATTCTTTTATTAGATAACCAATGTTTCGCGTATTAAAAAACCAACATTATGACATCACTAAAAATACAGTACTAAAAACTCGTAGATTATAAATAGAATAGTGTTAAAATAAAATAAGAGTAGTTGTAATATAATAATAAACATTAGCTCCCGTACGAAAGAGATATTACAAATATAATATAAAATATTTCTGCTGTAATTGATTACAACAGAGTTATTGGAATACAGTTTAATTCAATAAGTTACACAGTTAGTAATCTGACAACAATAAATTATAAATGATAAACCAACCCAATTTTTCCTAAATATATTTTAATAATTAAAAAAATTATAAACCCATTAAAACAAAAATTAGCACGACTCGTCGTTCCTTCTTTGGAAATACTCCAGGAGTGAATTAAATATTTTTTGAGTCAGAAAACAATTTATTTATTTAAATATCATTGCATAATTAAATTTATTTATTCTTTCACTATAGTTTCTGTACGAATTCCATAGTGATCAGGAACTATTAGGATTGATATTTGTGATTAATGAAATTCATGTCTGACGTAAAGTGAATTAGTATTAAAACATATGGCGCCCGTTACTTTCTGTGGAGCCTACTAGACCTACATTTCGATTAATACATTGTAATTTTATAATTGTATTACAACACTAAATATAACTCAACCAGCTGTGATCCTCGTTTCGAAAATGTTTAATTTTAGTTTTCTTTATTTTAATTGAGAACTATTCACAATATTTAGCAATTCGGTTCAATTACAAATTAAGATTTTTTGTTGTTGAGAATTTCAGTAGACAGGACTGTAATATCACGGCATTTCTGGTACGTTTGGCATTCAAAACTGGAAAAAAATAACCTCTTACCGAAACATTAGGTCTGTATTTTTATCTGTAAGGAGTCTGATTCGAAAAACTCGTGTACGTTGTACTGTTTGTCGTCGGTATGTTAGGCATCTCAATTCCAGCATGGGGCACTTTAGGAAGCCTTATTCATGTCAAGGTCGCCTGGGGTGAGTTCGGTCATAATAGTCCGTGGTTTATTATGGTTGGCAGGGTGGTTCAGCTGTACAGCTGCCACCAATCAAAGATCCTCGACACTGCTGGAGATGGAATGCGGGGAAACGTGGCGTCAGCAATCATATTTCAGGAGGAAACACTCATCAAATTTTGTGTTTGTAATAAATTGCTGCGAATGAAACAAGTCTGGTGGTATTATATATAAGAGTTTGTAAAAAAAGTAGAACTATAATTATTAAATGAAAAAAATATATATAAATTGTTTTCTAATTTGTTCACACTTATTAACATTTGCATCACTAAGAGAAATAAAAAACATGCCTTAGAGAAACTAGCATCAGATTTGGGTGTTGATACTTATCCCACATATATAAATCATAATTTCATCAATACTCTATTAACAAAATGACTCTATTTACTACTTTATACGCCATCAAATTGCCTAAATGTAATAATCCTCTACGTTGAAATCGAAAATTTCCGCGGTGTATCGGTTTCCCGCAGGATACGGTTTATCCTGTAAAAATATTGACTACGCACTAGTAGTCTAGGTACACCTATATGCTATCTGACTCCACAATAGAGTATTGTACACCTATAAAAACAATCGAAAAAATCATTTTTAAAACCATTCCATTTTCCGACAAAATGACTCAACCAAATAGCATAAATAAGTTGTAATAGACATATACGTAAAATTATTATTATTGAATTTAAACAATGATAAGTATGACAATATTGACCGAAAAGGACAAGATTTCAAAATTAATTAAAAACCGCTATTAAATAGTTTTATTAGTTAAATTATGACTGATAAAATAAACTGAGGGGACAAAATACAAAAACAAAAAAATATGTATTAATTGTATTGAATTTCTAATTCTGAAGTTAAGAAAAAATTTATTCTAGTTTCACTACTACCTGTAGTTTATTTATTTATATCTTATCTTACGTTTAATCATACAACATTTCCATTGAATCGTATGGAAGTTTTTAATAAAATATTTTGTCCTACACTCCGAATGTCCTTATGTATCATGCTAAGGGAAGTTTCGTGTTGCTCCTTAAATTTAAAGGAATAGTTACAATATATATCTGGAAATACATACTACAACAGCCCATAGAACAGAAAACTTTAATGCATTAAATTATTTATTTATTATCGTTTATATTAATTTTTTTCTAACATAGGTAGCATTACTTATTATAGTAACAGTGCTTATTACGCATATTTTGTCGCAGTCTTTTATGCAAATTTATAGTAATTTTGGTAGGTTCCACATTGTGGGTAGCAAATTCCACTTTACTTCCTTTGTCTTCAAGACTGGAGGAAACTGGTGAATAGGTTCCTGAAGTACCGGACGATGGAAGATATGAATACCTGAAAGTTAAGTGTATTTCCGGGAAGTGTTTACCTGAACCAAGTCTTGGTATTTGTCACTGCGGAGAGACAACTCTTAATCCTCTGTATCCGACTTCTAAGCTACTTGTAGCCTGAGTCGGTCCATGAAGAGTTAAGTGTTTAATTTTAAGCACTGAATACTTCATACAGGGTTTACGTGAATTAACGTAAAAAAGTTCGAATGATAAAATAAATTAATTGTTACATTCTGAAGAAACAAGAGCTTTTATTTTCTGTTGGAAAAATGTTTGCCTAAATTATTTTCTGTTGGAAATGTTTGCCTAAATTAAACCTGCCTTACACGGTCAATATAACTGAATGTTTAAACTGAAGCATTCTTCACACGCGTCAATAATAATGGTCAGTATTATGTCGTCTAAGATCTTGTTATCTTCAAGGACGATTTCTACAATTATTTCTCAACGACTGTTTGTAAATAAATTATTTTAATTGCGTTGGGCAAGAAGACAAACAAAAATAATGGGCAAATAGATGGTTGGAAAAGCAATTTCTCATCGAATATTAACAACTATTTCACATATTCGTTGCATTCGTTTCACCTTTAACAGTAACGTGCAGTGATGAGGGACATTTCGGAACGTACCAATAAGGCGTAGAATAATATTGACACCATTAAATATTGACAGAGTTTCAATAAAAATATAATCTGTCCCATTTTCGTCAATATTTTTGCTATCAATATTATTGTTCCAATATTTTCCTCGGATGATCCATATTAACTCATTAATGTTGACCGTGTAAGGGCTCCTTCGTGTTCCAATATACTTTTAGATTGAATTCGGCCTTTCAGAATTAAGTACATAGTTCTTAAATAACTGATTACTTTATCCATGGTTTAAATTAATTAACAGACAAAATTAGTATGCTAAAATAAAGGAATTATTGCTTTCTGACGAAATAAGAGTTTTTAATGTTTGTAGAAAGTAAGTGTTTTAACATTAATGATATTGTAACAGCCATGTAACCAATATTATGCTGAGATGGGACATACTTTTGCTTATCTCTGTGGTATCGGTTTCATTGTATAAAGATTTGACTCGGTATACGTTTACGTTTAAGCAATGTTTCACCTACATAAAATACTCTCGTGCTGAAATGAACGTAAATTTAGTGCATAAATTTTTGTACTCTGCAAATTGTTTTTAGAGAAGTTTGCTAAGTAGTCGAGAGGGAGATATATTGACGGCAAAAGTCAGATAGTATTTGACTTAAACAGTTATATTACTCACATAAACGAGGATAACTCCACAATTTTCATTGTATATGTTAGATATCTAATTATTTGAGTATCATATTGACCATAAATATATCGCAGTCATATTAAACAAAAACAGTAACCATATTAATCTCATGAGATTATGGTAAAAGATTTGAGTTTCTTGTATCAAAATAAATCACTGACAGTTAAGTTTTTGCTGAAAAAGTTGCTTTAGCTGTTCGTACATACATATTCGGACTATTACACGAGTTTTAAGTCGGCATATTATAGGGGAATATTTTCACTAACAAAAACAATATATTCTGTTTATACAGTATAAAGTAATAACACTCAAATTAATATTATTACTTAAACATTTAAATGTACGTTAGTTGATTGCAGCTTACAATAAAAATCAAAGTAAAACACTAAGTCTATTTCCTATATTTCGGACCTTTCCAGGTGAAATATATATTTATTATTTATTACGTGGAAAAGAAGTCATACTGCAAGGAGAAGAAATATAAAATTTACGCTTTGCCGACGATATTGTAGTATTAGGGGAATCAAAAGAAGACTTGGAAACCTTAATAAATGACATGAACGTAGTCCTGGAGAAAGAGTTCACGATGAGAATTAATAGAGGCAAAATCAAGGAAATGGAGTGTAGTATGAGAAACAGTGGAATAACGAATGGTGTTAGATTGGGAAGGGATATTTTGACGGAAGTTAAGGAATTCTGCTACTTGGGAAGCGTAATAACTAGGAATGGTAGAAGTATAGTAGACATAAAGAATAGGATAGCACAGGCAAGGAAGGCTTTCGCGAAAAAGAGAGTTTTACTTACGGGTAATATAAGTGTGAATATTAGGAAATCATTGCAAAAAATGTTCGTATGAAGCGTGGCGTTATATGGGTGCGAAACGTAGACGATAGGAGTTGCGGATAGGAAAAGAATAGAAGCCTTTGAAATGTGGTGCTATAGGCGAAGGCTGAAAATCAGATGGGTGGATAGAATCACAAACGAGGAAGTTCTAAACATAATAGGGGAAAAGCGAACAATATGGAGGACGTTGACCAAGAGAAGGGATAGATTAATAGGCTACGTTTTAAAATACGAGGGTCTTGAAAAATTAGCATTAGAGGGAAGTGTGTGGGGTAAGAACTGAAGAGGGAGGTCAAGGATGGAATACGCTAAACAGATTAGGGAGGGTGTGGGCTGTCCTAGTTATAAGGAAATGAAAAGGCTTGCGCAAGATAGGTGAGCATGAAGGGATGCATCAGCCAGTCTTATGACTGAATACCACAACACAACAATTTATTCCAAATACCAAACTATACACATGTTTATGTAAAGTGAATAATTCAAACACACATAATAATTTATTTTAATTGGGCTGTAGTATTTTCAATTTATTTGAAAGATTACGAACTATTTCGACAGTTTTACTGCGGAAGAGTAAGTGGTACATTTGTGGTGGAGCCTTTAAAAATTGTTTGTTGGTGATAGGTTTTATAAATATAGTGTACCTGGAAACGAAATTTGATAGTGATAATTCAAATAAAAACATTTAAGAACAAAGTCTGAAATTGATGAAAAATTTTATTTAATTTTTACATAAATCAGGCGGAAAAATAGAACCCTTAAATATGAAGTAATATCAATGCATACTCAATATCAAACTTAATATATTTCTTGTCAGTCAGTAGTATTTAGAATTGAAGGGCAAGAAAAGAAAGCAGAAATCAAGAAAGGAGTAAGACAAGAATGAAGTCTGTCGCCCATGCTCATTAACTTATATATAAGCGACGAAGAAAGTTAAAAAGAAATATGGAAAAGAAGGTGAGGAAATAAAAACCCTATGCTTTTCCGACGATATTGCCGTATTGTGGGAGTCAGAACAAATCTTGTAAACAATAAGAAATGGCACGAACGTGGTCGTGTAGAAAGAGTGCAACATGAGGATTAATATAGAGAAAACCAAGGTAATGGAGTGTAGTATGGGAAACAGTGGAATAACAAAGGGTTTTAGATTGGGTTGGGATATATTGAAGGAAATTAAGGAATTCTGCTTCTTGGGAAACGTAATAACTAGTGATAGTAGAAGCATAGTAGACAGATATAAAGAGTAGGATAGCACATGCAAGGAAGGGTTTCGCAAAGAAAGAGGTATTTGCATACGGCTAATATAAGTATGGATTTAGGAAATCATTACTAAAAATTTTCGTATGGAGCGTGGCGTTATAAGGGTGCAAAACGTGGATGGTAGGAGTTGCAGAAAGGAAAATAATAGAAGCTTTTGAATTGTGGTGCTACAGAAGAATGATGAAATTGAGATGGGTGGATAGAGTAACTAACGAGTGAGGAAGTTATAAGCAGAATAGGTGCAGAATGAAAAATATGAAGGACTTTGACAAATAGAAGTGGGAGATTAATATGCCACGTTTTGAGTCATGAGGGTCTTGTAAAATTTGGATTAGAGGGATGTGTGTGGGTTAGGTAGAAAAGAGGAAGGCGAAGTATGGAATACGATAAGGAGCCGAGGGAAACGTGGTTGTTATGTAGAAACGTAAAGGCTAGCGCATTATTGTTGGGTTGCATCAGACCATTCTAATTACTGACAACTACAACAACATTTATTTCGTGTTTTTTTCTTTCAGGTGGACAATGGTTTATTTAGATTAGAAGTAGTTTATGTATGTACAGGTCAGATTGTATATCTGACACTGGACTTACGCCCAATTTTTGAGTAACAAATAGATGCACATAGCTGTTATGAATCCATTCGTTCACTTTACAAACCTGGAAGGTTTTATACACGTAAAAAAACCATGACAGACCAGTAAAATTTGGAATAGTTTCCACGTTGCCCTCCAAAGTGGACCCGTTCGGTAGAGTTATTTAGTTAAAGGTACAATAACATATCGGGTGGCTGAAACCCAAGACAGCTCAGCACATATTACGCTTATGCTTATCTGGTTTGAGTGTTTCACTTCCGAAACTTGAAGTCTGTTGACGGCGCGCCGCGGTTGGTTTATCCTTGACAATGTTGACTCGCGCCGTGAGAGATAAGGATTGTGGAAGCTGTGGGGAGGCTGGAACCCGCGTCCTTTGCTGTAGGTTAGGGCGGAGACCTGGCAACGCCGACGTCGACCAGCTAGGAAGGTTAGTAGGCCGCCATCTTGGCGCTCCCCGCCAGTCCCACAAGGAACTCGTCGACAGCGACAGCAGTGCGAGTAGAGACCCTCGGCAGAGCATGCCTACTCCTACTCCTACTCGCTACTCAGCTTCCTCAGTGCCGGTAGTGATAAGTGACATGCGTAGTGAAGTGCATCTGTGAGTGCCATGGAGCGGGAAGCAGCCAGGATGCTGGAAGCTGCGGCTCCGGAACAGGTGAGCAATCATCACGGCTCAGGCTCTCTGTCATCGACAAACTGACAAAGTCCTTTTCGATACTCAAACCTAGCAACTGCAATTTGGGAAAATAGTTTACGAAATACGATGTTGCTGATGTCGATTCAGACGCTAGTTTCTAAATTAAAGAAGCCGGAGAGGTTCAATTGAATGATTATTTAGATGATAGAATGATGCCGGTTATCGGCAAACAGCCTTACAGTTCCTTGGTCTTGAGAGAAACCAGGGCCAAGACACCGGCTCCCGCGCGATGAAGCGGCGGAAGGGAACTGCATACCTCCTCAGTATCCAAACATTTCCTAACAAACACTCGTCATTGCAGTCGAACCGATATCATCCCATACATCCGTAAATTATAACTTCTTTCACTTGCGTACAATATTATAATAAAAGTTTGCGCCAATATTCAGTTGAGTTCCCAGCCGAGTTTGATTTCAATTGCTCGGCTTCTATCCCGGTAGCCACGACTTTGCGTAAATATTTTGTAACGTAGTTAACCTTTGTTTACCAAGACATGTGCTAAAATAACATTTCGCAAGTGTATTTTTGATACTGATATTTTATCCAAAAAGTAAAACAAACTGAAGGGTATATTTTTGCATATGCGTTTTGTTTGTTTTAATTTTTGCAAATAATATCGGTATTAAAAATATATATACAATTCATTTTGTGTATGATTACTACCTGATTACTTGCTTCCTATTTGTTTGATGAACGTTTAATAAATTATTTAAATTGGATACTGCACGATCCTTTATTTGTTACCCTATACAGAATTTGGATCTGAACTAGTTTGGACACTTCACTTTCTTTCGCGGAAAGAACGGAATATTCTGTAGTGAATAATGAAGAAATCTATTCAATGAAGATGAAAATAAATATTTTGTAGATGAAGGTCCATTCGCGTGGTATTTGTGGGCATGATGTACGTGGTGTATTTGAACTAGTCCCAGAATTTATACGTTAAAGTACGTGATTGTGTGCTGCTTTTTTTATATAAAAATGAGTTTCTTTGTTACCAGAAGAATACTGGTTCCATGGACTCTCCAGATAATCGGGAGCCACGCCAGAGCGGAATTTTCGCAATTTCCAAATTTCAATCGGCTGTACCTCACACAATTATTATTTACGCTCGATATTCCTTATCTGTAATTGTCTTGTACACGTTACTAAAACGATCAATATTAACCATGACGGACGTGAACCAAATTGTATTCAAATTAAGTACTTCAGAACTGATAAGTAAAGTAATTAAATTATCTAAGTATGATAAACAAAACAAAAATAATGGCTTTACGGACCCCTCACTTCTTTAGCTGAAATATTACAAAATTTCATGTTCCTATTGCAACGCCCGGGGACGACGTTTTGGAGACGAAACATTTGCAAATTAAAATAGTCTTTGTGAATTAATTAAAACTGTTTCTTAGAATAGTGAAACAGGCTTGCCTTAAAATTTCCAGTAACTCGGCAAACACAAAATATAAATGATGATCTTGTAAATTCCGTGGAATTTATCTGAAAAACTTGACTCCAACAGATCCAAAATTCATCAATCTCTCTTACGTGTTCGTTGCTACATGTGAAATTTTCTCCTAGAATTTGAGTAAACCAGTAAACCAGTGCACGTTATTAAATTATAGGTCTTATTTGGTGTTTGTTAAGGTTTATAATATATTTGATACGATGTATGATAACTTTAAGCTTCAGAAATGAATTGAAAGGAAGAATGACTAGTTTGTTAATCGTCTGCGACTGGCGCCACGTTATTGACTTTAATAATATTTTTCTTTTATAAGAAACGTTAGTCACTGATTAATTCATTTAAATGCCAATTTATTGTTCTCGCGCTTTTCGGCGTGTTCCTCGTGTCTTCTTGTTGATAATAAAGCTCCCGGCAGATGAGATGAAGCCGTCGCACATTCTGGAGAGTTGTAGGGTTCCTCCCCTAGCATCCAAGCACCTGTTGGGGTAAGTGCAAGGCAAAGGCAAGGTGCCGTGTCCTTGAGGGCGCACCTGTGCGTGACCCAGCACCATTTAAATTTCAGATTTCCCTTGCTTCCCCCACTCCTTCCTCATCTGTTTTCAATCTACTGTCCGCCATCCCTCCACCAGACACAATTAATTAATTTTTTCGTGAACGTTATCCACGAAACTGCCAGACACCTTCCGCGAAAGCCACAGTTTCATAATAAAATTCCAAGTAAAGTTACTCGTCATGTTTGTTTTGTAACTGCATTGTCTGTTCTGTTTTTTGTAATTTTTATTTATATATAAAAACTATTATCTTACAGATTCTCAGTTGTGCCAATTTCGATATAGCATATACAATATTAAAAAAATGAAAATAAAATATGGTATATAATTAAAATGGTTGCGTGAGGGTAGGTTAATCCGTTTGATTAACCTACTTTAGCCGAACAGGTTAGGTTTAATTGTATCTGAGGGGCATACGACGTGGGTGTGTGAGGATTGACAAGCAGTGAACTTATTTTTGGAGGATTGATGAGGATGTGGTCTGCGGACATGATGGTAGAGTGGGTTAGGGTGTGCCTGAATGGTCAGGGGGAAGGATGAGGTCAATTGGAAGCTCTCTTTTGAGGGGACGGGAGCGTGGAGGTGGAGGAGGATTGTTATGATATTGCTGGATCGTACGGTTTGGGTGGTTGAGTGCGCTTTTGATTAGGTTTGTTACGGATTTCGAGATTACTGAGTTTACATTGGGAATTTTGATGTTATGGTGGATGACGGAATTTCTTAGGTACCAGGGAGAGTTTGTAATGGTGCGTAGTATTATGTTTTGATTGGTTTGAATTTTGGTTGAATGGGTTTTGGCTGCGTCTGTTCTGTTTGATCATAAGATTATTAGTTGGTACAATGATTGATTCAGTATATACAATGTGTTTACAAGATTGTAATAGTCTACATAATTTGCATGTAAGGTTAGTCCATGGTTAGCCTACTTTAGCAGATTGGTTAGGTTATTTTTCGTGTGTATTTAATAGGTATACAATGTAGATGGTTGAGGGTTGTCACAGGCTATGTACTGGTTATTGGAGAATGTATGACGATGTGGCCTGCTGCAATGATGGTAAGATGGCTTAGGATATGCCTGAATGTTCAGGGGGAAGGATGAGTCTGTTCTAGTTTTGATTGTTTATCAACTGGTTCACATTTCTACAACATTCTTAGAAGAAAAACCAACCCGACGTTTCATTATCAGATATAGTAAATGGAATCAGCAGCACTATACACCTATACATTTCAACCTGAGTGAAGGATGTTTCCGTTTTTCGCTCTGAATGAGGGAAGCTTTTGGCGAGGAATTTACAGTGTAGTGGGACGTGGGTGTGCGGAACAAAGCTTCAGGTGTCACCGTGCATACCTTTGCACAGCAGACAAAGTTCGAGTACTGTTCGGATATATTTTTATTTAATAGCAAATATTGTCACTTACTACGAAATATAAACGCCTTGTTAAAAAAATTTTAGAACAAATTGTAAACGTTCTAGGCATCGAGTTCTTTGACCGTTTAAATGTTGATGCAATGGGTAATAAAAACTCCTTTACGGTCACTGTTTTGCAAGTTATTATATTTTAAAAGAGGTAGCTATCGGCAGTTATACTGCCATATTCATCCTAATAATATACAAATCCAGAAGTATATTGTTTATAATTCAATTCTTAAAAAGCTTTATACAATATCAGATCCAAAAAGTCTTAAAAAGGATATAAACATTTTTACATACCTTATACTGATACACTATTTTATAATATCCTTATTTACCGTACAAAGTACGTTGTTGATATATAAAATATTTGTGTTTTTCTACACGTAGTCCGTTACAAACTGTCGGAAAACCTCAGTATAAGCGAGGTTAACGTCATGAAACGTTTCCAATTAAATTATTCCATTTCTAACTTTTGGCCAATTTTTTGCCAAATATTTTCATCTATTTTCAATGTCTCATCATTATTCGTATTTATTATTCTTTCTTGGAAATGCCCCAATATAACAAAGGTAAAGGGGTTATGACGTCAGTGGTGCATCCAAACTCGTTCAGTTTTATTTGCTCTAAATGCGCGCAACATAGGTGGTATTTACAATATTCGCCAATAAAGAACTTTGCGTCACGATGAAAGAATGAATATTTGGTTCTTAAGGACATATAGAAACAATTTTTTGCTTTTGGTATTGAAAAGGATCACAAGATCTACTCTCTTCAAAATTTTTGCAACTCGCTGTCATAAGGGTCGATCATAACTAAACAATGTTAGACTGGTCTTATGCGACCCTCCATGCTAACTGATTTTGCGCAAGCTTTTACTTTTTAGATAACTACATCATTTCTAATCCTCTCTAATCTGCTTATCGTTTCCACCCTTGGCCTCCCTCTTCTATAATTACCCCCACACACTTCCCTTTAATGCTGACTTTAAAAGTCAATATGTCACAAATAGTGGCTTATTAATCTATTCCTTCTCTTGGTTTAAAAAATATTGTTTTGAGAATTAGTAATCAAGTACAAAATTGTTTTAACCTATTTCAAATATTTAACAGTCGAGGAATCGCGTTCGTTTATCGATTATTTATTAATGTTCAATTTCATGTCCTACTTCTATATTGAGTTTCAGATAAGATCTTAGTTATAAGAGCTTCTTCTCAAATTTTTGTCCATTGCCTTCATAATTTTATTCTCTGTGTAATAATGTTGATAAATTGATCTGTTGATGCCTTTGGAGAAAATTGTACGATCACTATGTTTATAATCAAATGCATGCAGAAAAGAATTTTAATTCGCATAAACTGAAATAAATTTTTTGAGAAATAACATACAGTAACAACATTTCATGGTTGTGATTAGACTGAAACGATAAACGTACTCTAAATAAGGGTATGAAGAATGTTGGAATAGGTACTGAAACGAAGTTATTTCAAACTGATTTTTTTCAGTAATATATCTGTTATTAGTCACAAACTATTTTATCTGGAAGGAAGTGGAATGCTTCAATTGATACTCATTAATAGCTTACAGCTAATTTAGAAGAAACACAAGAACCAGACCAGGGACAAGAACATTTTCCCATGCTCGTCTTTCTTCTACTATTTCATATTTAATAAGGCAAAGCAGACATAAAGTACAAGATTTACACGTGTAGAGAAAATTACTATCTTTATTAAAATATTTTCGCCTATATTTTACAGAGGGATGGTTACAGAATTATATGAATATTATCATTGAATTCTGTGTTAATGCAATGCAAATAAATTCATCTGTATTATGATTTGATTTGCGTTGAATTGTGTGTGACGATTTAAGAGCATTCTCAATTATTAGAGGCCACTGAGAACAAATGCAGCTGTTGGTGTCAGAGTTCGGAATTTATTTCCAACATTTTACTCATAGGACTATTATTATTATTATTATATTTTATCTACTATAATTTTTTTCAACCTCGTGTTAGTAGTCAAAAATCAGAAATTTGTAATAAATTTTGCGAAGAAAATTTATACCCACGTCTTAATTTTTCATATTTTAACAATTTTTTTGTATTCAAAATTAATATTTATTTCATATTTTTTTGTGTATAGTTATCTGAAGAGGACCACAACGTTGGATGAAAATTAAATACTAATTAAATTTATTTTCTGACTTATTTGGCCGTATTTTTATTTATTTAATGTAGTGCATTGCTTCAGTAACAGGTTCTTGTCAAATTACATCTGTCGGTAAAATCCACTGATCGTTTAAAAAGGACCGCAAAACTTTACACTCATTTTACTAGACAACTTTTCAATCCATGAATTGATGTTAGTTTAAACTGTTTTTCAAAATAAATGGTCTGTTGTTCATCATAAAACATTTTATTTTATATAAATTATAATTTTTTTATGCATTTGATTATGAACGTATAGAAATCGTACAATTTCATCCATAGGTATGTATCGCAGTACTTTTGATTGGAACAGCATGGTAATCTCTGTGCTTGTCCTATTAGCGTTTCCCCGTATGAGAAAATGGGCAGGATACGTGGTTCATTAAATAATATTTTGCTTCCCAGAGGGAGTTGTGATGTCTGCCTCTTTCTGTAATTTTAGACTCAATCGTTTGCGTTTTGAGAATATACGTATCATCCATATGCATTCCCACGTACTTAACCGAGGTGCATTCCTGCAGATTTAGTCTGCCAATTTTACTCTAGGGCAAGTACCTGTTCCATTAGTTGTAAACATTACGTGAGTAGATAGCAATTCATTCAGGATTTTCGAATGGTTTTAGTCAGTCCGATACCAGAAATTCTGGTACATTTGGTCTTTGCCATCTACTGAGTAACAATCTACCAGATGAATTTAAGTATTGAAATTGAATTTTTAATAATTTAAATGAGACGAATCTACAACTTGAACAATTGTTAACCGCATATTGTATATTTTAATTAAAGGTTACATCTATGAGAGCTGAGTGATATTCATAGTTTTGAATAGGAACTGCCCGAAAAACGTAGTGTTTAATTTTCAACTTATGAAGCGGCGGTGAAATTATTAAAGCAAATTTTCAGTCTGCGACTTTGAAATGGTATGGTTTTTTCAGGCTGCGAGGTCTGGCCAATGTCAACGAACAAGGCCTCGTTGCACGAACAATGCAATGGTGTTAGTGAGCGGCGGCGGCGGCGGCAGCAACGATGCAAGTGACTCACTCACTGGCAGGCCTGTGTCGAAATCGGAAGCTGAGGGGAGCATGCAAGAATGTAGGAGCAAAAAGTGCGCCTACTTGGCAAGCCTGTGGCACGGAGGCCGGGAGTGGTTTGTCCCTGAACGACAGAAAGAGAAGGAGCGAGAAAGCTCTCCTATCTGGTTTTGCATTCCTTCACATTCTTGTCGTTCACGCCACGACGACCGGTTCTATACACAGTATTTATATCTGGCGCCATTTCTCTATATACTTCCAGATGAGAACGACAAATGTTTAGCCCTTTGTGGTGCCAGGATTCCATAGTGTAAAAAGTGTTGAAATTACTAAATTCAAAATCAAGATTTGATGGAAGGTCTAAAGAGTGCAAGTATTCGAATGTAAAAATCTCATTATTTAGTGAAATACCGGAAATACACAGACCATGAGTATAAGCCATAGAAAGACACTAGACAAAATCATTATTACTGTAATAATTCAAAAACACATTAAAACTTCACCGCCAGTGTAAGTGCAGTAATTGATCACATAGTTAACAATACAAGTAATTATTCTGAGTTCACTCATAGTATGTGAGATTTCAAACACAGCTGTTCCGTAAGATTATCGCTTTGTCTGATGGTCAGTGTTTTCGTCAAAACCATAAAATAGTTCTCACAATAGGCACAACGCTCTACGATTGACTTTACCTGACACGTTTTATGTGGTTACGTTTATGATTTCTTGGCAAGCTGCTGGCTGTTCGCCTAACCTAGTTACGCCAAGGATATCAGCTTCCACAATATTTACTTCAGGGAGATAGTCACGGTCGTCTCATTTACATAGGGGTTCACACCCTCGTCGGATTTTATTTCTGTTGTTGTTGTTGATCTAGTAATCAGTACTTAGATTGATCTGATGCAAGCTTTTTCATTTCTACATAAATACCACAGCCCACATCCTACCTAATTTGCTTAGCGTATTCCATCCTGTCCCTCCCTCTTCTGTTCTTACCCAGCACACTTCCTTCTAATGATAATTTTATTAGACCATCATGTCTCAAAACGTGGCCTATTAATCTATGACTTGTCTTGGTCAACGTCCTCCATATTGTTCTCTCTAATCTTATTCTACTGAAAACTTCCCGGTTATTGATTCTATCCATTCATCTTACTTTCGGCATTTTCTTATAGCACCACATTTCAAAAGCTTCTATTCTTTTCCTTTCTGCAACTCCTACCGTACACGATTCAACCCTTATAATGCCACACTCTATACGAACATTTTTAGTAATGACTTCCTAATATTCATACTTTTATTAGCCGTAAGTTAATTCTTCATTTTGGTGAAAGCCTTCCTTGCCTGTGCTATCATAATCTTTATGTCTACTATACTTCTACCATCCCGAGTTATTATGCTGCTTATGTAGCAGAATTCCTTAGCTTCCTTCACAAAAGCCCTTCCGTATCTAAGAACCTTTATTATTCCATTATTTCCCATATTACACTTGTTTTTCCCTCTATTAATCCTCGTGTCGTACTCTTGTAGCACGTTCATGCTATTTATTATGTTTTCCAAGTCTTCTTCTGACTTTCCTAATACCCCAATATAATCAGAAACCTTTGGGTTTTTATTTATTCTCCTTGAAGTGTGATTCCTTTTCCATATTGATTTTTTCTTCATTGCCTGTCCTATACATTAGTTAATGAACATGAACGACAGACTGCAGCCTCATCTGACTGCTTTCTTGATATCTGCTTTTTCGTTTCTTGGCCTTCAATTCTAATTATTGCTGACTGCCTTATTTCTATTAGCAACTATATACCGCAGTTCCATTGGAGAATTGGAATTGAACTGAGTCATCGTTTTAATGGGACTAAATTAATAAAAAGGCTGTATTATAGTTATATATACATTCCTTTAACAGCAGTCCTCTAGTTTTCAGATTAATAATATTTTTCGTAAAACCGTTTACATAATTGCACTATTGGAACATCATTCCCAGTTTTCTATAAGAATGCTTTAATTCAAAAGTTTCACATACTTTTCGTCCATGTCAACTATAATACCAAGAATACAAAGGCTAATGTTACTGAACCCTTTATGATATGAGTCTCAAAAACAAAGCTCAACCCCGAAGGTTAAAATCCTGTACTGAAGTATTATGATATAAAATTTTCTAGAGGGATTGTACACGATCCTAGGATCACACGTTATTCATTTGATTGAGGCCTTATAAGTTGTGCGCTGAAGAATGTGCCGTAGTAACTTGTATCTGAGCAATGTTCAGGTTCGTACAATGGTTGGATCAGTCACATACGTGACGGAAGCTCATATGGTAAGGGAACTGCGTACCAAATGATTTATTTATTAAATTAACCCTACAAAGTGATACGTCAGTAGATAAATCTTACAAAATAATTATTACATGCAACAGCTAATAACAATTGGAAGCTTACATAATTATAAAAATGGGGCACGCAAATTAACCTGTCCAGCATAACTAAAATTACAATATAATAATAATAAAAAACCTTTAATTTTGATAAGAGTATACTATAATGTAATATTTCTGTAAAATACTTATTAAACAATTAAATATCAGTAAGTATGGAATTGCAGAACACTGAAGACACAAATACTAGGGAAACCCCCATATACAAACGATGGGCTGGTCAATTGAAGGAATTGATTGACGTGGAATCTTCCCTTCACAGAAACTCCAGGTCTTTCATGAAACACGTGAAGAAAAAGGGGGGAAAGCTAATTGAAATAAAGGAAGGTATGAAATAGTTTGAAGAGTAGCATTTTGAAACTTACAGTACAGAAAATTTTAATGGGAAAGTTCGATAAACTCTTGAACTCAGTAAAACGGGCCTTTCAGTAAAATATTCGTACACTGATTCGCAAAACCAATCTACTTATTAATGTTTTTTACCTTTGGAGGAACACTGTTATATAAAGCTGTCCTGGATTCGATTACCGGTCCGGTCGATGTAGTAAATTTTTTCGTCTGTGATATGATTAACTGCCAATGTATAAACGAAAGTAAAAATTAATTTGGCAACTGTTTCTGTGATCACAATCAAATCGCACGAAAATTGTGACTAGAAAATTATGTAGCTAATATATTTAATTTACACAAAACTTTGACCTTGATTACGTACTACAAAAATAATTTTTTTAAAAAGAAAGAAAATAGGTGCGTCTTAACCTGCCCGTCGTGTCTGTCTGTCAAACAAAGGTTGTAGATAACTAAATTCAATATTTATAGTCTGTAATCAAGGTCAAAGTTCATTCAGTGTACTCTAAACTTTTCCACTTCTCTGAAGTTTGCCTGCAAATGAATGTAGTAAACGAAGAATCTGTCAACAGTTAGATTTATTATGCATTTCCTTGGGTTTAAAGTCTGATGTGTATATTATTCGAATATTGCTTGGGTGTTGTTTGATACGAATAAATCTGTGAAATTGCAGAGAAGTTAGATTTGTTGATCACTCCGGCTTAGTGATGAGCCGATTAGGTCCATGTCTATAAGGACTACTGTAAGTTCTGTTCTCCTTTCCACCATATCGCTTAGATCAAGTTAAGGATGTCTTTGCCTACGTGATAAGAAATATATAGATAAATAAAGCGGAAAAATTGAAAAATATTGTTTTGGTAATCTCAGGATAATGATTGGAAAGAATATGCTCCTAGTTGATATAAATCACCATTTGTATTGAATGTAATGTTTTGATATTGCTGTGATTCTTGGTGAGAGGATCTAAGATACTTTTAACGAAGAAATCTTGAAGAATCTTTGGATAAGTTGGTCCGAATGAGAAATTGTATTCGGCATTCCAGGACGTTGGCCTAGACACGCGGCTTGCACTCACTTTCACCACGCGTGTTACGCTCACTTGCTTTAAAAACGGAGAAAACCTACTACTCAAACCTTCCAGCTGCCATAATGAACAGTTCCCTTGCGTAAGAATTTCCGGCACACATTCCGGAACAGATTCTGGTCTCAGAATGTTGTTTGAGCTCATCGTATCGCCAGTAAGTATGGAAAGTTACTGATCGTAGTAAATGTGTTTATGTTAATGCACACAAATTATTTTAATATTGGTGCAATATATCGATGAGTTGAACTTCGAATAACTAATTGATCCATGGGGCGGATGTGCTAAATACTCATTTGGAAAAATGTTTCCTCTTGTTACTACGTCAATGCACTGTGAAAATATGAATATATTTATTAAATGAGATCCAGCATTAACTGGATGGAACGACTTCAGTGTTCTTTTTTACCCAGCTATGTACAATAAAAATGTGAGTGAAGCTGTAACTACTCGGTTTATATATTGTAGAGAAATAAAATAATCAATCGACCTGTTCTTTTTTCTACAATGCCTTTAATAAACTCAGCGTCTGACGTTATCAATAATATCGTGGAATGAAATAATTAAGGCGCCAATAAGTTTTAAACCAAAACTACTAAAATTGAAATCATCATTTAATTTCTTCTCGAGCAATGAGACAACAGATTCCGCTCTCAGCAGAACGTTCAAAATAATTAATTTCTCTAATAAGAAGTTCTCGGGATTTCACCCGGGTTATGTCATTTGTAAAATACGTTTTGACGGCTAACTCCACCTGAAGACGATGGCAGAGTTAGCCGTCGAAACTTTGTATTTTACAAATGACATAACCCGGGTGAAATCCCGAGAACTTCTTATTCAGTCTATACACCGTGATAGCTTACATTCTCTAATTATTTTCCCATCTCTCTTACTCCTTCAAGATTATCTGAGATTTCGTAAAGTACGCAAATTCTGTTTATTCCAAATGAACACTTTCCTTGCTTCTCAACATACGGAAGCAAGCTTTTCTTTCGTTCCAAGATGTAGACCCACTTCCCACTGTATTATTCGCACGGAAATCTGCACGAGTGCGTTCTTTGTCAGTGGATTGTTACGACATTACGGAAACTATAATGTAATACAACGTGACTATCGGCCAAAACCCGATTGTCATGCTACAATATAATTTTAGTTTTCTACGAAACACTTTTATACGTACAAATAATCAGAATACATCATTTTCTAGCCTGTTTTAGAATTCTATTAGAAAGCCTTCGTTTTGAAACGCCTTTCAGTAAATGAAAAGAAAAGCCATGTAAACGAAAATTTCTTATTTTTAACCCAAATTCTTTTCACGTGTTGTAACAATTTTATTTTTGCTTACCTCGCTATATATTTAACTGTTTTATGAAGCTAACAAATGAAACTTAAAAATTTGAGTAAATTTATTGTATATTAGCAGGGTGACCGGCGATGTACGGGATATTAATGTTAAAATATAACAAAAATATAAGTTACCATACCTTTTTGTTTCTCACGAACGTCGTCGTCGCCGTTGCACGCATACACGCAGGCTACGTAAGGCCTCTATTAATATATATATATATATGTTATTAGGGAAGGACGGATACAAATGGGGCCGCGGGAAGCGTCGTCAAAATAATTGACCCCGAAAAATGTTTATCGGCGAAAATATAGGTCGAATTTTTATATTTAAGAATTTTCGTCCCCTACACAAGGGACGGTAGGCGTGTCTTACCCCAACAGTGCTGATTTCCGAGTCGCAAAGAAATATGGTTGAAGTCGCTCCTCACGTTTAGATTGATAGTGAACAAACATACGAACACACGTACGAAATTTGAGCTCATACTACACAAAGACAATTAATTTTATTTATAAGAATCAATTAGTTGATCCATTTCTTTTGTCTCTTTAGGCGCAAAATAACTTGTAAAATTAATGGACGTTTTATTTAACAAACAATATATTTTACGCACTTTAAAATATACAAGAATTTTTATCTCTTGAGTGCAGCACACACTGCGCCATATAAAAGCGACGCGTTGGGTCGCTCAGTCAATTTTATTTTGTTTGAGATTTCTTATTTGTAGTGAACCTAAATGCCATTAGGCATATGACAATTTGTAGTTGAAAATATACAAATACAGAGGAATTAATTCCAATTGAAGCTCATTCATAAAGACCATAAAACTATGTTTAGAAGATGAAGGAAAAATCTCAGTCTGGACACTGTATACCAGGCAGGTTTAAATTTTTCTATCCTGATATTCCAAATTCAGTTTAATGTCTTTGATGGTTAGAGTTTCAATTGGATGATGAGTTAACTGTCTTTGAATTAAAATTGTTGAACGTTTGATTAATTTATTCAATGCCAATTGTTCACCGATGTCCTGAGAATTAGTCTCATTTGTATAATTTAGGCAAGCCTCAGCTTCGTATATATGCAAGGGATGGAGGGATCTTTCCCCGTTTAGCTCAGGTGGTATAGGACCTGCCCGGTAAGCGACAAGTTCCAGATTTTTGAGTCCGGGTTCGGTAGAGGTTTTTCTATCCTAATCTCATAAATATTAAGCATTCATACTAAACGAAAGGCATATGAAAAGATCGTGATACTATTGCCAAGTAAATAATTAATTCATTACGTTTCGGATCACAGTGTCAAAACTAGTATTTATCTGGTTCGTTTCACACTTTTTAATTTACAAAAAATATTTTCAGGTTAATTATTTACTAATACCCATTGCTCTGCAATTGTAGTCATTTGAATTTTTATTATAGTTAAATTATTACCCCGAGAAATAACTCGATTGAAAACCCGAGGTTGTTTTCCTCGTAATTTATAGCGGAAATTCCTCGCTCTCTTATAACATCGGAGACCAATAGACGTGGCAAACGTACCTCTGAATATTGACACGCTCAACAATTAGAAATTTTTCATCAGGTTATAATTGTAATGAGATTAACCTGTTGTGACTTTCTGTGAATGGAGAAAAAAAATTGATGTTAATTAATGAATGTAAACTTTTCCGGTGAATAATTCGGATGATATCTTCACGGTTAACCAACTGGGTCAGGCTTTTAGAAACAACGTTTCTGCAGCCATTTTCTTCCGCCGTCACCAGCCATGTCGTCTGAGAGCGTCAAGGAGAAATAGGATGTATTGCTGAATTTTAAGCCTGAAGAGGTTCAAAATGGAGATGAAACGTCGCTTTCGTTAATATATAGTTATATATTTAATGATGAATTTTTTGTCCGTTTTTTATTTATTGTATTTAAGTCAGAAATCTATGATATAGAGGTTATTCTGGGGAGAGGATAGTGACTGGAAAGTACTCTATATAAATTTATTTTTTGATCCAAAGAGGTAAAATACCTTAAATTTGTGGGGAGAGAGATGAGACAAAGTACATGAGGAATTTCATTAAGTTCATTAAGGATAAAAAAAACACACGACAGTTTGGAAGAAAAATTAATAAGGTCAAAATGAAACTTTAATTGATACGAGTCAAGGAAAATAATAATTGTGAAATGCGAGTGTACGTATTAGCTAACACTGTGATATAGAGGAAGTTTAAGAATTTCAGCTCGTATTAGAGAGCTTGTGATAGTTGGGTGTCGAGCTATCACGATTGAATAGTTTGAACTGAATTCTTTTATTAATTTGTGAAATAATTGTGACTTATATATTTCAACTAGTGTACCTATATAATAGGTGTATTGGTTGTCGTGTCTTCTGGAGCCGTTTTGTTGTTCTATCGAGAGTGTTGTTTGTAAATGGACGTAAACTTCACACGGCTATGCTGCAGAATTTAAACACGCCAGACCTTGCTTGTTGCTTTCATGCAAATGAGGAAACGAGCCGTGTTTCCTTCGGAACACTCCCACGACAGTCGCATCGCCTGCTTATTTACGGTTCAACTTAATACCCTTAGTTCATGCAACGCTGCGTCGTCTGCTTATTGCCATTTGTTTTGAAATCTTCTTCTAATATATAAAAATGGATGTATGTATGTTCCGCATGCAACATAATTTTGTACACATACTACTTACGACTCGGGAACAAATCATTAAGGGAGGGGTGGAAAGCGAATGGAAATTGAGTTGCGTCTCTATTCCCTCAAAATTACGAGATGTCAAACATTTGAAATGGTAATACCCATTACAGCATACACTCTACCCCAAAAGCAGTTTATCTGTATAACTTAAGGAATTATCGGAGAAAATTGCGTGTGATTGAAGACTCTTTTTGTTTTTCTTAGAACTATGGTTCCACGTCTCATAGTAAATGTGCTTTGCTATTTAAGTTCAGAAAAAGTAGATCCTGGCGCAAGAGATCTAATGAGTACTAACACGCTAATAGAGAATTAATTGGAGTAGTTGAGCAAGTCTCGGAACCTAGTGAGAGAGTAACTGTCCTTTCCCGGTAACATTGCAGCAATCTGGTTAATGAAATTTTAATGACATCAAATTAATTTCGTTTCTTAGATATAATTTTGCGATTATAAAAGTTCCATTTTCTGATAATGTCGAAGTATTTCTCAATATGCAACCTATACGACTGAAATTATACTTCACTGAATTGATTATGGCGTTTTTAGATCTGTCTTTTATTCATAATAGTTTCCGTTTTGGTAATGATAACATATTCATCACATGTAATTAAATAACGACCATCCTCTTCTTTGATTATGTATTTTCGTTAATCTATTCTCCCATTTAAAGTATTTAGCAAATGTTTTCCTCTTCTGCAGTAACGCTCAAATATTTAGCTACAGGGTATCGTGTCGTGGGTATTAAATATCTTAACCTAGATGGGTACTCATAATTGAACTTATATGGGGTTTGGCAATAAGGGTGGGTCTTTGTTGGAATGTATGTGACGTATTAACAAAATTATTGTTGAATTTGAAAGGCCCATGTGTGCCCTTTCACATAAAAAAATTAATTCGTTAATATCCCCCACACAACTTGCTTTAATCAATTTTAACATCGACCCGCCCTTATTGGAGAACTCTATACAACAAATGTAAGGCCGATGAATTTAAAAATATGGGCACACTTGTAAATAAATGAAAAATAGAATCATTATGGCGAATAGATGCTACGAAACCAGTTGAAATCAAAATACATAAGTAGTGAAACAAAGATACTACTAAACAAGACATTAATAAGGCCAGTAGTCCTATACGGAAGCGAATGCTGGACAATAAATAAACCATTTGACGATAAAATGACATCAGTGGAAAATTTTGAAGAATTTATGGAGCAGTAAAGGAAATTGGAAGCTGGAGAATAAGATACAATTTTGAACTACAAAAATAGCTCAAAGAACCAAATGTACTAAAGGTAATTAAAGCCTCCCAACTAAGATTACTTAGTTAATATTGGTTGCTCTTGTTGTGGTATTTTTCTAAGACTGGTCTGATACAACCCTCCATGCTAACCTATCTTGCTTTTCATTTCCGCATAACTACCACATCCTCCCTAATCAGGTTAGTGTATTCTATCCTTTGCCTCCCTCTTCTGTTCTTACCTCACACACTTACCTCTAATGCTAATTTAAACGACCCTCATGTCTCATAACGTGGCCTATTAATCTACCCGTTCTCTTAGTCAACGTCCTCCATATTGTACGCTCTTTTCCTATTCTGCTTCCTCGTTAGTGGTACTATCCACTAAGTAATGAACTCATCTTCAACATTCTCCTACAGCACCACATTTCACTTTCTTGCCTGTGCTATCTTACTCTATGTCAACTATACTTCTGTCATCCCTAGTTATTATGCTGCCCAAATAACATAATTTCTTAACTTTTTTTCAAAATATTCCTTCCCATATAACACCGTTTGTGATTCCACTGTTTCATATACTGCACTCCATTACCTTGGTTTTCCCTCTATTAATCCTTATATTGAACTCTTTCTGCAGGGTGACGTTCATGTTAATCATTATGGTTTCCAAGTGTTCTTCTGACTCCCCTAAATACTACAGTATCATCGGAAAAGCGTATGGCTTTTATTTCTTCTCCTTGCAGTATGATTCCGTTACCATATTCCCTTTTAACTTTCTTCATCGCCTGTTCATCGTATCCTTGTCTTAATCCATTCTTGATTTCTGTTTTATTTTCTTGATCTTCAATTCTAAATTACTTCTGTCTTCAATAGAGGTTATTGATAAGCCTTCTTTTTCAATATCGTATTACTGATATAGGAAACAGAGGGTTACATTAAAAGACTCTAACTCTGGACAAATTATTAACTCAGACTGGGGACAAATAAAGACTGGGGTTCCACAGGGTTCCATTCTAGGTCCATTGCTCTTCTTAATATATATATATATATATATATATATAAATGACTTACCTAGATTTATAAATTCTTCTTCTAAAACTATACTTTTTGCTGATGATACTAGTATTTTGGTTACAAATAAACAAAATAGTCTGGAAAATGCTGCCAGTGTTACATTAAGCCAGATGCTTCACTGGTTTTCAGCCAATGGCTTGTCAGTCAATTGTGATAAAACTCACTTCATGCAGTTTCAGACAAAGAATGCCAATTTGAACTCAATAAAACTAGCAACAAATAATTGTGAAATAACTGAAGTTGAATGTACAAAATTTTTAGGTATATCCATGGACAATAAATTAAACTGGAAGGATCATATTAATATTCTCCTGCGAAAACTAGGCTCGGCAACCTTTGCTCTTAGAATTATGTCAAGTTGTAGTGATCCTAACATAAGAAAATTAGTTTATTTTGCATATTTCCACTCTATAATGACATATGGTATAATATTCTGGGGCAATGCATCAGGGAAAGATAAAATATTTACACTTCAAAAAAGGCTGCCAGAATATTGTCAGGTCTCACCAAAAACATCTTGTAGGGGACTTTTCAAGAAAACTGGAATACTGACACTCACTTGCCAGCATATTCAATCACTTATGTTATTTGTTATTAATAACAGTAACCTCTTCACACTAAACTCAGATATACATGACTTTGATACCAGAAGTAAAAACAATTTACACAAGGAAGGGAAGTCTCTAATCATAATACAAAAGGGATTACAATGCTATTAGCATATTTAATAAACTTCCCACCTCCATTAAACAATTAAAAATAAATCCAAACAAGTTCAAATTTGAACTAAGTTCTTACTAAGCCACTCCTTCTACTCTGTTGAAGAATTTATGGAGCTGAATGTATCATAGGGTAGATATTTATAATTATGAAAGAACATTATTAGAACACTAATTTTTTAGTACAGGATGTAAAAAATTTATCAATTTTATATATAAGGTACAAATTGTATGTTTTCTGTATATAACTTAAGAAAATCTTATTGTAAGTTAAAAATTAATGAATAGTTACAGTATATTTTAATATCAATAAAGCAACCTATGTAAAATCTCTGACTCGTTCCACATCCTTGAAGCTTGTGTTTCTCTGTAGGATTTATGGAATATGATTTTATACTTATACTAACTCAGTGTAGGAAAAAATCTTAAGACCAGGGGAACCAGGTATGACGTTGCGGGACAACGTAAAACAACATAGCAGTAGATTGAGGGTAATAGCATCGAAGAGGACAGAATGGAGGAAACTGACTGTGATAGCCTTGGCAGCTAACCGGCTGTAATGCTTAAGAAGAAGAAGACTAATCTGAGAGGTCGCTGAAGTGCATACGACGGTTTAATGAGAGCTAATAGCTTTACTTCAAGAACGAGAGAAATAGTTTCAATCTATGCTCGTAACTAATTAATGGATGGGGATATAAAATAGAAGTTACGACAGGACCGGACGTCCGCCTAGTACAGCGTCGTAGAATGTTAGCGCGTCTCTTTTGTTAGGAGAGTCGATATTTTTTGCATTTATTAGGGAAATATCATTGAATGGACGATCCTATAAAAGAACCCTCTACCCGTCCTTCAGAAGGAGAGAATACATATTACAGCGATTGGCATTTGCTTAAAATGTCTTTTCAATGCACCTCGTCGTGTCTCCTTTACTCCGCGATTGAGGTAACAGTCGCATTGACTGGCTGCTTTGAGTACCTCCACTGGGCCACTTTCGCTGCTCTATTTCGAGTGTTTGTGGGGATGTGGCCTTGCGAGGTTGTTGACTTGATCTCACAGGTGTGCGCCACGCCGCGCCGCGCCGCTCCCGACAGGCAACCCACCGAACGCCCACACAATGGCGACCGCACATGCCTAAATTCCTACGGCTACGATAGTCTTATTCATCCAAAGAAAATACTCATTCAGATGCGTAATTATATCACTTTCTGTTTCTGTATTTCTAATTGTTAAGCCTACCCATATTTGAATACTCTAATCTTTCCACCACAATGCTAATATGCTTTTATTGTCTAATAATCAAAGTTGTAGGAGTTATATGGCAATCTGCAAATATATTTATAACATATATTTGTGTAGTATTAAGCATGGTTTTAAAAAATTGAGTAATATTAATATGGGAATATTTTCTCCTTATTTCCACTTAGTTTCGTACAAACTGAATATCACGATTTGCGAATTCTTTACTTAGCAACCATAACAACAACAATAATAATAAAAAACGTTTGTAAAGAACATTAATACCAAAAATGTATTATTACACTTAATTAATGCTTTTATGTTGTACTGGTTGGAAATACAATGCTGTTGTTGATATTTTCATTTTAGTTTCTTATTTTACATACTCCTATATGAACTAGATATGATAAATTTAGTACTTTAATAGTGACAATATTTCTTGAATATTAAATGCGGGGTTATAAGTTTAATTTTAATAGAAAAATTAAAAGGAATGTACATTTATCTTCTAGAAAATATAATATTAATCGTTTGTCATTTAATAATAATATCCAAAGTACTTGATTTTGATTTGGCTGTTATAATAATATTGATTAGTAATTATTAAACATTAAAACCGTTTCAATTTTATTATATACCTTCCGTCATCAATCAACGTCGATCTTCTTTAAAAGTGAGCAACATTCATTTATGCTTACATACTAAGAATTTTTTTGTAAGAATCAAGTTTGTAATTTCAGCTTAACATCCGTACTATCGGCTTTCTTCGGATGATATACACAAATTGTTTCCTCATAGTTGTCGTAGTTTCTTTGAGTTAGTTCTAAACTCTGATGCGTCAATAATTTCAGATACTCGTAACCTATAATGAATCTAAATTTGTTATGGCTGCTTTTGACTTTTGATTCTCTTGTATTAGATAACCACAAAGTTATTTTTCTTAACTATTTCTCACGTGTAGCGTCGACTTCATTTAAGTGCACCAGTTACGATAGCAAACATGTCTAGCTTAAGGAAAACTCGGAGAAATAAACGACGACGTTCCTATTGTGGTTGATATAGATGAAATCTGTTTATACAAAGTTTTTAGCAGTTTGCAGTTGTTGCAGTAAAGAATATATATATATATAAAGAAAATTTTCTTCATGGCACAGTAATTTAGGTTTATTCTTTCATTGTCTTTTCCCTTCAGGCAGATGATGACAGCTTCTCTCGTTGACCGTAACTCCCAGTAGCTACATCTGGAAGATGGCACGTTTTGATATCTATTGGCTTGAATACAAAATTTTAAATGCACACACTTCACTGCACCAGTCCGTTGTCCTTACAGCCCCTACTCACCAGTGTTCAACCTTTCCTAGCGAAGGGTTTCCCTTGTGACCACACAAGGGTTGTCCATTGTCTTCAGCTATAGGCTCCAAGCCATGGTCAGGATATACTTCGACTCTATCACATTTTACGTTAGAACATAGTCAAATATTATTAAAAATCTATAATTTACAGGTAAGAGAAATCTTTAGAAGAATATTATTGGTGGCTAATTTAAGGTATCTAAATTAATATATGGTTTAATTTAAAATTGATTGAATTTGGTTTTATTAAAAAGGAAGTTTTAGTTTTGACAAAAGAATACAAGGAATTTAAGTGATAATGTTTATTTAGAACTAATTATCTCATTTGAGAATTTTTTAAACTTAATTATTAAGTACGTATTTATTAATGAAGTTTTGAAAACATTGAGCCTAATTAAAAATCGGTTGGAGATTTAATACATAAACACTCATATCCTTGTTAAATGTCCACTGATTCCATTGGGCCGATCGAGCACATTTAATCCTCAGTCATTCGTTGATGCGGCGCATTCGTTCCCTATGCTATTCATAATTCCGCTGTCTTGTCTCACATCCCAGTGACTATAATGGGCAGACATTCCTGTCTAGCAAACACTTAAAGAGAAATGAGGGAATACATCAGAAGAATTCATTCTCGTACCGACATGCGAATGGTACCTGCACTGATGTGTTAGAATACATATGTGACATTAACTTTCTCCATGTGCTGAATACAGGCCGGTTCCAATTGCCTAGAGAAACTAGTAACGAGAACACGTCAACCTACTCTACCTAACAGAAGATTTCCAAAGACGTGGAGACTAGAGTGAAATAAGTATATTTTTAAAATTAATCGGTAAAATAGTTTATTGGAACAACTAAAACTACCACCATGCAAGTTTTTATTTGTTTCGGGATAAATATTTTCTATAAAGTTAATAACAATGTAGAGACAGGTTTCCGTTTTAAATGAAAAATATTTCAAATTTTGTCACTGCGTGAAATGTTACACCCTCACAAACGTGTCTGTGTGTGTATCTTAATATTCGTTATCCTTCCTTTTATTAAATAATTAGTAGAACTCCTTTTTCAAGTGCGTTTTGCTCAAAATATTTTGATTTAATGGGTAATAAAACTCTTTTTCGGTCACTGTTTTGAGAGTTATTTTATTTTTTAAATGGTAGCTTTCTGCAGTTATACAGGCACATTCATCCTTGTACTTACAAACTATTTTATATTATCCCTATTGTCCGTACATAGTACCTTGTTAATATTTAAAATGTTGTTTTACACGTCGTCGTTTGCCGTAACGGAAAGCTACCATTTTTAAAATAAAATAACACTCAAAACAGTGACCGAAAAAGAAATTTATTCTCCCATTACATCAGCATTTAAACGGACAAAGAGCGCAATACATTCATAAAATTTTGTAAGTTCTACAAGAATTAAAAGTTTTCTATTAATTTCAAATCCTGATTTGAGATTTTATGTGGCCATGAAAGTAGTCTCATTTTATTTTACTATAATCTTGGATTACAAATACCTTCGCTTAAAAATGGAAAAGTGTTAATAATTAAATTAAAGGAGATAAGATTTATTGGTTTTTCTATCGTAAAAACAAAAAAATACATATATATGTTGAGTGTTAAATTATATTTATAAAAATATAGATCACTCAATTTAATAAATAAATTTTCTCTTATTTTAATTACAAGACCACTGCCCTTCTGACTATTACTTTCTCTTACTCCTTCTCTGTTGTAAACCAAAGATCTTTATTTTTGTATGGAATATGTATACTAAATGATCTAAAACGTTACCAATATAATATTTCTTTTAAAAGAACAATAAGCAGGAAATCTATCTCTTAAGAGACGCAACACAGTGACTGGCTATTTTAAGTAGGTCATTAGTTCCATGAAAATGTTGTGTGCAAGAATATAGCGTCGAAGGTACAGAAATGCAGCATGTTGTACTGGATATATCCAGCTATTAATTGTTCCTAATTTGAATATTTTCCATTCCATTATTTTTTAACCACGATTCAAAAATGGCTATGAATATCAACACAGTGGCTAACTGCGTAAGCCCGTACATAATGACAACAGTAGCTGTTTAACGATTAGTATATTTTAATTTATTATGTGTTAATCTTTCAGCCATATTTCCCTATAAACTATAACGTAACTGTATAATTATCTGAAATTTTTGGAATAATATTACTGTGACAGGACATGATTCTTAACCATAGTCGCATATAATCTTTAAGAAATACTTGGTAGTGTCAACGTAATACATAATATTTAAAGTAATATCAGTGTAAGTGGTGGCAGTCTTCTTATAACAATATTTTAAATGCTTAATTATTTCAAACATCAGAGTTTTGATCTCCTCGTTTTAAATATAATTACGGATATTTATTATCTGGACAGGGAATAATATTTCACCCCTCGTAATCCGTGTCCTAAATCTTCATCCTTTTAAAATCCTGGAAGTGCTCACTTTGCAGCATAAAATCTGTATTTCAAAATACAAAGGTGGTAAGAATTGAATAATAAACCACCGTTTAGTCAATAAAATAATTAAATTGTTATTGTGTAAAAATGGATATTTATTATAATTAATTAGAGAATTACATTTTATGAAATTACAAAATAACGCATCGTCTCAACTTAAGGACTTCATCAGTTGATTCATCAATCAACAAGGATACCTACATTATAATTTTGCAACTTACTTGTGGGGTTTGAATTTGAATTCAACGTCAACATAAAGATTATATATATATATATATATATATATATATATATATATATATATATTACTTTATGTCTCTTTTATAATAAACGTGTTAACTTATGAAGTCCCAAAGCTATAACGGAACGTTGTATTTATTTTTTGTATATAATTTAGTAATATGTAATCCTCGAATTTAATGGTATTAAATATCGCTTTTCTACCTTTATTAACTCAATTGATTATTTTAATTCTACTTAATGTTAAATATCAAGTTTAAAATCGTTTGGTCACCGGGCCGCGGTAGCATTTGTCGAAGGGGTGCAACTTACAAATAGTGGGTGTTTGTATGTAGTGAGATAAGCGATGTGTCCCTGCGCCAGCTCTGGCCGTGACCATTCGTCCAAATAAAAGCACTAGGACCAGAGAGACTCGCATTCCAGAGTCGCTTGCCGTGAAGATATGCCACACCGGCTCAGGAAGGCGAGCCCCTGTCCCGATCTCATTATCGGATTTTGAAAGCGAAAATGCGCCCTTAACGCGAGTATTTATCTGTAGTTTGTTTATTTTTGATAGGGATGAATTCCAAGAATTGTAATGGTGAGCAGTATACCCGAGTCAATCGGAAAAATGTGGTTGGCATTAGGAAAAGGTTACAAAGAAAGTATTCGCGTGGCATGATACTCCGTTCGGGTGCAGTGTGTAGATCAATTGAATAAGGATGTCATTTGTAGGAGATACTGAAATATGAACAGGATAACTGGAGACAGAACAAGATGTGAAGCCGTATCAAATACGAAAATAATATTTACCTTTTGAAATATAAGTAACTAAGCAAGGTAATCGAGTAGAATAAATTTAAAAAATTGTGGAGTTCAATCAATTGAAAGGAGGTCTCGATATATACTTGGAACTACGTATCGAAAAATGAACAGTAAAATTTGTCACTTTAAAATTAGCAATTACAAGATGAATTCGGTTCACATTGGTGTGGTACAACCCTTAATTCCTGAACAATAAACGAGGAGAACGATGAGTAGCTATGTATCCATTTAATCTTTTTCGTATGTTGCCTTATAAATTGTCCTAGCTTTTCTATATCAAAATAACTTAAGATTTCAGTTAAGAATGTTTATAATCTTAAAATATACCCAAAAAGTGATTAACTCCAATGAATACTATTCTATTCCGCAAAGGAATATTTAGGACTTGGAAAGGGTTTTATTGCGCTAAAATCAAAAATAAGAACCTACACAAAACAACTCGTAAGAGGGCTAATACTTAATTCTCAATAAGTTTTCCTCCGAGAAAATACTCTAAATCTTTAATGTTAAATGCTGGAATCTGCCAACATCTCGTACTAGTGTGTATTTGTTAATATGAAATACCTTTATGCCATTGCAATTCTAAATATAAATCTACGAAACAGGATAAATACCAGGATATTTTAGCAGTAACATCATTTTACCCATACCGAAGCAGGCTGTGGCTGATAGATTTGCACAGCACAAGACAAGTTAAGTATATCATTCGTGTAAAATATTAACGAAAATATTGAATTGAGGATAGAATGTCAAATAAAATACGAGTTAGGAGAAGATCAGTTTGCTTTTAGGAAGAAAATAGGGACAAGAGAAGCGTCTAAGATAGGATAAGAAAAAACAGGTCTACTTTCATGAAATTTATAGATTTATAAAAAACATTTGATAATGTAAACTGGACTACACATTTAAGAATTATGAAGACGACAGAAACAAATAACGGAAAAGAAGAGTTATCCATAATCTCTATAGAAGACAGTCAGCAGTTATTAGAATTAAAGGGCAAGAAAATAAAATAAATTAAGAAATAAGTAAGACGAGGATGCAGTCTGTCTCCCATGCTTTTTAACATATACATAGAACAGGCGACAAAGTAAGTTAAAAAATTATATGGAAACGGGACCATGCTGTAATGAGAAGAAATAAAAACCCTAATATTTGCAGAAGATATTATGGTAGGTGAGTCAGAAGAAGACTCGGAAAACAGTAAATGACATGAACGCGATCCTGGCGGAAGAGTACAACGTGAGAATTAATAGAGGGAAAAGCAAAGTGATGGGGCGTAGTATGGGAAATAGTGGAATAACAAAGGGTGTTTGTATTGGATAGGGATATTTTGAATAGTTTAAGGAATTTTGCTGCTTAAACATAATAATAACTAAATATGGTAAAGTATAGTACACATAAAGATTAGGATATTACAGGCTATAAATGCTTTCGCTTGAAAGAGAAATTTACTTACGGCCAATGTAAGTATAAACGTTAGGAAATAATTTTTGAAAAAGCCCGCATGGAGTGTGACGGTATATTGGTGTTAAACGTAGACGGTAGGAGTTGCAGAAAGGAAAAGATTAAAAGATTTTAAAATCTGGTGGTATTGTAGAATGCTGAAAATCAGATGTATAGGGTAGCTAATCAGAAAGTTCTAAGCAGAACAGAGGAAGAGAACAATTTGGAGGATTTTGACCAGGAGAAGGGATGGATTAACAGGCCACATTTTGAGACATGATGGTCTTGTAAAATTAGCATTGGGGTAAGAACAGATGAGGGCAAGGATAGAATACGCTGAGTAGATAAGGGAAAATATGGTAGTGATGTAGAAATGAAATCGCTTTAGTAGAATGGAGGGTTCATCAGACCAGTTGACGACTGAATACGACAACAACTTCTAAATAATTATGAGGAATCTGAGAAATAAGAGTCATGGAGCTCATAGATTGCGCTGTATGGGTCAGGAGCTCTAAGAATTTTACAGCTCGTTTGATTGCACGGGTCTTAATCTTAAGGTATGTTTCAGCAACCGGATAAGCTTATCTGCGTAGGAAATCGAAACTAATTACTCGGGGCTGAGTTCATGGACGGTCGTCTGCCTACACTGTGGAGATTTGTCTTCAAAATGAATAAAGCTCTATATCTATGTTACAGATAGACGCGATGGACGCCAGTTGACTTTTCTAGAATTTTGCTTGACGTCCAACAAGATTGTCTTTTATTAATACACTATTCTACGCCGGCCCGAAAAATAATCGATTTTTTTCCTTATGAAGTGCACGGAGTTGCAAATTATTACGGCATTGCTGGATATTTTAACAAAACTCTATACTAAAGACAACTATTCTCTATAAAGATGTACACGACTCAAAATATTTTGAAGATGTATTATCATTAAGAACTAAATTGATTGTTTTCACATCCCAAACGAAGTCCTACTCTTTTACACAGAACACAACATGACAATTGTAAACAAATGAAAACTGTAGTAATAAATAAAAATATCAGTAAGTGGATGGAAGTAATTTCGTATGTGTCGATGTGAGCAATATGAGAGATTCAAAATACAGTTTCTTCGAAAATAAGTAAAAAGATAGAAAATCCTTGTCAAACCCCAGAATTAACGAGCAATCTATAAAAACTAAACTTATGTTTACGTTAGGAAGTTTCAATTAGTTTCATGGTGAGGATTGTTCTACATTAACTAATAAAATAATAATGAATATGAAGTCCACAAAGGTATTTACAGCGTTTTATTTCATTAAGATGATTTGCGTCTTCAAAATTTAAATTATTATTGAGGCAAAAACAAGAAAAAGAAGTTTTAATTTAATTATGAAATCAATTAACGTATATTTTTCTCAATAATTAAATGAAATAAATTAAGTTTTGATTTAGTTGAATAGACGTTTCGTCACCAATGAGTAATATAAATTTTTGCTGAAAAAAAATCTAAAAATCTAACCCTGACTACCCTCAAGTAAACAAAAACTTTGTATCTGCTCGTTAATTTATGTCTCTTAATTTAATTAATATAACAGTTCTTGCTGATGTGGATCAGAATCGTATAGCATATCAGCTGATAGGAATTATAAAAACGAGGGTGTTAATATAAAATATGGTTGACTAATTGATCATTGATATTTATTTATTAATTATCCATTCATACCTTCGCAATTATTTGATCAGAATTTAGGGCTACTGCTTCATAGTGTACACTATTTTATATGGGGAAACTGACATTAGAATGTCATCGTTAAATTTGTTCATTCGGTACCCAAACAGATGTTATAATATTAAAGTTAGGAATCTGTTGCACACATGAGATGTGCGCATCTCTGGAGCGGCGTCCTTGAAGTGACGCCACGTGACCTTGGCCGCCGGAAGTCTCTTTCTCCGCCCCTTACCAATGACTAACTTTCTTCGTTTTGAGCTACTCGGCTCCATGGCTTCAATATTGGTGCAACATATTCGGAGAGAATCCTCTCCCAACGTACACTCTCCGTTAATTTTCATGCTCTCTTTAACGTTACCTCCTACCCACCCACGTTCTTTTCTCTTCCAACATAAAAATAAGCTCGTCCATCTTTAATATTATTTTATTGTAATAAGTCGTTACCAAAGTCGTTCAATATTTCCAATATGTATATAAACTGCAAACACATTAAACGAATGTTAAATTATTTGAGTGTAAATAAAGCTCGTTTCCAGAGAACGAAAACGAATTGACACAACAGTGGTTGATCACACGGAGACCCACATTTTAAGAAAAATATTTTGTCGCCAAATATACACGCCGTAAAATAAGATTTAAAAATATCAGATAATTCTAAAGCCAGTATATTCTCATTATTTCTTTACTTTATTTTTAACAGGTGCTTTCGGCTGGTGCCATATTTATATGTTTCGAGATGCATACATAATTTATTATTACAATCATTCATTGGTATTCTTTTCATGTTATGTGTTCTAGCATATATGTTATGAAATATTATAATATTTAATGTGGGTTGTAATCGTCTAAAATATATAAAGTATCAAAATATTCTTAATTAATATTGATCATCAATTATAATATATCTCGAGGTTATTTATATTTGTTGCTATCTTTGCTAAAATTACTGACTCTTTGAAGCTAAAATGCTTCAGCACTATTACAAACATTTTTTAGAGTTATATTTCGATAGTTGTCTTTGGTATAAATATATATATATATATATACACCTAATAACTTTCATTTTCTTAATGTTATGAATTTTTAATATAGTTTGTCTTTTTATAATTTTAATCAGGTTCGCATCATGCCCCATGTTCCCTGCGTCTGACCTTTTATTCACTAAAACTTCTCTTGTATATATAGTCCCTCTAATAGGTCTTTTTTTTCGCATTGTAATATCTCCTACTTATTCCATCCACATTTATGTTTCATGTCCTTAAGTGTGTCGGGAAAGCCGTATTAGATTTCGAGTGGTCTTTTGTTATTTTATATTATTCTAAACTATCTAAATTAACTGAAAGCTAACAATAAGCTTCGAGTGAAGCATTACACTTACTTTCACTATTTATATTATTCTTATGGAAGCATAATTGTTTCTTCCTTCTTAGAAAAACTCAATTTTCCTCGGTAAACTTCAGTTTTTTCAAAATCTGTGTCTTATTTTATAATATGTATGTGATATTACACTATTGTATACTGTGCATACTGTTTTCTGTATGCTTTACAGAAAAACAAAATACTATTCCGTCATACAATATTATTGTATGCGATTTTACAAATTATATGAATTAAATTAAATTGAAGTGTTTATTACAAATTAATTTGTTTTGAAAATCAAATAATGAATAAAATGTTTTAAAAATATGTAGAAAGTAAAAGTTTATATCTCTTGTGTGCTATATTTTTATGCAATATGGAATTGAAGTAATTCTGTATATTTTTATAAAGGCAAGAAAATCATTTTGCAAAACTAATTGGCACTGAATGATTACAGAATATTTTTTCTAAATTCAGTATAAGCCGGGTTAAGCGAAATAAAGGAGGTGAAGCTGTTTGGATAACATTTTTTTTAAGTCGTGACCACAGAAAAGCTTTAGCTGGGTGAATTTTTATATAAAAACAAACCTTTACTTTATTTATGTACTATGTGTGTATCTACTATGATCTATGTATGTAAAATATGTCAGTTTTCAAAATTACATTTTATTTACTTCAAGCGTTTATGCAATCCCAAAATTAACTGAAATGACTTAAATTATTTAATTGTAAACGATATTTTAAATACCAAATGTTGCTGAAAATGAATAAAACACACTTTATGGGTTTTCGTTCTCTTTTTCAAGTGGATGCAACCAGAAAAAACCCAGTGGACCCATCTTTGCAAATCTTGGTTGGAAACCTCTGCCTTAGCTGTGAAACTACTTTTTATTTCATCTTGTCTATTTTGGTATTAGCCTCGTAGTCTTAGTTGTATTCTACTCGCCTTCATTTCCACTGCTAATTACAATGCGAGAAAAATGGTTGCTATAGTTCTGTAGGGTTTTTCATACGCAAATCGTGAATAATACTGATATTGCCAATTAGAGTAAGTGTCAAGCTTTTATTTAAAATTATCTGCTCGCACCTAGCCCAAACTCTTGTCCAAAACAATTTTCGAAAGTAGGGCAATCCTTTTTACGCACGAAGTCCGATTTATTCCGTTCCTTACAGATAAACCGTCTTCTCCTCTCTTAGATCGACCTTTCAACAAAAGCAATACCTGTGTGAAATTTTACGAGTTCTCAGTGATCGAAATTGCAACTCGTCCTCCTTAGAAAATAATGCTGTAACTTTGTTTATTCACTTGATATTGACTGTCTCCACATAATGAATCCATTGAGTAAATACACTTGTGCTTACTTTTCCTCCTTAGTTCGCAAAATAATATACATCCCGTTTAATCAGGTCACGAACAGGTGATTGCATCTCTTCCAGTCTATTGGCACTCCAGAAGTCGGAGAGCAAAGAACCGAAGCAACTTGTCATGTTCATCGTTCCTCCGTACGTTCAAGTCACTCAAATTAATTGTCCTTTTGCTCACGTAAAGGGCAAGCACAGAATCGGAGACGTGGTTAAGTAATTTGTAATTCAACAATGCAACCAGAATATTTTTTGTGGGATTTATTTTCATCAAGCATAAAGTCCTAATACCTTTAATACAAAAAAAGTGTATAACTTACGGACCGAAGTCTGGGTTCTTATCGTTGTAGGTAAATTGTTGTTGTGGTATTCAGTCCTAAGATTGGTCTGATGCAACCAACCATGCTAAACTATATTGCGTAAGCCTTTTCATTTCCTACTAGCTAGCACGTCCTCCGTAACTGATTAGCGTATTCCATCCTTCCCTCCCTCTTCTGTTCTTACCCCCTCCCCACACTTGCCTTGAATGCTAATTTTAAAAGACCCTCTGTCTTAAAACGTGGCATATTAATCTATCCCTTCTCTTGGTCAACGTCCTCCATATTGTTCGCTTTTTCCCTATTCAGTATAGATCTTCCTCGTTTGTGATTCTATCCACCCATCTGAATTTCAACCTTCGTCTATAGCACCACATTTCAAACGCTTCTATTCTTTTCCTTTCCCAAACTCCTATCGTCCACGTTTCGCACCCATACAACGCCACGCTCCATACAAACATTTTTAGCAACGATTTCCTAATATTCACACTTGTTTTTACCCGTAAGTAAATCCCTCTTTTTCGCGAAAGCCTTTCTTGCCTGTGCTATCTTACTCTTTATGTCTACTATCCTTCTACCATCCCTAGTTATTACGCTTCCCAGGTAGCAGGATTCCTTAACTTCCGTCAAAATATCCCTTCTCAATCTAACACCCTTTGTTATTCCACTGTTTCCCATACTACACTTCATTACCCTGGCTTTCCCACTATTAATCCTCACATTGAACTCATTCTGCAGGACCAAGTTCATGCCATTTATTACGGATTCGAAGTCTTCTTAAGAAATGTATATCTTAATGAACATGTTGATGCAAACTATAAAGCACAACTAATGTAGTGAATTACATTGAAGTATTAATAATAAATACAGTGTTACAATAAATTCCTTATACTAACGCCTAACTCACATTGGGATTTAAAGTGGGTGTAAAACTTACACAAGACGTTTCTAGCTGAAATTTTGTGGAAGTATTGTTTGCCCCTCATGCCAGTTTATTCGAGATGTAAGCCTCTAAATTATTTGTATTAAAAGCCAATTATTCTGACTTGATTGTCTGATTGATATATTTCTATAACGTTACATTGTGAGGCGGCAGAAAAGCTTTCGCCGAATGGAACATCCCTTTCTCTGGATTCCGGAGTGTATGCAAAGCCTTGAGAAAGAATCGGCTCTCAATTCAGCTGGAGTTAACGATTGTATCAACAATGGAGACCGGATGCGCCTCTACACCTACTTGGAAGAACTGGTTTGTTAGCATGCGGAGCACACACGCAGCTTATTAACTACCTTCATTTTCATACCTCGCCTGCTTGAATCATTTTTATCCTTAAGTACTGTATTTGAATTGACGCCGATAAAAGGAGCACTACTTTTAACGGCCGTGCCAAATGACATGTTTCTACATTAATCTCAGTTTGGAACCGCTACATTGTAATAAACTTGTTGCTGTCTCGGGCGTAGCGAAACGTTCGAACCAGTGGCTATTATATAATGCTTAGAGGAAAATTGCAACTATTTTTGGGGGTAACAGGCTACGTGGGGATGATCCGGAAACAGACAATTCCCTTTTAATGGTATAGGAAGGGGAGGGATTAAATGGGGAGACTGGAAGGTTGAGCAAGGTGGCCAAGAGTTGGCTAAGACCCCCGGATTCTACCCGGTGTTTCACCTAAAAGAGACGCAGAGAAAAATGATGCTCTTAATTATAAACTGTGAGAATATTACGAATAATGAATTCTGCGCATTTCTGTTAAAATCGGAACAACATTTATTACACGGCAAAGAACCTCTTATTGCAAGTCGAACCTTAACCATAGACGTTTTTGAGACCAAATGGTGTGAGCCACTATTTCAAGAGACACTTGTGTTTAACACATTGTCTGGCATAAAAAATATTGTTCTTAAATAGATTTATTGGGTATGTAAGAAAGTTTTTATTAAAAATCTGACGATAAGTGAAAATTGTGATGGTATTTTTTACATTTAGGGGAGTCAGAAAAATGCTTAGAAACCATAATAAATGGCGTGAACGTGATTCTGGAGGAAAAGTACAAATTGAGGATAAGTAGAGAGAAAACCAAGATAATAGATTGGAGATGGGACGCAGTGGAATAACGAAGGGTGTTAGATTGGGAAGAGCTATTTTGAAGGGCAGCAAAATAACTACGGATGGGAAGAGTGTAGTAGACATAAAGAGTAGAATAGCACAGGCAAGAAAGGTAAATACAGGAATTTACTAACGGCTAATTAAAGTATGAATGTTAGGAAATCATTACTAATAATGTTCATATGGAGTTCTAAGCAGAATAAAGGAACAGAAAATATGGAGGACTTTAACCGAGAAGGGTTAGATTAGTAGGCCATGTTTCGCTACACGAGGGGCTCGTAAACAAATGTTGGAGATTAACATATCCATCGTGAACAATTAAAATATAATGCGTCTATGTAGTTATTAGAAACGTAATTTGTGCATGTGTTTCTGCACTTATTTAAAACGACGGCAGCGTCCCTTAAAATATGTGTGTACAATATTGCTCTATCAGTAGACAAATATTTTATTTCTTGTAATTTTAGAGCTACAGTACGTTTAAAATTTTACGTAAAATTTTAATATATTAAGTAATACACTAAAATAAAAGCTGTGGCATATTTAATATATGATAAATGATACATGAAAATTAAACTGTATGTTCCCCGAAATTTTAAAATGCTAATTTAGAGATCCGTAATGTCTATTTTTGGCCACAAAATGTTCTAAATTATCTATTAAAACTGATCTAAAAATTACCTAGTTTAGATGTTGATAGTGACTTTAAACGTGACAAGATGTGAACAAGCCAGTCGATTATTAGTTTTCAGAAGACTCCCATCCTGGAACATTTGCCCTGTGAGTCACTGTAAGTAAAAATCACATATGAATTTAGGTGAATTATAATTCCAGTTTGTCAATGTAAGACATTATAGGAGACTTAAGTAATTGTAGTGCCGAAAGTTTTGCCGGCCCTTTCGCTTCCGTCCACGGAGTAAATGAATGGTCGCAATCAGAGTTTGCTGAAGCAGCAAGAGCCAACTCATCTAACTCGTATCTGTTAGTCGAAGCCGGTAGCCTAATTTGTTTTCGGGAAACAGACGAAAAAGAGCGAAGAGGTATCCTTACATTAGTCCCAGGCGACGTTGCCACGTTGAAGCAACCAACTTCGGGAGCAAAAACAGATGGAGAAAAAACACTTCCCATTCTGTTTGCAAGTCGTTAATTGGCAAAAAATACTTTCTTTAACCAGAAGATATCTTCGTGAAATCTAACTAGATAATCACTGGAATGTAACACAATTTTCTATGAATATGTGCATTTGAACAATTGCGGTCAACGATTATAATATACAAATATAAAATATGACCAAGAGCAGTCAGAGGAAATTAATAAATACATTTAAAAGGGTTCCTTAAAAAAATTCAGACCAAATCACCTGTTTAGCTGTTTAATATTGGAATAATGTATAGTTTGGACTTTCTTCAACAACGTCCAGGGAAGAAAGACAACATCTAAAATCATTTAAAATGTGGTGGATAAAAATACAAAATAAGGATACATAACGATAATTAATGAATAATTGGATGATTTGGGAGAAGTTGAAAAACTATGGGTAAAAGGCTACGGGCAAAATATTGGGTCAAAGCCAATTTTATAGGAAAACATAGCTAACAAATTAAAGATAACAATAAAGTAGTCGACAATGTCTGATTTGATTACATTATATATTTAGTAAACTATATTTGATAAGAAGCTATTTTAGACTAGCCCTAAAACAAAGTGGCAGGTACGGAATTTTGATAACTTTGAGTTTATTGAATATATGAACATTTATTTATGATCACTTGAGGACAAACCATATAACTCGCAGTTTGTTTTTAACAGGTTCCGCTTTCACACCTTCCGCGGCAAATTCGATACAAACTTTCAGACAGACAGAAACTTCAATAATATTTATTGGGATAAATCATTTATATTATTTTATTTTGCAAATAAGCAATTACTAAATATTACCTGACGCGGGAAATAATACCCGTAAACATCATATCGACGATCCAAAGATGTTAATTATTTCTCAGGGAGTTTGCTCTCTCCCAACGTATTGCTGCAACAATATACGGAGCTCTGCGACATATCGTAATGAAACATACACGAAAATTTAATATAAAATTCCTGTTTAAATCCGTGAAATTTTCATTGAAAACCGTTAAGCCGTTTCGGAGTGTATAGGAAACCCACATTCACTTTTTGCAGATTTTTACGCGCGTATACCAACAAGCCTTACCCGAAGAATATTTTATATTAATATTAATATTATATTGAATTAATACCTTTTGCATTATATCGAAATGAAAAATGCGCTAATATTTAAGTTAAATCTCCTGTTTTAAAAGGCTTAAATTTTCATTAAAATCATTGAGCCGTTTCGGAGCCTATTTGAGACAAACTTCCCGACAGACACTTCAAGTTTATTTATTGGTATACATTACCATTTAATTTGAATTACAGTAGAACATTTGTGTGTTTATAATTTATATTCATATCATTTGAAATATTTTGTAGAGCTTAAAATTTGAGAAAGACTAAATAATGTTGCAAAAATATAAACGTGAAAATTGGCCCTACAAAAATGTGTTGTGTTATTCGAAACAATAATAATAAAATGTGTCATCATTGCGAACAAAATTTGTTAAATTATATTGATTTAAGCATGATAACTAAAATAAGCTCTGAATTGTTCAAAGTAATTTTTGTCCATTGATTGCTGCTTCTGAAAATGACGGCTCACTTAATTTTCACAGGTCAAATTTTAAGGGCCCCTATTTCCATTAACATAAAGTGGCCCTTTTCCAGATTATTGCTCAAAAGAAAGAAAAGTGTAATAAGAAAATTAAAATTGTAGAGGTCCACATTACGCACACTTATTTAACATATCTAAAGCTATCTGCCATATTTCTACTGAAACGAATCAAAACGAATAGTGGGATAAGTTGAAAGTATGTGTTTAGTAAAAAGTGACTCCTGTCACCCTTACTATGCGTTAGCCACCTGTAAATCACGTGGGTTGATTACCCTCCAAGCTTCTATTTGTAAATTTCCTCTTCCCTGTTAATGAAGATAGTGGTTTTGAACAAGACAATTACAGCTGCGGACTGCAATTTCGACGCAGGCCTCAATCATGGCTTGGCTAATTTCCCATTAGGTGGCCGATATTGCTGTATGTCGCTGCGATTCGTCCAGAAATCACTTGCTAGGCTGTTACACGACTTCATTTACGTCAGTAAAATTATTGTAAAGTTTGTGAAAGTGTTTGCTACGCAGGGACTGATAATCTGAAACTATAGACTTCATTTTTCGACTTCCTTTCTACATACTTATGTTAATCCTTAACTAGGTCTGTGCATTGCTATTTTTAATACCCAATTTATAACCTATCAGGATCTACCGTACTAGAAACAAACAGCATAATTCTTTGTATAACACATAAGAGTTATGTACGGTTAAATTGAGAATGCAACATTAATGAATTAAAAACGATCTAAAAGTGTAACGAAAAATCGTCATCTAACAAATGTGTGAATAATTTGTAATACATTTATTAATTTAATTATTCTGACTAATTTTCTCCATTAACATATATTAGTTCATGAGAATTAGGATTATAAATAATATTGAAGGGTAGCACCTACCACGTGGATCAAGTAATATATTCTTATAGGTAAAACAGCTTTTTTTTCGAAATACAATACATTGTATACACCAACTGGCTTGTTGTCCGGTGATTCATTTATATTAGCCCGCCTCTATTTAATTCGCCAGTAATCTATTTATCAACACGTGATTTAACCATCAGATAGATCGCACATTATTGAAAATTTACCCCGCCCCCCACTGTCGAAACCGCGCAAACGCTGAAAATAAAATGTTTTATTTAGGAGGTTTGATGGAATGGCGCCGAATAAACTTTTGTAAAAAATCGATATTCAAAGAATACATATTTCACATTCGCACACAATATAATTTCAAATACACGTATTTGGTTAATGTGGAATTAATCGATCAATAATTTACTCAGTATGCACGCAATTACAATACAGAACTCATATAACCGAAGTCTAAATGTCAAAACAACGCCAAGCTACGACGCAATGAACTTGCGCATGAATTGTTACGTAATTAAAATCATCCAGCCTGTCTTAAATTTTGGGATCAATTTTTTTAATGTGAGTAATCCAAAAAGTACAGAAAATTAATAAATCTGGATTTTGACGACAGTACTACCTACCGGGTCCAACTATAGATAAGAACCGTCCTGATGACCCCATAAAAAACAAAAAATCATCAAATTCGTTCAAGCACGGTGAATGTGAAGACAATTATCAGTGGTATAATCAGAGTACAGTGAATATTTTCAGAAAAGTCCATTGATAAAGAACACAAACTCGGCGAGGATAACACAGTAATACGCCTCTTCTGGACAGTCAGTTATAAGGTTAAATTACTTATATAAACTTAACGCCAAAATTTTAATCCTATTGTGCCAGGGTTCTAATTTTTGCCAATTTTTTCTTCCCACTGAGAATTACCCTGAGTCGTCCATGCAATTCTACTTTTGCTCGTTTGAAAGAACCAGATTGTGTAATTTTTTGTATCTTTATATTCTATTTTTACTATCTACGTACCCGGCGTTGTCTGGTAATTTATTTGCATTAGCCCGCTACAGATTTTAACTCTTCGGTAATCTTTTTGTCAAAACGTGATAAAATCATTAGATCGTCATATTTTTGAAAAATTACCTTTTCACGCGCCATCATAACGTCGAAATCGCACAATTGAGCGCTGAAAATAAAATGTTTGATTTAGGATAAATGGAATGCCGCCGAATGAATATGTGTATAAATAGTAATTCAAACAATACACCCTTTCCTTTTGCACACTTCATTTGTCCAATGTCGAAGTAATTGATAAATATGAGAACTCGGCAATCCGAAATCGAAATGTCTAAACGATGTCAAGCTACGACGCAATGAACATGCACATGTATTGATACGTATATCATATTTCAGAGATTATTCAAACGGACAGGATAACATTTACGTGAGAGATTAAAGAACACAAAGTTTCGGTCGGAAAATTAAAAGAAACTAGATTTGGACAACAGCGTCCTCTACCAGATTCAATTAAAACTAGGAACCATTTAGGTGATCCTTTAAATACAACAAAATGTTTAGGAGGAGAAGAATTACGAACACCACCGGAATTTTATATATATAATTGAAGAATTAATTCAGTATATATATAGGTGAGCGTAGCGTTTCCGGATCATGAAATATGTTGTCCAAGAACCACTTCGTGCAAAAGCATTCTATTTTCATATCAGCATTGGTTAACTTGTCATTTCGATACTGCTTGCTGGGTCAGTGATTTGATATTGTGTAACAATAGCAGTCGGAATGTACGCAAACGTTGTCATGGTATTTTTGCCAGACGTATGCTTGGGTGTGGTCAAAATGTTCGATGCAGAACACTATTGAAGCGGAGTACGATAAAAATCATTGATGGTAACACGGTATGTCATAGACTCCCCGCAGTGCGCTGTCTGCAGCGTCACCCTGCTAAGCCGTGGTTGCAGATTTATATTCCAGAATAGAATATCTCTTCATCCTTTCTCACGGATATTGAAATATATTAACTCAGTTCATTTGACAAAATGTCTTCTGCAGCCCACTTCAACACAAATATCCAGCTCCAAATACTCTTCTTTACGCAATGTGAAAATTTTTATATACTGTTCATCCCTACAAGAGGCAAAAACAGGACGTGTCCCAAACTATGCTGTACATTGTTGGACCTTTCTCAGTCAATAAGGATAAAGATCAGCTCGTTCTGAAAAAATTTTCAAGCATTTTTTCCTCAGTCTCTCTCGAAGCAATATTTCTAATCATATTCGACGCTACGTTGCATACTCCAAGAAGGGACGCTGATGTTACGAGGAAGGAACTCAATAAGTTGCATATAGATATCGATGCTTGAAGATAAATACCTACCCATTAATAATTCAGACTAGAACTAAGAAAGAGAAAAATTATTATTGTTTCTATATAGTGATAAACCTTCTTGATTAAAATAAGACATCAGGGAATGTAAATAATGCGTAGGTAACACACATTCTTGTCGATAAGTTTTAGAAATGTAATAACTTAATTTTGTATGAAATAATTTAAAAATTGGCAATCGGTTATCGATACTTGCTTTAGATTATTCCTAAACTCGATACACTAGTCTTCCTAGTATATTAGGAACCAAGATTCCATTTTATTACACCCACATTAATAAATACTATTAGAATATCGCGATTGTAACTTACCCGATGAATGAAAAAAGAAGATAGCATTGAGTATTATAATACGTGCAAAATTAGAGATTGTAATAGAACCATTTGAATCCAACGAAAAATTGTGAAAAATGAACATAAGTAACAATTGATTTGGGATTATTTCTATAAAAGCTGGTTAAAATTTCATCCAATGATTAAGACCTAACATTATTTTCGGACATTAAGTTTAATAATAAACAAAAATGCGGCCAAATAAGTAAGAAAATAAATTTAATTAGCATTTATTTAATATAAATACAACGCTTCATCCAACTTCGTGGGCTTCTTCATGTAAATTTATATATAGATGAACAAAATACTTTGATAGTCCGCGACTCAGAAGATGGATGAAAATTTGTATTAATATTATTTAAATACTAATTAAATTTATTTGCTGGCTTATTGGTCGGTATTTTTAATTACTTATTAAGTCTTTTCTATTTAAACTAGCTGCTTGCCCGGCGATGTCCGGTAATTCCTTTATATTAGCCCGCTCCAGTATTTCATTCGACAGTAATCACTTGATGATTGGTTTAGGAACGCCTAAGGAAAACATTGTAACTCGCAGTGTGTAGAGCAATTTACCCTCATGTAGCCTGTTATCCAAAAAAAATCGTCTCCCTCATTCGGAAGGGCGTGAGAATAGTACCCAATGCCCGACCTACCTGATGCAGGTTTTCTAGGGTTTTCCCTGCATCTCTTTAGGTGAAACACCGGGTAGGATCCTTAAACCATAGCCCAGGGGCCCTAGTTAACCCTTGGCTACCTTGCTCTACCTTCCGCACCCCCCCCCTTTTCAATTCCCTTCCTATGTTATAAAAGGGGAGTTGCATGTTTCAGGTTCACCCTCATGTAGGCTGTTAAACAAAAATAAGGACCTAAACCATGCGAAGCCTGTGGAAGATTTCTTCTCGCAGGTACTTCTCCCCAAATTGAGTACGGGGTTGATCTGGCTGTCCTGGGAATGCCTCGTACCCTCTGGGATTTTTTTCAGAGCTGCCGAGGCACCTTCATCTATTTTAGGTTGCGTATGTACTGGGGTCCAAGGCCTTGGGCATACGGTAAGAATTGTTTGTTAATACTATTTGATCAGTCGGTCAACTGCCTCCTAAAACTGGTGGAGACCTCACAGCAAACTTATCTCCCGTCATTCGGAAAGCGTGAGAATAGCACCCAATAGCCCAACCTACCTGATTCAGATTTTCCAGGGGTTTCCCTGCATCTCATTAGATGAAACACCGGGGACCCTCGTCAACTCTTGGCTACCTTGCTCTACTTTCCATATCCCCCCTTTCAGTTCCCTTCCTATGATATTAAAGAGGAGTTGCCTGCTACAGTATCTCCCTCATGTAGCCTGTTACCAAAAACAAAATTCTTAACCATGCGTCTTTTTTTGTGCCGGATCCTTTATTTAATATAGAATTTTAATCTATTGAATTAAAACTGCTAGGATTATATTTATTTCGGTAGCCCAAAAAGTTCTTTATGTAGTTGTCATGCGTCTTTTTCATTATGTTAAGTAACACTAACCTTGAAAAACCTTAAACAAAGCAATAAATATTACGTTATTATAATGTATGGATATCTATAATTTACCACATGCTAGAGAAGTATTAAGTAACTACTTTGAAGTACTCCAACCGCCTAGAATTAAATAATAAGCATTAGGTTATATAACGTAATTGTTATTATGGAAAATTGGTTTGAAGTGTACTCTCTGCAACTTGGTTTCTTTGACGAAGCTAAAGCCGAGCGTTTCCGTGGTTCACTTGCTACTTGAACATGATTATTTCGTCAGTATTTATGTACCGTAGCTCGTAGAACTTCAACAAATGCCGTTACAACTCCGGAATAAATTCTTGCATTTCATTTCCCTTAACGAGAAATTTAACATAGAAATTCTAATATTGCTGTAGAGCTCCATCGAATCAATTTACATTCAGTGTATTTAAATTACTTTCTCATCGTTATTTCTCACTTTCCAAGCAAGAGAGTAACAAAATTAAATACCTCTTGGAGTTGGATGGACTTTTTTTCCTAACTGAAATCTGTATTCTATTATCAAAGACCTTCGGTTACAAGGCTACGTGAGCTGTTAACTCGGAGAACGGCGACAATACAGCGACGCTTTATATCAGGATTTTGAAAGTCATATTTCTTTTTTTGGTGCCCTGACGCGATATCACCGCAAAGCGGGAGCAAATGAATGGATAAATTTGTATGTTGACGTGCGGTCAGCTGGAGTTGGATTATTTACGCTAATTTCATGATCGTGTTCCCTGCTTCCATCATACGAGTATATCTAAAATTCTCGTCCATTTATTTATAAATACAATTTTGAAACAATACAGTAAATTTTCTATACACTCAAGGATATCTAAATTATCTATAATAGTTATTAATGTCTGTACGTTTAATATAGGACCGAAACATGTAGTTGCTTTTCAATTATATATTTTTTTCACTAATTTTTGTCTTATTTAAACTTGTATCTAAATTATCATTACATTTCTAAGTACAAATCATCCATCGGATACGTCTGTATATATATTTTTTATTTCAACTCGTCATTAGTACCTGAAATATTTAATACATTCTTCCTTTCATTGTTAATTGGGGCCGTAGACTCTTCTTAAAATTGAATAGCAGTTTGTTGAATTATACACGTTACTTTACTTAGTCACGTTAAATATATATTATTAAAAGAGAAATAGCAGAAAATAATAATAACCGGCCAAGAAATTGGAAGTTTAAAGCATAAAATCAGTGGTTATTACCAGGAAGATAACGGTTAAGTAACAAGGGAGAACTAAGACAAGCGAGTATGATTTTATCCCGGAAACAGCCATATTGATTAACAATTTTAAAAAAATAATTAAATTGAGATTTATAACATCAACGTCAGATTGTTCAGTCCTAATAAATCTGAAAATTGGGGATCCTATAATTGAAATTGATTTGTAACAACATTAAAGTACGAAATTAAATAGTTTAAAGACTGAGCTCTATCGGTACATGCAAGAATATGCATATCAAGCTAGTAATGACTACTTAGAATAGTTTGAAACTAGTCGAAAATTTTAGCTTGATTAAGAGAGTTAATAATATCGTGTTTCATTATGTATGTAAATTATGTATTGTCGAAATATATATTACATTCTGTCCAGTCGAATTTTGGACTATAACTCGGGAAGTCTTTTTCTACTGTCGCAAATGATATAGATGTCACCATTGAGCCCAGGTGATCTTAAAATAATTTTATTAAAATTTATTTAAATAATTAATTATTATTTCGTTCTTTAGCTTCTATTAATTATTTTTCTCTATTTCAGGTAAGATTCCTGCGTGATGATTGAATTTGATCAGCATTCAACTGAACGTATGTATAATCCTTTTGATTATCGCAATTTTTAATTACTTCCGAATAGAATATACAATTGTACTGTTGCCTCATTTTGGGCTATTAAACAGTGCCTCCAAGTAATCATTTGTCACAAACTTCTACTTCTTTTAAACTACGGATACAGATATTCTATAAATATTACGTTTCAAATTCGACCGAAACAATTAAAATAATATGTGGACATACAGCCAGATTCGTGCTGCAACGCGAAATACTTTCGCCTAGTTGCAATATTAGAGTTGCTGACAATTATTTCAAATTAATGAGACTAATAATGTCACATTCCTCTGTGAATTACAATTTAATTTGGTTGTTAAAATATGAAAATAAATATTCTCATTATATACAGACAATTGAGATCCGTAGGAAATGTATATTCGGACTAGGCATTCATTACTACTATCATTGTATATTGTCCATAAAAGAATTGTTGTTTCCCTCCAGTTCCTTGCCCCAAGGGCCAGTAAATTCGTTTTGACTTTTCCGTGTCTGCAACACACTGTCGGAATGTTTGGTAGTTTTACTCCGTATTGGTAAAACAATTTAATGGTCTATTTATAGGCCATATACTAAACGTGTAGTTTAGAATGCTTTCATAAAATACAAGGCAAGGGATACATTATATAAATCAAATAATAAATTTCCTTTTGCATCTTTACGACAGTTTTATGTGCTTAATATGGATAGAAAATTACTCGTATATTGGCGGAGCGTTCGAGAGCTCATACATTGATCGCGACAGTAAATATTTAATAGTGGCTATTACAAAAAACATGAGTATCCTTTGTTCTGAGTTCTAATTTCCTCAATAGTTGGCTTCATGATTTGCCAGGTTCATGGATTCTTGAAAGAACTAAATGCAACACTCTCTTTTCAAAACTCTTTACATCAGAATTATATGCATATTTTACCTTTTAAACTCAATTATCACAATCCTGAGTTTTTATTGTTGATCAAAACTTTCATAAGACAAGCTTATTGTATTTATTTATGTAAAGATTTTAGTCAAAATGTATCAATTCGTAAACTCTATGTTTTACATATGACAATATTACATATTCGAGGGAAGAATTTGATACCAATGCGTTTACCTTGTTTATGCTTCCCAATATTTAAGGAATAACTTTTAAAATGTTTCTTTTTATGTCAGAACATTGTTTCTTTTTTTCGTACCTAGCGACTACATAATTTTATATGTATGTTTTTTCAGTTGCTATTTCCTGAAATTAATACATTGCATTCCGATTGATTGGCCATAAATGGCGCGGTAAAACCTCACTTTAACTCGACTTGTGTTACATTCAGCAATAATTACTCCATACTTTGCAGAAATTATGAGAAACTGGAAAATTATTCTATTGAGAACCTTACTTTCAGTTCTATTACTTATCACAGTTATGTAGCCGATATGTTTTCATAAAATATGATAGGAATTTTCGTCAGGACTCTCAAATACTTTTACAGTGATATATTAAGACTTAATAACTTGAGCAAATCGGTTCCTACTATTTATTATATTACACTCGTTGACCGATATTGTAGAATTTCTAGGGATTCCTATTCATTATTAATTTCATTCCAACTTAATTCTATATTTACTTATATATAAAAAATTTATTTTTAACTAAAACTGATTTTTATTTATTTCACTTAATGCAGTCCAGTTGTATATTTAACACTTTCATTTTCTTCTTCAAGTGTTCATTTCATTTTGGGCAAACATGACAATTACAGGTCGAAACAAAAAATAAATTGATATCAAATGTATAGTTACTATCAATAATAGAATAATTAATTTACTTATTTTTTTATTACCATTCCATTGAAATCAATTCCTACTTGTAATATTTTGTGCTACTTTGTAACAGAGAATCGATCAATTATTCCATCCCAATTCCTGATATAAGATTCAACAAATTTCATACGGTTGAAACTCTGCTCTTATTAAACCGTATAAATCAGAATTATTTCATCAAAGTGCCCCTAAATCTGCTTCATCTCCGCGTCCACCAATTTTCAGAAAACCGAGTAGATTCCTTACGCTCCATTTTGTAGGGCTATTTTGAGGGGGGAGGGGGGTTAACAGGATACATGAGGGTGATCCTGAAACAGGTAACTCCCCTTTAATAGCATAGGAAGGGAATTGAAAGGGGGATGCTGAAGGTAGCCAAGGGTTGACTAGGGCCCCCGGGCACCTAAAGAGATGCTTGAACCCGTCCAAAATAACAATGTTCCATTATTCATAAGACTGCAGCTAGCAAACGGTATCATTTCAAATTTTCTTCTTTACATTTTTTATAGTTCAAAAAGTAATACAATTCCTACATTTAGAGTTTAATTTTATTAGTTTTCACAGTACCTTTATCATATTCGCGCGCTGTTCAAATATCCATAAATGACACATTGAAGATAACGGAATGTTCATGTCTGGTATGCCTTTATGCTTGATACGATCAATCGATAAGTAGTAAATGAAGAATTTGCGCGTTTTAATAAAATGTTTCTACAATTTTCGTATTTAGATTAAACTTCGTGAGCATATTTCTTCAGATGTTAAGTTGATTTTTCGAAGCGTGGCTCGAGTGCTATCGGAAGAAAGCCAGAGTGACCCAGAAGCCTTCGCTGGTCCTGCCGGTTAGCGCGTCTCGCGGCGCAGCCTCCGGCCTTGAACCTGTTGTACGTCATCGCTCTTTCCCAAGGGCGGGCTTCGTTCGGGCTTGCCTTACCCATTCACACGGCACGCGTCCGGCAAAGGCCTACACTACACCAGACAACTTCACTCAAACATAGAAAACTTTATATTTGAACTCTACGAATCCCCCACCGATCAGATCCTACGTAACCAGTCATCATCAGCAAATCTCAAGATCATGATTACTATTCCCCCTCCCCTCCCTATGTGAACGTTTATTTACGTCTATTACTATTTCAACATAGTCTATGCTGTATTTCATTATTAGAAAGTTATAAAACGATTTCCTCGATGCGATTTTTAGGCCAACGTTTAGCTAATGATTGTAATGTAACACGTCCCTCAAAATATATTTCATTGTTTTCACGGCTATCGAATTTACCTCTTTCAATCCTCATTTCCTCGTCCCCCTTCCCACGATATCCTACAGTATCCCAACACTAGCACAACCTTTTTCGCAGGCGACATAGCCATTGTCTATGAAACCTCCTCTCTCATCTCCAATTACCAACCACTCCAATCAGCGCTCAACAACCTAGAACCATAGTCCAAACAATGGCGAATCAGCATCAACCCCACCAAATCAAAAACCTTCTTGCCCAAATCCATCTCTATCTTAACAGTTCATTAATCCCAACAAAAACAGAAACCACCTACCTCGAGAGTCATGTTTGATTCAAAACCCTCCTGGAAACCAAATATTAATATTCTCCTCTCCAAACTAACCATAAATTCAGAACCCTATATCCCCTCCTAAACAGAAACTCACCACGAGGAAGTTTTATTATTATTCATATAAAACTTTTAGCGTATTGATTTTTAGTTGGTTCAATAATGGTACAGTATATACATTAAATAGTCGGTACAAAATTAAAATAATGTATATAATTAACATGGTGGCATGTAAGGTAGGTTAATCCATTGATTAATCTACTTTAGCAGAATTCGTTTGGTTTATTTATTTTTATGTGTACCTGGGTGGGTGAGGGTTGACAGGCAGTGAACTTATTATTGGAGGATATATGAGGATGCGGGTTAGGGTGTGCCTGGATGATCAGGGAGAAGTATGAGGTCTATTGGGAGTTTTCTTTTGAGTGGACGTAAGCGTGTAGGTGGAGGAAGATTGTCATGGAATAGCTGGATCGTAAGGGTTTGGGTGGTTGAGGGCGCTTTAGATTAGGGAGATTACGGAGTTTACTTTGGAAAGTTTGATGTTATGGTGTATGTCGGAATTCCTAAGGTAACAGGGTGAGTTTGTAATGGGGCGCAGGATTATATTTTTTGTTTGAATTTTGACTGTTGTTCCCCATATGGACGAGGCATATGACCAGGTGGGTTGCATTGTAGAGAGGTATAGGAGGCGTTTTGTGCTGACGGCAATAGGGGCTTTTCAGTTTAGGAGTGAATATAGGGTTCTGAATTTATGGTTGATTTTGAAGAGGAGACTATTAATATGAGGTTTCCACGAGAGCTTTAAATCAAACATGATTTCAAGGTTGTTTTAAATTGAGTTGTGCTTGAAAGTCAATTTTCCGACTACTTCGAGGATTGGGAGAATGCTGGTTTGTATACCTGATGTTAATAATCCTATTACAGATGAAGATGGCTTAGGCTGAAAGCTCCTGTACTGTTCAATTTAACTTGATGGAGAATATAGGCATTTAACTTTATCAGTATAATAAAATAGGGGCCTCATTAAATCCTCTATTATGACCATGAAACGCAATTCTCTGAAAGACAAAATATTTCCTTTCAGTTCGTTATATTTAAGTTGTTTTATAACACAATAGAGCGATTGAGAACATCTCATTATTATGTTTTAGATATTACATTAAATTTGAGATGAATAAGGGGGGAATATATTATTTTAAAATGAAGAATTATATAAGTGTGAATAAAATTGAAATGAACATGTATTTATAACAACGTACAATTATTGGATGAATCTTAATTTTCATAGCCGGCTTTTTTTACCATTAAATATATATATACAATATTTATACAAGGCTTTCCCGGTGTATGGACTGAATAAAAAGTTCTCTGGTTTCACCCGGTTGAAATCATTTGTAAAATGCAACGTTTCGACAGATAACTCCGTCATCGCCTTCAGGTAACTTTTTATTCAAAATTTATACACACTAAATATCTTGTAAACTAAATACATGAGTTCTAAACTCTAAATGGGCCTTCCTATAAAGCAGAATAACTAACACAAATCCTACTCGAAATTGGCAGTACCAGGAGATCGGCCTTTTATTCACAGCTTTGCCTGGACTTATTGCTGGACCCAACCAATGCGTTGAACAATGATGATCACTTTAGAGCCCGGGACTGGAGCACGGTTATTTAAAAGTCCACGGCCAAGAGAGTCTCCAATTTCTTACTGCTCCCTCTTAAAACTCAATCTTTATTTACGCTTAAAAGTCCAATCTTATTATCCACTCCTTAAGTCCACTTTCTTAAATTCCTGTCCAACTCATCCTGACTCTTAACGTCCAATCTTAATGTCCCAATCATAATGACTAAAATCAATTTTCTTTGGTTTTTAATAATTGTCTCCACTTCCTTATTTTATATTCCGTCGGTGGCGGGGCTTGATACTGTCCAACAAAATTATTCTCTGTGAGGAGCGGTTTGCTCTGTAGTAGACTCTATCAACGTTTTAGGAGGAAAACACCTTCCTTGTTCACCATTTGATGCCACAAAATCTCACGATACTTGGGAAATCTCATTGAGTTGATGGAATTGAATAAATTATTTAAATCTTTGTTTAGGCTGTTTACTGTATGATGTTTACTTGTTTAAATTTATAGATGAAACATGATTTAACATATTTAAATAAATACGGAAGAAAGTATTTAAATATTTACATTATTTATAATTTACTTGCCTAATTTATTTTTATATATAATGTAATTACACGAACATTAGATTTTAAGTTTATCGTTCTTAATGAAAGCTTTCATATTCGTTTTCGAGCATTACGCCATACATGCCTGAGTTGTTTCAAGGCTAGCCGATTCTCCGTACTTTAATGGAAAATGGTTGGCAAATGCCGCGTAAAGTTCCATTAACTGTTTTTCTCAATTGCGCCAGTATACGAGGGAATGGCAGTTTAATGATCCATAAGTTCAGGCTGTGAGCAAGTTATTCATGGAGTCTTTGTCACATTCTCGTAATGTTGTAAAGCTGCGTTGTCTAAGAAACAGGGCTGCGATTTGAATACTTGATTACTTCTTGGTTGAGGTGACCTTATGACATCTACCACACCATAGAGGAAACTCATCGCTTTCAATATTAGTAAATTTTTCTACATTGACTAATTTTCTGTCTTACACGTTATTAATTATATTAAGAACTGAATAATTGAACAACTCTAAAATAGAAAAATAAGTTCTGCACAACATAACAAAGACTACAATATATTATTTATAAAATAAACAAAGTCCATTTATATATATATATATATTTCTCAATTAAATACCTATCAAATATAATTGGGCTAATTAATTATTAATCTAAGATTTTAGCACAGAAATATATAAATACTCATTTCCCATAATAAAATATAATAAATGAAAGCGCCAAACCACTATGAGCTAAGAAGTACAATCGTATTTCGACTCACGTATTCTGCGGATGAATATAAATAAAGGATTTTGTAGTTACAAATTAAAATTTTTGAACAATACTTTTGCGCAAAACAATTTATAATAGGGAAACTGAGAAAATTCCTGTACCGACTAAAGTAATCTTTTGCATAAATATTGTTTCAGTGATTCATAAAACAGTCTTACACCTTAATATTTTACTTTACGCCTGTTTCATTATTTATAGAAAACATTAAATTTAAAAAATATATATTCAACAACGTATCTGTACGAAATTGTATAAAAACAGTGATGTATAAAATGTTTTTTTTGATTTTTAATATCCGTTATAAGTTGTTGAATTTTTCTTATTAATTACAGAGGTCTTTCATGGAAAATTATTCCTGCATGGTGACTCCTATTATCATGCCGGTCATACAGACGCTTTTAGAAATGAGTGATTTATGGACTTATATTGGAGAGGTTCGCCATTTATTCAAAAGAGAAAAACATTTCCAGCCAGAATTCGCAACCTTTTGAACATTTAGCTTAAGACTTTATATATAAAGCTCGCTAAAATTTATTACAATGGTCAGTTTTTACAGACTTAATGTTTCATAATTAATTTCAGTCAAACGTTAAATCGTTACATATTATTTAAAGGTATCAGTTCTCCTGAAGAGAATAAGGAAAGTGTCGGAAGTTTTATTACGTATGCCTCTCCTTTCACCACAGGCTTTGATTAGTAAGGGATGGCTGTTGTCATTTCGGCGCTGAAAAGACGCAGATTACTGTATTATTTACGGCAAAATGAACCAAAGATGGACATTGTACAATAGACGCTTTTAAAAAAATGTGCTAAAATTATAGCCAAAAATTTGACGAAACAGTGAAGTTAGTTTGGCAGCCAAATTAATGTACGTCGAGGAAAACATCAAGACATGTCATATTGAATCTAAACAAAGAAAATAGTTTGCGTCGTTCTAAACTAGCGTAGTTGAACCTCTCCAGCATTCGGAGAAAACTATAAATAGGGTAGAAGTCTCCTACCTTAGGAAATGGAATTTAGGGTTGTTGTTTATTTTGAAATGTATCAGTTTAGGCTGGTAATTTGTGTTGGCTGAAATTGAGCAAAGTGTTTTTGTCAGGGATCACGGAACATCCGAAAACTACAACTGAGCAAAAGCAACACTGCATTTCGCAATCTTCCGGTTACGACTATCCTCTGATGCAGTTTCTTGAGTCCACAAAAAGGAATAATAAATCCTGCCTTGAACAATGTTGTCTTGTTCAGAACAGTTTATTATGAATAACATGTTAAATTCAAGGAATACTCATGCATAATTTAAACAGGTTTAACGATTGTAGTGTTAAGAGTACCAAGCAGAGATGAATTACTTTCTTGTTATGTGACACTTATGATAAAATTTTAATTAATATTTGATATATCGGGAACACATAATTTCCTTCTTTTTCTTTAATTTAATACATTCGCATCGCCTAACAAAACTGCGGGGTGTTTCATATTGTAGTGCGAATTAATTTATTTATTTCCTGAAACAAATCAATTCTTAAACTACACTGATATGTTTTTTATGAAAACAGCAAAAATCTTCCCGTTACGAAATCGTCTGCAGAGGCACTGTTAATACTCTATCCTATCGCTCCATTGGACGTGCTGGGTGTAACGATATGCCATTGATTTGTTGGACACCGAGATCCCTCATCTTAGTTCCTTGTGATTTTTTACGATGGGGTTTAGTTGAAGACAAAAGTGTTTGTATCCCCAGGAATTACAGCAACTGAAGCATTTGTTAGCTGTAGAGGTCTAAACATTAACAAAGGATATTATATCACGTTAACGAGTATGACAGGAACTGGAATAGCGCATAGATATTCTTCGTATCACTGAAGGGACACACATACAACATCTATAGAAAATTTTTAACCATAGTTTTACTGTAAAGTATTTACTGCGTGCACAGGTATTCTTTATTTTGATGTTACTCAATATGAAACGCCCTGTAAGTGCCTATTTCAATTATATCGTCATCCAAACTGGTAGAATTTGTAATTCACGTATTTGTATGTACTTAAAAGTGCGATTGCATCCAAATGCATAATGCAATAAACTTTATGCTACGAGATTTAAAGTAAATTGCAGAAAATGTATAAATCATAAAAGAACTCGAAGGAATTCGTCAGCTTAAGACATTAATATTAGTAAGAGAAACATATTGATTACATCAGGAAATAACCTAGAAAAGGGCACTGTGATCACTCTAAGTATTGAGAAAAAATCTGTGGTTAACCGTAGATAACGAATACGCAATCGGTTTGAATATATTGTGGTATTAGAGGAGCAGTTAATCGTAGTGGTTCTAAAAGAGACTGAATCAGCTTTTGCAAAGCAGGGAATTTGTGGAACTAAGAGGAGATCTTCGTAAGTCAGAACAGGTCAACAATTTTCTCAAGGACAGGCAGAAGCTCGACTGTACGAGCTTTCTCCATTAGCGGAAACAAGTTATCCTGTTAGTAGGACACACCTGGCGTGCATTATCATAGCATTACAGTCCAGCTCAGGGAAGGGGGCAATTGGAAAGGATTCATGACCAGAGGGCTTTCGTGACTTGATCCTCAGCAAGCGCTTCATTCAGGTACGAGTACCAGGGCATCCAAGTCGACTGCATGTCACAAGCCAAAATATATATATAAGATAGTATACGTTAGGAGTGGCCGATTTATGGAGAGGGTTAATAAACATGCAATAAGTATTCATTCAAACGGTTAAATTTAACGACTGTTATAAATTAATATAATCATTTATGACAATAATAACGTTTCTGTAAATTTTCATATCTTTGAGCTTTCTTCCAAATCAGTATCGAAGCACTGAATCGATACGAAAAAATAGCAATACGAGGCAACAAGTAACCCTTAGAATCCTCTCAGAAGTGGTTATAACCACGAATTGATAAAGTTTAAGCCCGATGACGATACAAAAGGGAGACGAAACGTCGTATTTTTTAACTTGGAAATAAATCTACTGAAAACAAATGCTGTTCTAATTCATGTAAAATTATCTTAGATACTGTTATAAAATCAAATTGAAAATTAATGGTATTTCAAGGCCAATACTACAGTATTATCAACTTGGAAGTGTATTGAGCCGCCGCAGACGCAAGTTGTCTCCGACGCTGCCCTTAGGTAGCAGTCAATCTTCGGTATATTTTATTTTAAAATTTTTAAAACCTTTGAATTCTACGCAGCATTGATGAAAAATTTGTTCTATTCAATCAAGTCCCGGTCCGGTTGAGATTTCTTCTATTCTGATTTTCAAAACTCAATTCTTTTGCCTTTTAATTAATTTTCGAATTATTAGTTAAATCTCAGTATGAATACGGATTGTCATGTAGCTTATGGTTATAGAAAGCTACGGTTTGGTATAAAATATGAAAATTTTTAACAAAAGAAATTATGCAACTGTGATATGTAATTGTGTAAGCTTGGCACTATTGAACTTTTAGTGTACTGTGTTGAATGGAGTTACAGAAAAAATTATGGATGAGTTTGGAAAATAATTATTTTATGTTCTTTTATTTTATTTCATTTATTGATTTCATTAGTCCTCTGGTCTGGAAATAGAACAAGTCCAAAAATTGGTAAAGATCGTATGAAAAGAATACAACTTAAAAGAAAATAAGAAAGTACAAAGACAAATGAGAAACAATATAAAATATACAATTTGAAAGTATAAAATGTCAGGATTGTAATACATGATCGAGAATAAGTAATTTAATGAAATACTACAGAAGTGTTATCTGAAATAAGGATAAAATGGATGCCTATGTGTAAAATTAAATTATTTTTTTGTATACAGTACACCCCACACGCGACGTCAAACTTCACAAATACATGTTAAATGGAAGTGAATTGGATGTCTGTTCAGAATTTTGTAAATAACTGTGTTGTATAACTGCACTACTATGTTGTTGGCTTCATATTTTAATAATTATTTCAGTTATAAGGCTGATGAGGACCTATTCGTTGTACGTTGATGCTTGATACAAGGGTTATGTTAGATTTAATAAAAATTTGATAAACTAGTTGCAAAATGAAATTCGAATTTGTGATACTATGATTTATATATGTACAAGACTTTAATTTTGCTCATAACATTTTTTATTCTAAGTAAATTACTTATTAACAGTGCCAGATTTTAAGGTGACGTCCTTGGAATATTTGTAAGTTTTTCCGACGCTGTTAATGATATATGAATCCTTGGTTAACTTTCGTTCCATATTAGTTTAATGTCATGATATATAGTAATTCGGAAATGGTGTCGTGCAAGCACGGCCCAGATATTTTTCCATTTGTCTCCAAATTCTAGTTTCGGTCCCACCAAACCTTTTACAATGAAGTTAACTTATGAGGTTAATAAATTTTTTTAAATTTGTTTATAACGGTCGCATTGAGTGCCTGGTCATTAGCGACCACAGTGACAACTGTAAATAATATTGTTTTCTTTGGGAATAGAATTAATAAACTATAGTTTTATTAGAAACGCAACATTTATCATTGATTGATTCACTGATTGATTGAAAGTTTAATCGCGTAGTTAGTTAAACGATGTGTCCCATTAGTTTCATTACGGATTCTGTACGAAGCAGAGATGCGTGTTTGTTTTGTTGGATGGTTCCCTAAACCCTTAATCGGCTGATCACTCTGTCGCACTAAGCCCGAGGTGGCGCGGAAAGCATTTTCCTTTAAAACAAAAGCGGCTTTCCGGGTCTGAAGCGATTTCGGCTTCAAAAGCGGGACATTAGTAACGCGTTGCGTGTACTTCATTGTTCATTGTCTCGGACAGCTTCTTAATGGCCACATGAATCATTCAGTTGCTTATTATGAATAAATACTTTCAGGACTTTGTACCCGTATTGAGTAAGATTTACCTTCACGTGCCTGTTCCTGCATATAATGAAACTATAATAGATGTTTGACGATCTCAGTCTTTCTGATAATAGGTTTTTCTCGGCCACGCAGAAAGTTATAAAAAATTGGGGTGTATTTATTGTTTGCCCATGATTTAAATAATCAAAAAGTTAACGAAATTGTATTTCATTACTTGAAATATTAAATAATTAAAATATTTATAACTATTACAATAAAACTGTGATGTTCATTGAATTTTAGAATGTATGTTGAGTTGGTGGGTCTTTATTCTAAATTTAATTTCAATAGTAAGTGCAAAAAAATTAATTTGTTTCTTATAACTTCAGTTAAAGTTTTATTCTGATTTCATTGATCGTAAAATACGTCAAATGCAGTCGAGAAATGTATGACAATATGTCGCTCGTCACATTATTTATCTAGCATTGTTTAATTTCCCTGGAATTACTTTCGGTAAACCACATTCTTGGCTTCCCTTTTAACTGCATGAAATTTTACTGTTACTTCGAGTTAAATGGTACTTTTTCGGGAACTGAGAATATCGAAATATTTTTCATGAAGTTGTCATATTTCACGTCCTTAAATTAAGTACTAAAATATTTATAAAATTATGTACAAAGTAATCAGTTGCTGCTTCCCCCGCCCTCAAATGAAAAGAATATGATTAATGCATTTTGTATGGAGAATTGATATTATTATTAACAAAAAACGTAATGAGTTTTTTATTTCTCCTAATAACTGAAAACTGAGTTATTAAGTTAAAAATATGAATAAAAACATATATAGCGTATAGTTTATTATTTGAAGATACAAAAAAATGCAATATGTCGGTAGTTGCTTTATTGGTATATATTATACCTACTTGGTAGTTAATCCATGAAGTTTATAAATCATACAGATATGAAATCACGCACGCATCCAAAGAACTGCTCTTTACTGAACAACAGAAATTTGTATTTTGGGATAACAATTGTATTGTTTCGAATTATTTTAGTTATGCGCCCTCTAATTACGTACTAGTTATTGGAAAATAAATCTTTATTAATGCAAAGTAACAGATATAAAATAAACTAGATTGAAATGATTTCGAGTTGGATTAAATAATTGTTATACTATTAAATATAAATGTAATAATAATGCGTTCACGCCCCCAATGTGTTTCACTGCAACTGCTACTGATAAGTACAAGTACTTGAATAAGTTTATTCAACACTGAATAAGCACTGAAAGCTAACGTCCCTGACTTAGCCAATATCCCCGAAACGTTCATGATTTCCGTCATTATTTGCGTGTCATAAAACACAATTACAAGTGATATTTTAATAATAATTAATTGACAAGATTGAAGGATTCCAGTAGGGCGGACACATTTCAGCAGTTTTGTATTCTCGTATCATTATCCTGGAATTAATATACTTATGGACTGAACGCCAGGAGAAACGGAGAATGCTCTTGAGATGGTTTAGGCATTTCTTTTGTGGAGTGTGGCAGTATTTCACAGAGAATTGCACCGAAATTAAAGCACGTTTAAAGTAATTTCGTCGGGGCCCATTCATTACGGGCGTCGAAATTCGTGCTGGCACGCATCTCCTCTCAGAAGGCTTAATTCTGCCGCTGCAAGATCTAGTCCAGACAACCTTTTATTCCGCAGTAATGCGCACGATACGACACAATTTTCCGGGATTAAATATTACAGAGAAGATGGGAATAGCATCAAAGAAATGATAGGGTAGGAAAAGATATGGTAGAACAATACCGTTTTACTACCCTCCAAGATAACTGGAATTTATTGGATATTAAGATTTCTGTTCATTGTGTTTACTATACGTCCTCGGTTTCCAGAACCTTGGAGTTTTTCACGAATGGCATGTTTATTATATAGCGTTTCTCAGTAAAGCTGTAAATGAAATAAACTAAGCTGTGTGTGAGGTTCTAACGAAATACTTTTTTTTATTTAAAAGGGCATACATGGGCCTCCAAATTAAAAAACAATTCCGTTGTTACCTCACACACAGCCTTTTTATGCCATTTCAACATCGACCCCTTATAGAAAACCCCATGAAATTAATATACATCTGTAATACAAGTTTTAGCTAATTGCTGATGTATCATAAAGTTGAAATATCTTGAACGTTTTTGAATAAAAATGAATAAACGTCGGTATACGTGTTTTATTTTTTAACATAATAGATTAATAGACGCTCTTTAATTTTTTTAATTGCGAAAACTTTTATCCGAAGATAGTACAGCTTTTATTATATGTTGTATAGATATTTATTCATTGAATAAATAATTGACATGAATGCTTGAAGAAATGGTGAAGTCCATTGACAATCCACTTAAACCTAAATTAATAAAATTAAAACTAAGAGATGTGGGGAAACAATTTTATTAGTTTTCATTTATACGGATGGCTGTAAGTGAATTATCCATGTTCAGAAATTACAATCTTAATGCGTTTGTTAGAACCAGAGCAGTAGAGTAAGATTTACATAAATTCGCCTTAGTTTGTAAACTGTCGATTTTTGGGTCCACATTTTTGTATTATTCAGTCCATAGACTGGTCTCATGGTCAAGGTGGTCTATTATGTGAAAGCCTTTTCATTTCCACGTAACTACACATTCAACATCCTCCCTAATCGGCTGAGCGTGTTCCATCCTTGGCCTCCTCTTGTGTTCTTACGCTACACACTTCTCTCTAACGCTAATATTACAAGACCCTCATCTCTCAAAACATAGAATATTAATGTATCCCTTCTCTTTTCTTGTTCTCCTTAGAACGTTCTGGTTAGTTACTCTATCTACCCATCTGATTTTCAGCATTCTTCTATAGCACCACATTTCCAAAGCTTCCATTTTTTTCCTTTCTGCAACTCCTATTGTCCCCTTTCGCAACCACATAATGGCTCACTACATACGAACATTGTTAGCAGTGATTTCCTGATATTTATACTTATATTCACCGAAAGTCTTCCATGCCCGTACTATACTACTGTGTCTACTATACTTTTACCATCACTACTTATTATGCTGGCCAAATAACGGAATTCCTTTACTTATTTCAAAATATCCCTTCTCAATCTAATATCCTTTTTTATTCCATAATTTTTTGCCATACTGCACTCCATTACTTTGCTTGGAACTCATACAAGAACTAAATTTTATTTCATGGTTTCGCTTCACCAAGATTAGGCTATTTTGCGAATGGTAAATGAAATTTTTTCTATTTTAATTAAGCGCATCCATTTTGGGATGAGAGATGAAATGTGAAAGGCAGTGGAAAATGTATGTTATTTATAAGACTTGTCAAATCTATGGGATTTAAGACCACCTAGGAAGCCGCAAAAGGAACACTAGCTATTGTCTGTGTAAGTAGTTTAGAGGATTTTATAAGTGGGTAAGTCCCAGAGAAGAAAACGCCAAATGTCTCCAAAGTTGATTGACCGCCCGAATGTCCCTTGTCACAAAGTCGGTAGTTCTGGACGGTAACTGTGAGAGTGAGTGATTGGGTAACCCATAAGTATTAGGAATAAACTCCAATTCATAATTCTCGTCCTGTATTCGTAATATGGTTTAATTAAAAATTGTTTATAAAATTTACGTTAATCATATAAACAACAATAGAAGTTTGGCGATTTTTCAAGTAATATATCAAACTCTGCATCAAATATTACCGACATGTTGCTCTCTAATGCAATAAGATTGTTTGGTGTCATTTATCTTCTAGTTGTGCGTAGAATTGATATATACTAAATATTTTAAAATGATTTATCAAACGCAAATTGAGGTGTGATTGCCATAAGTCAAGATACTGTATGGACGACTACACGCTACGTGCTCATAGGGCAGCCACTGCTACCTACTTATTTTAAACTGGCTGTATCTGGAACAAAACCCAACTCACGCACCCTGAAATTTTCTCGTGACCTATAGGGACTAGAAAGCAAAATAGCATGCGCTGTGATACACTTTTTCTAGTTTCACTGAGGTGACTTCGCAACAGTCGTTCTGCATCTGGATAATTGTGGAGTCCCGCGTACAAACACACAAGCTCGCTTATCTGGTTTTACTACACATTCAACAGAGAACATGAAATCTTAACGGGCGACCGTAGAGCACATTCAAGGACAGCTGTTAAAGCCTGGTGGAATGTCTCACAATTTTCTGTTTACAGTTTTGTGGAGGAATTCCTGTCCCATATCTGTCAGAAATTTTACTGAAGTTATCTTGCCCTTTAAAAATTCTTTTCTTTGTATTCCATATTCTGGGATTATTTAATTTGTATTTTGCGTTCTACCAACGATGATAGAGGCATCCTATTTCTCGAAGAGATGGATGACATTCTCTATCATAAGTGAATTACAAGCGGCGGTGATTTCCCTTAAATAAGTTGTTTAATTTGTAAATATATTCCAGTTTTTGTAAAATATTAATTTTATATTAATAAAGTCTTTATCATATCCCTTAAGCTACAAGATAACTTTTATGATTTATGATTTTTTGCGCAGTATATAGCCTCGTGTACTGTACAACATAACTATTAGCGCAAGGAAATTATTCAATTTATATTCTATATTGCTGAACTAAAATATTTGCTTACTTCGTGGGTCTACGACAATGATATTGGATTTTGTCAAAGATAATTTTTATTTGTAAGAAACCAGTGACAAACAAGTATTTAAACATTAATTGCGTGGAATGGAGAAAATAAATCATTACATTTTCATTTTAACCTTTTTATTTTTGGGAAGACTTATTGGTTTTGATTAATGAAGTCAGTGGAACCGCCGCAGAGTTACTGATATGTAATACTTTGTCTATATCCCAACATGAGTACCTCGTAAAATTGTACGGGGGTATTTTAAAAACACCTCGTCTAGAATTTAGAAATCAATCGTCTGCTATGGTTATACTTGTGCAAAAAGAATAATTTTTGGTGTCTTAGTTTTAAACGTGCATTCGGCTAGTCTTGTAACCTGTTAAGAACCACGATTTAATGTTTGGAGTAATATTAAAGAACGGAGAGTAATGAAGGAATTGGACGTACTGTATTGGACAGTTCCAATATCGTTTCATCTCATCCTTACGAATAGGGGAGGTTTGAGACTGATAACGAATGTATTTTCTCATCAGCAAGCACTAGTGTAGCGTGATATTCCATATTTGTTGAATTATTAATTAAAAATGGTAGGGAGGATTGGGAACTGGATATGGCGTTAGTTTGTCGAGACCTGATGACGCCTCTCATCCCCAGGTCTGGCTTTTCGGTACGTACGGATATGATATAGAATTTCCTGCTACCACTCTCGTGTGAGAATCGAGAACCAGGAAAAAACGAAATATTTGAAAACCAACGGGATTTCGTCAGGTACAGAAAATAGTTAAAATGTTCCGATATTTCGATTCTTCTTCAAACGGCGGCGGGAATGCTCTTGAAGGGGACGAAAGGGAACCGTTGTTTGGTCTCGAACGTTGAAGATCATCAACTTCTCGACGTCGAGGAAAGCGTCTTACGAAGAAGCAGCTGGCTACGTTCCAACAAGGTATGCTATCAGGTTTCCCAATCTTCGATGACACCTAGGGAGGTTATCGTCCGCGATTTAAAAGATTCGATTGTTTCACTAACTAGCCGCAAATTTGTTAATTTATAATTATATTTTCATAGCAAAGTTTTTAAATATTAAACTTCCCCTTTGCCTCGTTAACAACCCTTTCATTTTATTAAAAAAAAACCTCCATACACTATCATGTTATTAATACAGAAAGTTGAAAGTATTAAGTAATTACTAAAATTAAATTTTTTTATAAATCTTTCATATACTTATTTTTCTGTTATAATTTTGAAAAGCACTTAGTGTAGTTTATAATAATCTTCTATTGATAGCTTCCTAAAACCCAAGTTTTTTGTCCTGAACAATTAATTTACGGAATAATTCCGTTTGAGAGTATAAAAATGCGTATGTTACATGATGGGGCAACAGAAGATTTATGGATGGTAAGAAAAATGTTGGTAAACACTGGTTTATCCGATTCGGAAGAAATTAGTTACAGTGGTTCGCTATTACATTACAAAATATTTTTTTCTATAAGTCAGTTTCAATCGTATGTATTATTGCTCTCATTAAAATAATTGTCTTCACATATGTGAATGGTATCATTTCACACAATTGTCGGCTTAGAGGAGGCAATGAGGGAACAAATTTGTAAAATCCAAAAGTTAAGTATTGTTGCTTAATAATGTGCTTCTCGAGGGACAGTTAACAGTTAACGAGAGCTGAGGGCATGGCATTATTATCTGGTTAGGCCCCTTCACAAGTCTTGGAAGACTTTTTCCTTAATGATTCTCAAACTGTGCATTGTTTCGGAAGCTCTTCGTCGTTTTCCAAACTTTTCGTTGTATAAGGGAAGTAGGATTTCAGTTTGAGAAAGGACGCTGTATTCATAACATTTAGTTTTAAAGTCTGAGATCTTTGTGGTAGTTTTATTTCTTCTCCAAACCTCGTTACAAAAGAACGCTGCCAGCTACTTGCTTGTAGTTAACGATGTCTTGCCATTAACTGGGGAAGGAGATTATAGTTGATAAATTCTTAACAGACGGTAAATCTCTATCACAACATGTTCTTTTCAAAATAATGCCAGTATCTTCGTCTCTCGTGGATTACATCTTCGAATTGTAAAAATGACGAGTTTTTAACATACATATCGTGTTAACTTGAGCAACAATTTAAATTATTTAGAAACTAGCAGAAAAACACGGGTTAGTTCGAAAACTTTTCCGGCACCAAATTTAGTAACGGTATCACTATAAATACAGAATGGTAGCATTTATTTGACAATTGAAGCGATGGACAATTAAAGCAGCCCACACATCGGAAACGATTTTATGCAAAGTAGTTCCTGTTTTGGAACATCAAGTGTAGAATTTAGTATTAAGGTTTTAATTTATTTCCAGTTTTAAAATGCACTCCAATTGGAAGTACAGCCACCCACAGTTGCAAGATAAAATGTAATAATAAAGTATTTCTAGTTATTGCCATCAAACTGAGACATACTAGTGTATTTTGTGAACTTTGTGAAGTGCATTGTGTCTGAAGTTGAAGGGGAACGTAATTGAAGGGTTTATGAAGTAAGCAGCTTGTAGGACTGCAGCTCGTTAGGATATTGCCAGTTTAGCAAAACTCTCAACATTCACTATTAATTACCGAAACAGTTGCTCGAGGTACGTCATTAATTAGTGGTTGTCTTCCTGCTAAGTAGCTTCTGAATGGTTACAGATTTGAAATTAGCAAAAGATTTGACGTTGATGTGTCTCTTAGAGGCAACTTTGCTCCTCTGACGTCAACAGAAACCCGTGTCGTGCCGTTACCAGGATTAATAGTATCGCGTTGATGTGGAAGAATTTGGTAAGAAAAGCATTTATTAGGTCAATTAATATATGCATACAGAAATTTTGTATGGGACAGCCTTCAGAGACAAGTTTACGTAACGTAAGGCTAGGACATCGCCTGTAATGTGTGATAGAATTTTAATAGTTTTGATTCTGCTGAAACCAGAACATTTTACTTACATAAAATTTATTTAAGGAATTGTACTGCAAATTTATCAAGCGTTGAGCCTTTTGTTCAGGTGCAAAAAATCAGTGTGTTGAGGAATTTGAGATCCATTTTAGAGAAAAGTGAGCACATTTACCAATGTATTGTAGAGCAAGTTGTTTCACCCATTGCCGCTCAGCTATACGACGATAATATTTCCTTCCTCGAAGGAAGAAAAGGATTGGTCACCAGGTATTTTTATAAGAAATACAAAACTTTAACAACTAATTAATTATTTAGAGTAATGAGTAACGTTATCTATTACCGGGCGTGGTCATTAGTCTACATTTCCAATCACTCGTCAGACACTCATTTAACAACAAATTCGTCGACAAAACGTCATCAACTTTTACGATTCCAGCGTTTATTCTAGTCTAACGGGATGTAACAGTATGTTATGAATATTAACACAACCAATAGATGCTGCAATTAGTTTAGGTGCTAAGCGTGCTAGGCGACTGACTATGGGGGCAAAATTTTCGATCGGTAAATCCACCCGTGCTAGAAAGGAATAAAATCAAAAACGCTTTGAGAGATGGCGATTCCTCCTCTTTAGAACTAGTCCTAGTTTCTTCGCTTTTAACAACGTAAGAAGATCCTATTCACGTTCTTTACTTCCATTAAAATGAACCTAAATCATTTCATTGGTTAAGGAATTTTGGTAACGGTGTCCATAACCGTTTCTACGTCTTAAAAAACCCTTTTCTAATGTAAAATAATAAAAATTATTTAAGAAAAAAGATAAATGAAAAAAAATTAAGTCAGAATAAAATTTTAAGTTGAATAAAACATATTGGATACGAGTAGCTCCTATCTTTGGATGATCTTCATGTGCAAGAAAAAGTTTAAATAAATAATTTATCAGATGAATTTAAACAAAAACTCTGTGCTGTATGTACACACATTACAATCAAACATTTTCCAAATTAAATTCACGTGGCATTTGGTTAAACGTTTCTTTCACATGAAGGGATTCCGATGAAAGGAATAACATATGCTTTCGCCTACCATGCTTACCGCACTTGCAGTAGCAAGTTTAGTTTAATTCTCATAACATACTGAGGTAAATGTTCTCGCTTTTCTGAACAATGAGTTCTAATTTCCCCAACACTAATATTATTTTTGCGAATTAGATGTAGTACTTTTCCTTGCTACATAGCCCAAATCCCTTGAAAGGCTTAAGTTTTAATTTAGTAGAAAGTATATTGTGCATGTTTTATTATTCCATGGAGGTGACGTTATTAATAAATTAAGTATCTGGTTTATAATACAATTGTTGTTTTATTTAATTCTAGTAAGTGTTAATCAGTAAAATAGTTAAAAAGTGCTTTCCAACAGTAGCTCATAGCCCTCATAACTATTGGGACACACGTTAAATACGATTTATACAAAAATTGTCATTGATTGGGTATCGAATTATTGTTATGAAAAATCGCGAAAACTATTGTTACGTTTGAGACTGATTACAAATTGCAAAGATCTTTGGTTGAACTCGGCCCTACATTACGACACACGTGGAGCTTACTTTATCGGAAGCGTCCGTCCCAGAACGTTATTATTTACATGCAGCGCCGTGGAAGGTGAAGGACTTCATTTATCAGGGCGTCTCCTGTGGATGCGTCGCCTCCATTGTTCATCGGCGGTCTCACGAACGCTCGAAGAATTGCTACCTTGGATACCTATCATTACTGCAGGAAACGGAAGCACATTTGCGCTTGGAACACCCACACTCGTTCAAGGGATGCCAGCCCTACAGCGTCCGCGCTAGGAAACTGTGGTTTCCGGAGGTTTTTACACCGTCAAAATTACGTCCGTCAACAGTCAGACTGACTATGTATATTTCCCATATTTAAGTGTGTAATCGTCATTAAAGTAACAGAATTTGGTCATTTTTTCTACGTTATGATGTAGCATGAAGTGAAACCCTGACCTCGCATATCGAGAGACCGATACACGTCGCTTATAACTTGGTGGAATCAGAAACCTTCTTTGTTCATAACAATCGTTTCCTCTCACAAAGCATCATTTTAATTACTACCTCGTACATTCGCACACACGTAATTTCGTGGCTGTGACGATATTTTCGAACCACTACCATCCAAAGACATTAATTTTAATTTTGAAGCAGTTGAGGTTACAATCCGTATCCATACACCGACTTGCTTAGTATTTTAAATGCTCAACTCTCATGGGATTTATTGTAATTAATTTTACCCGAGTATACGTTATCGTTGAAGAAGTTGTACATGGCTTATTAGATTTATCACGTGATGAATCTAATATTGATCATTGAATGTTTATTGTTAATTAAATGCATATGTCTATCCCTTTATTATTACGTGTTCTTGTAATAAAACCTCACTTAACCACAAATCCTTCTCATAAACGTAAACACTCTTGAGATTTTATTTCTCTGTAGTCAAAGCACGATGTCCTTATTCAACAGAAGTTAATGTACTCCTTTTGTCTTACGTTTTCCATTTGGTACTAGCAATCATCGTCTACTTCATCCTTGGCTAGAGGAGACTCAACTACGTTGTCATTTATACGAACGAATAAATGAGCTGTGGTTGGCGTCATTTATGAACAATTTATTTTTCGTAATGTGACCGATTTCTTAGACATTGGAGCGGGAATCTTTCCAAGTTGATTTTCACTCACAGGAGTGATTTTCAAAGTAAATATAAATACAGTCGTATTGGCTCATATTTTCCGGATCAGGTGAGAGGTCGAGACGAAACGTGCACCAGAGAGCGTCGATGTACTTAAATTAGTCACTTTAATTTGAAATATATAAAGTCAAACGATCGCGACGGGACCGTTAAATCTTGCTTGTAATAAAACTGAAATAGTTATATTCAGGTTTTGCTTATATTTTTTGAGATTGCAAATAAAAGAAAACCAAATGCGTATAAATTACATTGCATTACTAAACAAATTTGAAGTAAAAAATGTGAATGAAAAAAATTACGGACTAATAGTATTGATTGCAGTTCCAAGTCAGTAAGTCGACAAGAACTACACTGAATTTTAAACCGCTCAATCACTGTCTAAATTGCTCGGTTGAAAAGTTGTGGTTTTCAAATGTATAGCTGTTCGTTCTTAAGTAACATTGAATGTGTTTAAAATCCAAATATTTGCACACTTCAACATTTTTTTGGTCTTTGTTTGCTATTATTACAGTGAACTTTCTCAGTGATCGAAATACTCTTGCGCTTCATTGATTCTGTGGCCATAGAACTGAATAATTTATGCAGTAATGTTCTCTGGGCGTACAAAGAATGCTAGACGTTCGTTTGGACAACTCAAAAGTTGGGAACTGGAATTGTCCGCAATAAATCAGTCACGGTAAACGGTAGTCAGGGTTGATATCATGTTCATGCTTCCTTCTGAACGTAGCCGACATAAGGAGGCTACAGAGATTTTATCATTATTATCAGGTTTTACTTTATTTAGACCGAAATACAGATTTGAATTCTTAAAGTAAAAATAGCTCGTTGCAATCAGGTTCTCTTCATAATATATTTGTTATGTATTAATTTCAGACTATTCGTAACGTATTGAGAAAGAATAAATCTGATGGAAAGTACTTCGATTATTGTAATGAGTTTTACTAGTGTGATGAGACTTTGCCACTAATATCAAGGATAATACTGGAGAGAAAAATTATGAAACAAGTTATAAGCGTCTTACAATAAATACAAACCATGACTTCGTCTACCAAAAACAAGAACAATTGTGTCGGACTGAGTAAACACTTTATTTGAAGCGTATATGCAACTTCGCTCTGTTCGCGGTGGGAAGTGTGTTCTGTATTGCAACCAAAGAAGGAATAAAAGTGCTACTGACAAACGTTTTCTTGAGCCGTGTGTGGCCAGACGAGGGAAGTCGTGCTGCATTTTGCACGGTTCTCGCACCGCCACGACTGGAACTCACCCCTTTCCAGTGTTAATTAAACTTAGATAGGGAGAAAGCTTTATGTCTTAAGGCCCCTGGGGGATGTGTGTAAGCTGCCTTGCCTTTTATGACACACCCCGTGCGGTGGAAGGAATAGTAATTAAAAGCTCAAGTTCATCTCGGCGGAGTCAAGGAAACGAAACAAAGCAAAAAATATAGTTTTAAACATTACAATTGAATAAAAATTAATTCCATTTCAAGAAAGGCGTCGACAGTAGTGCGGCTGTGTTGGGGTCTGACTATTGATAGAATATATTCACGATTGGTTACAGGAATAGACGCGACCTGTAGGAAGGTCAGATTTGTAAAACTCCATAGGCCTTCATTAATCTGTAAAATAGTTTCTGTAATTTTCGTTCTAAATTTACAAGGATTTTATTTCGGTTGAAAGACTTCTCCTCTAGTGTTCTCAATAAATTCCTGTAGTTTCTTGTGCAAGGATTGATACTACCTCGCATAAAGAAGAAATAGGTAATTGAACAATTGACGAAGGATACACTGAACAACGATTTGACACACATTATATTTTTCTACTTATTTTTATTTTACCATAATAATTCTTGACAAATTTACTCCAAAACGTAGGTTAATTAAAAGAAATTGCATTTATATGAGTAGCAATTATATTAAAAATTATAATACAAATGCATCGTTTCGTCCCGATATTTGGGACGACATCGTGTAACATAGCCATTAAAAAATAAGCCAGGAGCATTAAATATGTTGTGGAATATCCAAATATATCTCAAATTTATATAATACATATACGACCAGAATTGAAATAGTTTTGAAAATCTGAAAAACAATTTTCGTTTAAATACAACTGGTGCGAAACCCTTGAAAACTTTCATAGTTATCTACATATATTTAAATTTACGTTAAGGTACATAATTTGGACCTTCTCAGAAAAGGTACATTTTAATTAAAAGATGCTTTCCCTTGACGTTAAAAACAGTTGTACTGTCGTAAAGAAAGTTTTGAAACAATCACTCGCCTATAGTTATTTTTAAATGGGAGCTGATTTGACCTTGAAATTCTCTTTCTAAATTCATCCAATGTTGCCCCACGCAGCTGCGCTACAGTTAGGGTTTGTTGTTGGAAGTGAGGCGACCAGACAATTCTCGTCTATTTCATTGCTCTCATTCCCTGAAAGACGGAACGATTCCTATCTGGAAAATTAAACTATTAAAATGTTTAATTTTTTTGGATCATAGTTTTATCTATTTTTGATTACTTTTAGATATATATTTTTGTGGAACAGGTTTTTGTTTATTAATGCTTACGTTACAATTAATGAGATCCCAAATATGGGGATGACGTGTTGTGTTTTATTAAAACATTCAACGTTCATGTATCTCATCAAATGTTACTTCTCTTAACTACTTCCATTTTTCAGTATAAATTGGCCACGAAAAATGTTTATTACACCTGCTACTTTGGGAAGGTTACATGTGTTTGTGAAGAGTCAAACAAAGGTTTATTATTAACTCTTATGACGTTTGTAAAAAAAATCGGTATCTGAAAAATTCATAGAATGTCTTTTAACAGCATCACAGTGCTAAAGTAAATCTTCTCCTGGGAGTTTAATCAACCAGTATGACTTCCATTCATATAGAAACTAACATTTTGTTGCCAAAATAAAAGAACAAGTTAGCGATAGATATTTATTAGAAATAATTTTACCTAAAGTCATTTTCATTTGAAATTATTTTTCCCATTGCAAATATTATTACCTTTTAAAATGAAATCTAAACTCGCTTTTCCTCGTTGCTGCAAGCTCTGATTCAGTTGAATTCATTTATCAATTGTTTCAATCTCTTTTGACTCGAAGGTGGAATGTACTGAACGAGTGTAACTGTAACTTCGTTCTCAATCCCAGATACATGGCGGAACTACCTTCTTTGGATTCCACTCAAAGCTACTGTTACTTGGAAGCAGAAAGCCCTAGCAGCATGTTCCTCTTGGCAAGCATTCGGAAAACCCACTGATCCGTGAATTAGAAGCGGCTTTTCTGCAGAACAAAGGAGAAGTGTCCCACCGGAAGCTCGTTGTCGGATCTGCCGTTTCCTTTCCTACAATTGGAAGTATTCCGTGCATCTATTCAAACATATCTTCACACTTTATCGCAGATAAAATTCTAACCAATCCTTCCATTTAAGTAATATTTGCTTTAATGTTTCCAACATATTTTTCCAACTGAAGGGGTCGAAGGCTTTGGCTAGCCAATAAGTACTTCTTTGTTTACTAGGACTCTTGCAATAAACCTGAGTATTAATACAACATTCCTGGTTCCTCTTTACCAAACAGTTCACCAATTGCTACTTCAATCTTATGGTTTATTCTTGTGTTAAATACTCCTGTTAAAAACGGAATAAATCACAATATTATATACCGTAATTTTCAATAGATTGACTATTAATGTGTAATGTTAATTAGTTCTGTAGTTTCAACAAATCAGAACAATTATAGGTTACTAATAATAGCTATCTCCATTCACTAATACTTAAGATTGTGCTAATGTATTTTAATACCGTTCACCCAATGTACAATCAATGAATGTAAATTCAAAACATTTGCATGCGACACCTAATTGGATTACCATACATTTTGACACTTTATTAGTGGAGCATTTAATTCATTCCGACGCCTTTTTAATTGAAAGTGATGGTATTCGAGAAGATGATAGTCATTTTCAATTTAGTTTGTGGAAAAACTGATTTGTTTTACCGATTCTAAGTACTACTAAGAAAATCCTCTCTTTTGATTAATATTTTCGTTATTAAATTAATACCATAATCAATCAATTTAGGAGCATCATCGTATGTCAGGGCTATTATATAGGAGAACTTTATTTTACAGTTAAAAATATTAACTATTTTCACTGAGAATTAGTAACACATTATTGGGCAAGGACTGTCAAGGAATAAATAAAGAATAAAGCTTTTCCGGATTTCATACCCTGTAAAATATTGGTAACACAACTAATCGTAATCCACCTGACGACGATGGCAGTTGAAACTCAAATTAATTCATAATAAAAGAAAGCAGACGTAAACTTGTGATTAATAAGAACTGTAAATAATTATTTTCAAATGGTAAAAAATTTGTCATTAAGCTTTTTCCGTGTGCCGTCGAATCAGATTCACTTGACATCATATTATTCTCCATGCAGGTGTGAGCTGATCACGTGTTTGTTCCCATTAATAGTTGATTTATCATTTGTAGCAACGTTCGTCTATTTTTCTCCTCTCATTCGCTGAATCACAGCTGGGCTACCATTTGAAACCCATTATAAGTATTTTTGAAACGATTTTCGGGCTCAGGTAAATGCTCACCTTAAAATATTTGTATTGGAAATAGAATTAAAAAAGTGGCATATATCCATCTGGGATTGTGACAGGAGTTTTTGCTAGTTTTCTATTTGACTTGCGTTGTATTGCCTACGTTGTGTGTCGCTGGAAGTTGAACCCGGTACCCGCAGGCGCCACGCCAGAACTTCTGGGTATATCCCAAGTTTCCGGACGCTACTCAAATATGGATGAGCTTCTTGGCAGATGTTCTTCCCCTTCTCAACACGTCAATCACAGCAGACTCCTCTGTCAACACCCTGTCATCAGAGACCAGCCTGATTCTGATAGATTGATTAACTTGGGTAGTACGAGGATAATGAAAACTCTTTTGAATTCAATCCATATATATATATATATATATATATATATATATATATAAACTGCCTGGTCGCTAATCACGATAGAAGTCAAATTTCAAATATAGAAAACTAGGTCATTTCTATATTAAGTAACCGAAACATTGAAATATTATAAGAGTTTGCTGATCATAAAATATTGCATAGTTGTAAGTTTTATAAAAATAATCCAATAAAATTTTACACAATTTTTATAACATGACATTTTTAATTCTTCATTCAATAATGTCCAGGAGTTTATCCAAATCTAATAAGAAGCAATACTTTCCTATGATTGATATATGACACCTGTTCGATATTTGCCTGTATAACTCAACGCAGTTGTCATAGTAGTTCGTGGCTGATTGATACTCGGTCACATACGCACTTCATTTCCTTTCCGGAAATGATCAAATGAAATAGAACGGTTTATAGAGCAACACTATGAAGTTGGCTAAATAATTTTATTTATCAGAGTAGCGATAGGGAAACTCTTGTGCTGCTTGATACGGCGGACCAATATAATATTTATAAACTGATTCATAAAATGCACATATTATTCGTCACAACGGGAGGAAGAAGAATGTTTAAAATTATCCCTGTATTGCGACTACTTCTCTGGTACAGGCCAAGTCGATCCTTGCCCGATTTAATTTCATAATTGTGAAGCTCTTCACCATACGTTTCATCACAATACTATCAGCAAATATTTAATATATATATAAAGTTATTGGTAACGCACGTAATCAGTAAAAACCGCCATGAGAAGTGCATGGGGTTTTCCTACGCTGCCTTTTAGGAACTTGGGTGTGATTGCTTAAATGGAGGCATTAGAAAGTAGTTAAATATTTTAAGCAACGTATTTGCATGAGTATACTGTAACCACTTTAATTAGTTGTTGCTATAGAGCTTTTAAATTCGAATTTCATTTCTCATATTTCATGTTAAAAAATTATAATTGCAATTTTCGCTGAAGTGTAGTGAAGAGACCTTCAAATGAAGAACTTAAGCCGTAATGCTGATATTCTAAGTAATTTTCGCTGAAGTGTAGTGAAGAGACCTTCAAATGAAGAACTTAAGCCGTAATGCTGATATTCTAAATAATGAAAATCCCTTTCAGACGGAGTATAGGCTTTGTTTCACAAGAAGGAAAAAGAAGTGGATATAATAAGTCCAAAACTCTCTCACATCTTACGGTTTGAAATTTATATCATTCGATATGTGTGGAGACTGAAAGGGATAAAAGAAATGCCTACCATTTATACATCTTTGAAATAGAAGGCGGATTTTAGCTTCTGTGACATGTTGCCTCGTTTGCATAACGAGGAGTCCTTTCTTATCCTTTCCACACAGAAGAGAATGTAGATTCTGTGAGAATGTGGAAAGGGGGTGTAAGGAGATAGCAGCCGGTAAAGATAAACAGAAAAGAATAAAGATTGCGGCCAAGTGAGCAGCTGCGCCGGATGCAGACTACTTCTTTTGATGAACTCTTGCTAAGAACCTCGTGGCTTACGAAGTAACTCTGCGTTTATATGTGTTAGAAAACAAAGTATCCTTCCACGACACGTGCATGTCCTTTCTTCTCAGTGTGATAATTTGGCAATGGCCAACATCGTATCATCTAAACCTAAAAGCATTATACTTAAGATTCGATTCTCATTTTCGAAACTTCGCAACGACTATCTAAATTACATAATTTGTTCCATAATACAAATTTAAGAGCTTTTAATTTGAAGAATATTCGATGATTGCTCTTGCCCAAAGTTTCAAAATTGAAGTAGCTGCAACATGTGGATTAAACTGCAAGAAGTCAATTACAAAGAAATGACATGATCCTCTATCCTGAATGGAAAAAAAGATGATGTATTACGGTAAATTATTCCCACTGTACGTGATGCGTCACTCCAACAGTACTGGCTCCATCCTGTGTTTTGATAGTCATGCCACCACTACTTGGGATTGGATTATGGTGGAGGAAGCCGCCTCTTGTTTCATGAACGCCTCTAGTTTGGTAAGGTTACTACGTGAGCGAACCCCCCACCCCTCCCCAAACACAAATTGTTTCGTTCGGTTACTGAGAAAGGAATTAATTTGATTTGCATTAAGTGTGTTAGCTCGGGAAACCGACATATCTACATTAAAAATGATGTACCGAGCATTTTTTCATTCTGTCATCACTTACGACATAGCAAAGTGGAGACGTTCGCTTCTCGCGATTCAAATTTTTAAACTACAAAAGTGGTGCAGAGTGGAATACAAAATACAAACCTTTGGAATTCTAACTTTACCTTGAATATATATTCTAGAAATTTTAAAGTTTGTATGGAGCAACATCAATCTATATGATCTCTCATTTATACAAGATTAGAAATCTCTCTCAACTCCGTATTGAAAAACATAGTCTAATATTTTTTGAAACAAGCAGTGGTTATTCCGCTATAAATCTATACAATACTCCCGCAGGAATAAAACTTTAAATGTACAAAATTTATTTATTCGCTGAAAGAGTTCGTAGATAGGAAGGACTAAAACAGTTTGCTGGTATCCTATCAAATTCTGCTATTATTTTACAACTATAATTTGCTAGAATTTAACTACCGACTTATTTTCTTTCCATGTTCGTCGGGAATCTACATAAGATTTGCCCCTTTCTCTTCTGTCTACTGAAAATTGAAGATTAATATTGTTATTTTTTCTCCTTTTGTATTTAAACTTTTCAGTTGTAAAATGTTATTTATTTCTTGTAATATTATAATTGTCATATCCTATTTCCTCGACCGAGGACTAATGGATAAAATAATAAATCTAAATCTTACTTAGTTGTCCAAAAGCCACGATTTTCTTATAGAGGAACTTGTGATAAGTTTTTAGTTTTCATTAATACAGTGACTTGCACTTCGAATAAACACGAAAAAATTAATTTGTTAAAACCTTTTAGAATTTTAAACTATTTATTATATATATATATATATATAATTTAGCTTTATTTGCAACTAGCTTGGCATAGAAACAAAATGTTCATTAGGAGATTATTGAAAGAAGAAATGAATATATTTTGAAAGCAAACACTTTTAATAATAATAAATTTACGACGATAAATAATACACAGAAAAAGACTAACGCTGATAGATGCGAACAGCATAAGATAATTAGTATACCACGTGTAAAAATTCTTACGAAATTAGTATACAGAAGGATGGAATGTTAAATACAATACTTGTTAGGAGATAAGTTTGGTTTTTAGATAGAATGTAGGGACAACACACGCAATATTGACTCTGCGTCTAATTTTAGAAGACAATAAGAGAAAACAAGCCTACGTACATGGGACTGTTAGATTTAGAAAAAAACTTTTGATAATATAAGCTGGAACACACTACTAAGGATTTTGCAGGGAATAGGAATAAAATATCGAGAAGGAAGAGTTGTCTTTATCGTCTACAGAAAGCAGTCGGCATTAATTAGAATTGAAGGGTAATAAATGAAAGCAGAAATCAAGAAAGGAGTAAGTCAAGGATGCTCTCTGTCGCCGTTGCTCTTTAACTTATACATAGAACAGGCGATGAAGAAAGTTAAAAATGAATATGGGAAGGGAATCAAACTGCAAAGAGAAGAAATAAAAACCCTAAGGTTTGCTGATGATATTGTGGTATTAGGGAAGTCAGAAGAAGACTTGGAAATCGTAATAAATGAACGTGTTCCTGGGGGAAGAGTTCAATATGAAGATTAATAGAGGGGAAACCAAGGTGATGGAGTGTAGTATGGGAAACCGTGGAATAAGAAAGGGTGTTGGAGTGGGAACGCACATTTTAAAGGAATTTAAGGAATTCTACTAACCTGGGCAGCGTAATAACTAGGGATGGTACAAGTATAGTAGACATAAAGAGTAGGATAGCACAGCCAAGAAAGGCTTCCACATAAAGAGCAATTTTCTTGTGGCTAATATAAGTATGAGTGTATATGGAGTGTGGCGTTATATGGGTGCGAAACGTGGACGGTAGGAGTTACAGAAAAGAAAGGAATATAAGCATTTGAAATTTGGTGTTGTAAAATAATGCTGAAAATGAGATTGGCGGAGATAATTACTAGTGAGGAAGTTCGATGCAGAATACGGGATAGAGAGAATAAGGAGAACTTTGACATAGAAATCGGCCACGTTTAGAGACATGTGGGTCTTGTAACATTAGCATTTTAGGAAATTTTGTGGGGTAATAATAGAAGAACTTTATATTTATGAGCTTATTTACATTTGATCGCTAATTATCAGAAAATTATTGCGATTACAGCCTTTTCAAACCTTTTAACACCTTTTTAATGACTTAAATAAATATTAAATAATTTTCATAATCTATTCCAAAAGTCTTTACAATTCCTTCTAGCCACGGTGTGAATACGAATTAATAAGTTATTGCGCGAGGAGCCTGTATGTCTTCAATGCTAAAGCATTCAGATGTCTTAATAGTATATCTTTTAAAGACTTACAATGCGCAAAATAAATTCACGCTTAAGCTCTCCATGAAATTATCATTGTGGTCGTTGGCTACGCCAAGCCTGTTGTACATTTACGACAGTAATCCTACAATTTAGAGACACGTGGAACGATCATTTAAATACAAATAATAAGGACTTATAGCCGTGCATATATTCTTATATATTTACTTACATTTATCCTTCTTCCTGTCACAGTCTGTTATATGTGCGCGATTGCCAAGAAAAGAGAAGTCCGTAGGAGAAAAGAGACCGATTACAAACAATAAGACTGTGGTTGTATATTAAAAATTTCTACAATTCTAGAATAATAACTTGTATGAATATAATTTTTTAAAGTAATAAAACAGTGAGCGTTAGTGATTTTAACACAAAATATGATTATTTTAATATGTGAACATCAATAAAGCTTACAGTATTTGACTTTAAATACAAATTTAAATGCAACGTTAATGCAAAGATACTTCACCAATCCTAAGCTACATTAAAAAAAGACATTTATGCCCGGCAGTCATAAAAACAGCACTCTCCATTTTTGCAATTCTTTACTTCCAATATTTAACGAATAAAGGTAATTTCATCAATATGAAGTGAAGGTTATTATATTAAATCATAGAGAATTATTTTCTTTTAGTTTACCATTTATTGTATCGATTTTTCTCTTTATAATTTCAGCACTTTATTTCTTTTGTTGCACGAGAAGAACTGCGTAGTAATTTTGAGTGAAGCGTTGAGTTTCATAAGAGATTTGACGCATCCGGCAATCCAGGGAGTAGATAGTTATGCAAAAGTTTTGGATTTGCATAATTGATTTTATTCGTTTACCGAATCGTTTCTTTTACTGACAAATATTAATTGGTGAAAGCATTTTCTTTCCCGTTAACTCCTACAAAAAGTGCTCGGTTTTTAAAATTCAGTATTCTGCTATGAAAAATCGTGTCTCGAAAGAACTGAGTAATTAAGATGGAGTGAAGATCTTGTGATGAGTACGCAATACTGTTGGCTGAAAGCTGTTTAACACTAAATATTATACATATTGTTTTTCAAAATAATAAATCAATTGCTGACCTAGCTAAATGGAGTTTGGGAAAAGTGTTTGTTATGCTACATCATATGAAATCAAAAAGAGGCATTAAGTATAATTACACAAGTCAAAATTACAGGCAAATGTAATAACTTGCTTCAATACAGTAGCAATAGCTGCAGCTTTATAGACAAAAAGTAATTTTCTTAATGATAAAATATCCACAGCTGTGCCTTATGGGTTAGTAAGTGAGAAATTCAAAAATCTTTTAACTAGATTAATTTATTCGTAGAGTTCAAAATTTATAATAAACTTGATAAAAGTATCAAGAAAGGTAAAGACAAAATTGACAAAAATTCTCAACATAATCTCATTTACAAGATAAATTGCTGTGAGCTTAATTGCGGAGAAACGTTATAAAGGACAGACAAAACGAGCGTAAGACACTAGAATAAAGGAGCATAAAATAGTTGCATTACAGGAAGACCACGAGTTTGGTTGGGAAAATATTGAGGTGTCAGATAGGGAATAATTTTTATAAACCTATCATACGTAATAACAACCAAAAAACACACTAAATTCGCATAATGATTCGATTAAGTAATTATAACGTTTTATTATTTTAATTGTGAAACACTCTTATTTGAAAAATAATATTTACCTGAAAATTCTTTTGTAAATCTGATATTGTATTTTACCATTTTTCTAAATTATCTTATATGTGACTATCTACAAATTTAAGTTACTGTTAATATCGTCTCTACAGAAAACCTAAAGACGGTTCAGTTGTGTACCGACGCGTTGTTATACTGTAATTTAAATAAATAAATTTGTCTGAAAAAGGACAAAAATTACTTTCTATTGACACAGCTTGCTATATTTTCTAGCCTCTTTCTATTTTTGGCATGAATTTATCAAGTTAAATCACATGTCTTATACGTAGTCCATGGTTTGAATGGATTCGAATGAAATTTGAAATGGGGATTAGTAATTCTAAAGTGCCTTCCATTTTAATTTTACAATAGAAAAATTAATTGGTCATTTTCTGTAAATTTTACATTTATTATACTCCAACCCCAGGAACTTATACATCATATGAAAGTTTGATTAAAGGACAAAATTTTGTGTAGTTATATTTTTATCAATTATTTTATTAAACGTTTTCTGAATTTTGCCTATTCATTCATTTTAAATAGTGTTGTTCTACTTCAAGAAGTATCGTAAAACTGTCTGAATTGCATTTTAATATTTAATGGGGGTACGTGTCTTATTCCAAAAAGTGACAGCTGCAACGTCACAACATATATTTTTAACAAATTCAAGAAAACCTGTGTTACAATCAGTTTGAATAAATTATCGCTGGATTAAAATTGCGAGATTTCGCTAAGTGTATCAGCATTAACGCTGAAAAGTTCTTTAAAAGGTTATAATTTTTTAGAGTAAAGGTAGAGAATGCTAAAATATTGTCAATTAAAATTATAAAAATACTTCAGATTAATTTTAAAATAAGCTTTCTATAATATTTCATCACAATCGAAAATGCAATTTCATTTATGGAACATAATCAATAATAATTGGGTATTACCTTAATTTCTGCACTAATTTCACAACTTTGATGTGCATATTCTCGATAGAGTTTGTGGAGTATAACATAATATTAATACGATTGTGGTGGGGGTTCTAGACTTTTGGTTGTCATCTCAACATTCACGTTTACACCACATTTATTTTTAGGTTTAACTTTTAATAATATTAAAACCTGGATCATTTTAGCATATATATTATCGAATTTTACACAAATAAAAGTATTTACACTATTAAAATCATTTTTAAAAAATATAATACTAATGACCTATTTTAATATTTTATTATCATTTTAACTTTATCGGACCAGCTTCATGACCAGGTTGAACGTGGTGGTTATGAAAATTACACCACTTACGTTTAGAATCTTAAATAGAGAAAGTATACCGCTCCGTCAAAATTAACCCCTTTGAAAATTTGCAAGAAAAATAAATAATTTCCGTACCCAGCACTTAGAAAGTAAAAATAAAACGAAATTACCGCGTCAACGTGAGAACATTTTGTAATTGATCTGTTCGGACTATGGCTGTTGGCTGCTCCGGCTCGGATGTTCGTCTGTGGTGGAGGACGACGAAACCAGGACCCCTTTTCTGTGTCGACACTGATGGCCTCTGATCGCTGGACTCAGCAACTGATTGTCTTTTTGCTGCTTCCACGCCTGGTAGTAAAGGTTGATGACTGGCTTCCACCTTGCTTCTCCTGACGGCAAAGTTATACCGTCTAGGAGCAATTGCTGTCCAACTTCCCCTCACAGCTCCGACTCTACTGTTCTCCACTCGTTCTTTATCCCAATTCGACTGTTCTCCTCTCGACTTCTCATCTCAGACTTTGTCCTTCTCTTCCGTTTTCCACACTAACTGTCCTTTCCCCACCTTTTTCGTCGTCACAACTTATAATTTTGGCAAGAACACTCCCCCATTCACCTGCGAATTTGGGCAATCCTCGCCGTTTTGACCCTTGGCGGGGAAAAATAATTTACGCGCCGGCACGCGCAGTCAGTTACGCGCAGGGTTTGACACATCTTTGTCCTATGAAATCTGACACCTACCTCGCAAAATTCTTCAGATCAATGTTCTCACGTTATTTTCGCGTCCCCCCCATCCCCCGCACATGGAACAAACAACGTGTATTATATGCGGTTAGCCGGATACTAAAATCAACAACTACATAATATCTAATATTCACTACACGTGGTTTATATATATATATATATGAGCTAATACTACTATTATAAATCTAAGTCGTATTTATATTTACATCATAATGTTTATTGATCTCTTTGTTTCGTACGTTTCATTAAAAGTTGGAGTAATGCGTTAAGTTACTTGGGCCTACTTTTGTTTGTAAGTACCAAAGTGCAAAAGAAAAAGGAAAATGTGTTCACTTTGGGAAATTCATTGACGTCACTGGACGAAGTTCCTCTGTTTAAGGCTGTGTGACGAGTTCCATTCTTGGACGCGTCTGTCATCGGGGCCTAACGATGCCGGGATAATGCGCTCAGCCATCCTTTTGGCACTTACTTCCAGATGGAGCGAGCGAAGGCGCTTTTCAAAATGGAGTTACGGTGGCTATTCTCCCACACGCCTTGCCGTGATTTAATATTTTGTGGCTAAGGAGAGACCGTGGGGAATATTAAACGCCCGGATGAGCTCGCGGCATGAAAGCCGCACAATTTGTAGCTCCGAGTCTCTCACAAAAGACACTCGAATACTTCACATTACACTTGTTAATTCGATTACGCGCTCCACACATTTATAGCACCTCTAGAGCGCTTCTTCTTACTTGTTTTAAGTACTGTAGGAATAAGCATGGGAAGACGAAAAGCACGGAAACTTATAATTTACATCTTAAAACTTTGTAACTCAATGGTCATTTTAATATTTTAACAACTTCTATAATCCGTTTCTCTGATGAATGTTTTACAGTTGTGCATTAATTCAGACGAAAAATATAATTCTAGGAGTGGGTATTTATATGCAGAAAATGTGTAGTGTGCCAATGCTAATGCTACAAATCACATTTATTTTTGGGGGGCCTCAAATGAATATACACGGGATGTTAACAATTTAGTGAAAAGAGAATGGTTGCGGTAAAAATAAAAACTACGGCGACGCGCCGGTTAGGTTAAACTTTTGTTGCATTACGTTGCTGCTGCTCTTTTGTATACGTTGTCTTAATTTCAAAGTCGCCAGTTTTGCCTTCTAGTTACCGTATACCGTCAATAAATAAGTCGGACAATAATCAGCAACGCAGCAGCGTTCTCTTGTAGTGTTTTAGTTACTCTGTAATTTATTTAATTTTTTGAGTTATCCAATCGTTTACATTGAAACCGAATATTTGTCGAATTTTTTCCTTGTCAGAAACGAGCTAGGCTGTTTACCAAGTCAATGGAAAAGCAATAATGAACGCGATTGGTTAATTTTGACTTCGAATTAAAATGATACATCTAGCAAGACGAGAGACGGGAATCCAGTACCATTACTTCCATTGGCTGAAATATTTTGGAAAGGAAGACTGACAGAGGTGCCCTAGAAGACTGTGACACTTGTAAATCAAGAGTAACTGCACGTGCAAATCCCTTGCTGACAATAAGCAGGAAGGGACAGAACATTGAAAGGGTCTTAGTCAAATCAGCAGAGGAAACGAAAATAATAGATCCCGTTCGCCACCCTTTTTACGCCCGAAGATTCCGAGAAGCTTTCGCAGCCTGGAAAACTGACCTGCACCTCCCAAGCCAAAGGCTTGACAGACAAGGTCACCACAAACCAGCGAAGAAGGACACAGCTTTTTCCACCCCGCCAGATAGACGAAATAATTAAGGAGATTTTCACTACAACCATAGTACGGAGATTGCAGCATTTATGAGTATTTGGCAATTAACTGGAGGATTCCCTACATCTAAATGGCTAATTGTGGGAGTTCGAGACGAGTAGCTGTTTCCGGCGACCGCAGCTGACGAAGTACCAACATCCCGAACATCATGATCGGCAAGTTCAGCGGTGAAGTACAAATTCACGTTTCTCGCCCCTGGTTATTTTGAGTGTTAATTAAAAAATTCTATGCTGAGGTTTGTTTTTATCACCACTATTTCCCTAGATAAAATCATTGTTCCCGTTGAGCTTAGCAAGCAGTCGGCCCAAACTTATATGAATAATTTTTTTGTAATTTAATGTATTAATTTTATTTAATTTGTTTTTGAGGAACAATATTAAATTTTTTATCGATTAAAATTGTTTTTCCTTTTTTATTAAAATGTCAATTGTTTTATTGAAATAAATTTTTTACCAACCTCCTACCACATGACTTTGAAGTATGGCTGAAGTAGTGGCGAATCGAAGTCAATGAGAAGAAGAGTACACACTTCGATTTTATCCAAACGCTCTGACGCGCCCATAAAACAACGTAGAAATAAGAAAATCGAACGAAGCGCGTTACGTAGGTTTATATATGAAACAAAACTGAGTTGAAAAAATACATATTTAACAAACGCAAGAAATCCGAAAAAATAACTTATGAATTTTCTCCAGTGTCTATAAATATTTTTAATGTTTATCCCTGGAGAGCGGAATACCATTTAACAATGAGTTAATTAAGACCTATTTGTGCGTTTGATAATGCACTTTGAGCCCGCTTATGTCCATTGTTTTCAATCCATAACCCTCAAATTGTTTTCTGACGCACCATAGTATGTTAATAATTTGAAAGTGCATACGGATTTCCAAATGCTGTTACAGCGGAATATACCAGGAGATGTGCCAGTCACTTGCCACGAGTACACGCACACCGGAATGAACTAGTCTGACCTTCCCAATAGAAGAGTCGAAAAGAGGAGATGGCCAAGAGACCTAAACGGATAACCAATTTCCCTGAGGGCATTCAGGTTGTCCTCTTCTCTTTAATGAAGTCCTGCTCAGAGCGATCAAAGTCAAATCGTGAGCTGAGGGCCCGATAGAGGGGAAGTTACTCATCTCTTTCACCCTTCTTCCTTTCCTTCCGCTAACGTTTGTAGCTAGTCTTGAGATACATTTTTATCTTAAAAACCTTATCACATACGCTACATGATGTATGAAGCAAACTGTAACTTTCTATTAAAAGGCAAAATTATATCAAGAAATTTTTATAATTAATAACTACGTTAGTTTATTTATATATTATCTCTACTGTTTTATTAATAATAGTTTATAATCTTCATTATTTTGATTGGTTATTATTATAATTATTTAATAATATTGACTACTATTTCCAATTTATTCCTTCCTTTATGGCTCTACTGACCATTGAGGGCCTGGGTCTACCGAGTCGACTGCGGTCTATCATCTTGCATGGCACATTCCGAATTTGGATCTTGCAACAGTCTTAATCCCGGTCTTCGCTATTGTGAAGACACAAAAATCTAAGCCCATGCCAGGATTCGAACCCGGGACCTCTGGGTTTGATGCAGCAACGCTAGCCACTACACCACAGGAGATCGGCTCCGATTCATTAACACTGATATTTATAATCTTATTATCAATAGAATCGCCCCTAATTTTTATATCATTCCCTGGAAAAAAAAGTTATATTTTTTCTATCATTTATTTTGTCCAAGGAACATTCCGTAATGACAATATCAACTTCATTCTTCAAATTCTTGTAAACTTCTTATAACAAAATCCTACAAATTAACAACATGTATAATCTCTTTTTTATAAATCTAAAATCATTAAATGTTTCCACATTATCTTCACTTAATACCTCAATTAGATTATACTTTTAATGAAATGTTAGTCAGGATGAGAAGGAGTGACCGTAGTTTTAGAAGTTAGATAATTATTGATGATGTCAATCCACAATAATAAATTATTCATTTAACAATTGTTAGCGAAAAACCCCTAGCAATATTCCCGTTGAAATTGTTTGACACATTTTTATTGTCATTTTCAAACCATTGAATAGAGGTGCCAAATATCTTTCCATTCCATTAATTTATCAGCAAGATGTTCGATTCAAAATTATAGGATCGATTGTGGTTAAATCTGCTAGTAATATGATTTATCACGTATGAGACACCAAAATTCGTGTTTCTGTGACTGTCTATTCAAATACTGTATGAAAAGTTACACACTGCTAAGGCCTTTACATTACTCCGCCCCTCACTTATAAGTTATTTAAATATATAAAAGTAGTAAAAAAACTTGAGTAATTAATCAATTGAAACGTTAGGGTACAATTTGTTTGTTATTGTGAAGTATCTGTATTTGTACGAAAAATCACCCTTTTTCAAAACTTAATTATTACGGTATTTCTGTTTCAGGTAAGATTCAATTGCTGCTGTTTGCTAGATCACTTTTCAATTGACGTTTGGAGAAAATACGGTATTAGCGGAGTTATGGAATAAGGTAAGTAAACGGGTGATACAAGAAAGAGAAAGAGATAAGCTCTGAAAACGCATTTTCAATAAACAGCTTAACACATTTTTGGTCGTCGTTTAGTAATGGATCTTCAATAATCCATCTGGATCGTTTCAATGTCTTATATGGCGTTAGTACAATCATTCGTTTGTTTCTGGAATTTTTGATTTTGAAAGTTTTGGTTTGAACGTTAATGAAAAACCTGCATAGTAAAAACTTCAGTCGACAATCAAAAATTCTTTGAATGAAATTCAGAACTCATTTAAATGTACCTCTCAAAATAATTTTATCATTTTGTTGACTATTTACTTTATTTAATGTTGCACTTTTATTATTATTATTATTATGTGTACGCAAATAAATATCCATTCTTCATTGTCTCTCACTCCAAATCGGCAAAGTTTAATGTTGAGGCAAAATTAAATACTTCAGTGTATTCACATTTTTATGAAACAAAAGAAAAACAATAAATAGGCGAAAGTAATTCAATTGACAGATATATATTGAGCAAGCTGCGTTTCACTATTATATAACGCACGAATATATAATTTTATTTAATTTAGTTTAATTTATTCGTAATTCTTCAGCAATATCTCTACTCTGTGCGACTCTTTCACCAGAGACAATTGTGTGTTTGACATTGAATACGATTGTAAACAATAAAGGTTTATTTATTTACTGCATGTATAACAGATATCATACCTTAATTATATATTTCTGCCCACCTTCTCCATGTGAGTTTTACCTATGACAAATGTCAAACTCCCCCCGCCTTCGCAATTTGTTTAAAAAGTGGTACAAAGTTTTTTCTTCACGTATTAACTTGTATTGCTATATTGGCTTTAAATTTCAAGGGGTACAGAAAAGAAATATGATATTTACTAATTATTAATAAACTTTGTCAGTCTGACTTTTCACAGAAATTATTCCACTTTCTGCATAGCCTTTCTCTTTATCGTAAACATCTGCAATAACTGATGCACTTGTGCAAAGGACTGTTTGAAAAAATTGTACCTCAATTCCTTTTACAAGAATACGAGGGAGCAACACATTAGCAAATCTTCATGCTGATATTGGATATCTCGAAATATAACCATACAATAAGGACTAGGAATATTTGAAGAAAACTCAAGACAGCCTCCTTTTCGAATGATCTAAATTCATTAGATCAACTATCATTTCTAACGAATGCAACAGAATCAGAAATTTATGAAACAGTGTAACCAAGAAATTAATATGGAACGGTTTGTAAGAAATTCTTCCCTGTTCAATTTTGCCTCTATCGCTCAAAGTGGCAGGGATTGCATCACTATTCGTGCGGGTAAATATCTTCGATATGTCAATGGAGGAAAAATGTTGACCCAACCGATCGCCGAACCCGGGTCTTCCATTTTTCGTATGGAAACCCTGCCGAATCGCAGGCAACTATAATTTACGACTTTGTCATTTAACGAACTTGAAATTTCCAAGCATTACTCGCCAAGGATTCTTGAATGTAAATATTAAAGCGTTTAAGTTGAGTAAGAATTAATTATTGCTTTCATGAAGCGCACTGAGCTGCTGGGAAAATGTAGTATTAAATTCAAAGACCAGTTCGTATGCATTTGTTGTAGACCAATTACGTGTGAAATATCTGGATGTAACTGTGCCTAACAATTCGACGATAACCAGAGTAATCGAACGTTTCTGTGAAAGGTTAAAGGGATGGAGGGCGTGTGTGTGGCGGTAACATGCTACACGAGGGTGATCACGAAATGAGAAACTGTCTTTTAATAGCATAGGAAATTAATTGAATAGGGGGAAGTGGAAGCAGAGTAAGGTTTAACTAGGACCTCGGGCTACAGTTTAAGGATCCTACTCGGTGATTCATCTAAAATGGATTAAGGTAATCCTAGAAAACGTGCATCATGTAAGTCGGGCTATTGGATATTATCATCTTTCCATTCCGAATGACGGAAGCTGGGTTTGCTGTGGGTTCGCAACATTTCCTTCTCCGTGTCTGCATGAGTTTTAAGAGACAGCTGCCGATGGATCCAATGGGATCAACAAACAACTCTCGCCGTATGTCGAAGTTCTTCGACCCCATTATACGCACATCCTAAAAGAGATTAAGGTACCTCGGCATGTGAGTTTCTTCCTAGGTAGTTTATAGTTAGACATGCATCATTAAATACTATTTAATATGTAGACAGACAGCTTGGTAGTCATTACATACACAGAGTTGTGTTCCTCTTGAGGATAGATCGGGATCGTAATTAATTATAAAGAGAGACAGTGAATTTTTGATATGGAAAAACGACGAAATATTTTGATTTGTCAATCGGTTTGTAAGTTGTTCTGTAAGAGAGTTCAACTTTTTGTCTTTTACTGCAGAATATGTGATTTTATAACCTTCCCATATTCTAAATATGTGTAAACTATCACATTGAATTGGCTTTTACAATCACAAATACTCTTATACATTTATTAACAGTCTTCAACAAATAATTACTTTGAATTTGGAGGTTAAAGGTAATTATTCTTATATCAAAACTAGTTGTAAGAAAAAAAACTGAAATATTATTGGCCTTATACCTACAGAGATTGATACTAAATTCTTTAGTTTCTAAGCCGATAATTAAATTAACGTCCATTACAATTTTAAGTATATACGTGATCATTTCCACAAATTCTGAGGGAAACTTCTAGTATTTGTGAGATATTAACTTATTAAATTTACTGTAAGGGCTAGACACATGTGCTCGGAGTTTTGGCGTTGCGGAGTCAACAGAAAGGAGACAGCACTTGAGCCAAGGGCAGTGAAACTCGGACTCCGCATTGCGCCTTGGGTGTTTACCAATATTGGTGAGAGTTGGCGGCATCGGGTGGTGTATTTCCCCAATTAGAACCATAAATATTATTGGTAGATATCCATCCCTGCCACACTGCTGATAAAAACTGAAGAAGTGGGGAGGAGATTTTAAAAAGGCTGGCAGAGAGATTTTGAGACAGATTTTTGGAGGGTGATTTGGACAGAGATTTTTGGATAACAGATTCGGAGAGAGATTTTTCGAGAGCGGTGAGACGGGAGAGATGGTGAAAGATTCCGAGAGAGGTTGCTGTCGTCAGTGGTTGGAATTGTGGCAAGGGAGATTTTAAAATTCTTCTTGAACCAGGAAGAATAGCAACGACGGCGGCTGTGATCTGGAGAGAAGACGACCCAATTAGGAGGAAGAATCTGGAATATGCACTAAGCCTACACGGTAATTACCCCTATGGCTCTTTGCTGATTTTCTGTAATGCCATGTCCGAGTAGATGTGTAATATATTCTGTTCTATGAGAAGGCCCATAATGTACGACCCTGAGTGAAGAGTTAAAAATTATTAGTTTTAACAATTTAATTTTTCATTTTTTGTGTAAATATATTTGTAGTTTTAATTGAGAAAGAACTCCCGGCATAAAGATCGAAATATAAAAATTGAAAGATTAATGTAAAATATGTTTTTTTCTTAAATTAGATTGTTTTCTTCTTTTTATTATAAAATTTTATCATTAACATATCAATATTTCACCTAAATAATTATTAATAGATCCCCTTTATTCGTTACATTACTGTTTGTAATTGGCTATTGTTTGTTCTGAACTTGGATATAAGTTGACGATTTCGCAGTAAACAGAAGTCGCGACAGGATGTAAGGAACCATAAAGTGCAGAGTGGCGTGCAGGACGAAAGACGTAGTGGAACGAATGTGGATTCTGAAGTAGCATTGGGGTGGTTACATTGCGATAAGCGTGTGACTGCCCTAGTATCGAAGCTTTTGGGAGGATGGACAATGTGGACGGTGACTCAAGTGCATTAATTCAGAGCATAGATGCAATACGTTAATTTATCTCTGGACAGAATATACGGAATATTTTGTTTTACTGTAAAATATTTCGTCATAATTTGATCTCTTGCTTGGAGCTTTACAGAAAACTAATTTCGTAGTCACGTCACTGATGCAGTGACAGACAATGCTTTGGGAGAAATTTGTTGCTATTATACTGATTAAATAACTTGCTAAATTAATATGAGTTGATACGTTCCGCCACGCCGAGAGAGAATAATACCGACCGCGTGACTACTGGAATGTAAATGAATAATTCGGCAGGCAGTTCACATGAGCCTTGGTAATTCAAGTCCTGGCAGGTAGCCTGTGTGAAGGGCTCTCTTTGTGGAGGAGCAAGGGCTGTTCAAACAACGGAGTGCCTGTTCCGTGCAGGGACACCTTGCTCTATGAAAGGGAGCCTTGTTCTAAGATCTAAGACAAACGCACATGGTTAAGTCTCATTATTTAATATTATTTATTTTACATTCAAAATTTTACAACTTAGTATTCGTGTGAACACGGTACGCTTCGTATTTCTGGTTTTCTCAATTTAACGAAACGAACTTCTACAATTCATGCAATTTACAATCATGTAGTTTCAGATCAGTTCTAGGTAAATGAACTACATTTGCAAAAAGGTTTCTGGATTTTGAAAGAAGATTTATTATTAAGAACAGCTGCTCTGCAAGAAAATTAGTAGACCATTAATAATCCAAAGTAAGGCTGTGTTCTTTACTTTCTGGTTTCCAGATCAGTTCTCTACTTATTTACCTTTTTTTCTGTGTAACACAAAGTTATAGATTGTAAAATAAAAACAATTTTTGTATGGTTATTCCTCTAAGAAGGAACACTTGATGAGCATATTCTTCGTGCTTTTACATATAAGATTTTAGTTATATAGGATAAGCGGACGTATTATTATAGTATTTCAATTATTTAAACATATAAAACTAAGGAATGTAATATAATTGACTTATTGACCTTGTTCCACCTTCCACATCCCCCCATTTCAAGTCTCTTCCTATGCTGTTAAGGGGGAGTAATCTGTTGCAGGAACACCGTCATATAGCCTGTAACCCCCAAATTTTTAAAACTTAATTTTTAAATGAGCGTTACTTCTAAAGGTTATCCTAGTTACTAATGTATAGTTTACTGTCCAGCGTTGCCCGGTAATTAATTTTTATTTGCTCGCTGCAGTACTTAATTCCACAGCTATCTCTTTTCCAACACGTGATAGAACGTCACGTTTTGGATAAGTTACTTTTTCATTCCCCCAATCGTCAAAATCGCTCAAACTAACGCTGAAAATAAAATGTTTTATTTAAGAGATTAGATGGAATGCCGCTGAATAACCATGTGTATAAGTCGTTATTTAAACAAATCACCTTTCGCATTTGCACACTTCATTTGTTTAATGTCGAACTAATCGATAAATAATACTCTCAGTATGCACGCAATTACATTACGTGGAATATATCACAACTCGGTAATCCAAAATAGAAGTGACAAACAATGCCAAGCTACGACGCACGTAAGTGAAAAGCCACTGATTGGCTAAACGGTCAGGCCGGAAATTTGGGTTTTGGTTTTTTTATGTGAGAAATCCTAAAAAGTTTATAAAATAAACATTATCTTTTTTGAAAATTAAAACTATAGCTAAGAACCATCCGGGTTGAACTCTTAAATCCAACAAAAAACATTTCTTGTCAAAATTGGTCTAGCTGTATAGAGGACTGATGAATGCCTTCCCGGCTAAAGGGATTGCGATATGAAACACTTTACACCAGATACGACGCTTCAATGCCAGTGTATAATTTTTACCGTACACAGATAAAATAATATATTTGAAAAGTTAGAATTACTTCGTTTGTTTAAACCTGACGAAAATAAAGTATTAATTTTCAAAATTGTGGCACATAAATGTATAACTTATTAATTTTGAAGTAGCCAAACAAACAAACATACACGCACCTGAATTATATATATATATATATATATATATATATATATATAGATGTGACGTAACTATAATTTTAATGGGGAACATTGTGGATAATTACAAAGTAAAAATGCAACAATCGTTTGATTTAAAAAATGGAGGGCATTTTTGTTGCAAAGTCAATGACAATTAAAAGAAATTAGTTTCAAACTACAAAAAGATGAGAGATTACAAAAGTTGTTTCTGGGATGGTTAAGCAAACAAATAGTTTTTTCTGTGTTATGGATTGGCCGCATGTTTAAGTCTATTGTATTTAATTATTAATATTCATTATGAGTTGGACGATTTGTGACTATAACAGTGGTGGTAATAATTTCATAAACAATATATAATTGACAACATTAAGAGAATACTATTTTTGTGAGGCTCATTATTGTTATTTTACCCTGTTTGGAAGTTTCGATGTTTATAAGATAATGTTTGGCTACTTCAAAATTAATAAATTATTCTATGGGTAGTCGTTATACATGAGCCACAATTATGAAAGTTAATACTTAATTTTCGTCAGGTGTGAACAAAGGAAGTAATTCTAACTTTTCTATGTACGGTAGAAATTATACACTGGCATTACTAACTGAAGTGTTGTATCTGGTGCAAAGTGTTTCATATCGCAATCCCATTAGCCGGGAAGACATTCATCAGTCAAGGTCCGCAAGCCCTTAAGTGCTTCCAACATCTTTGCTTCATTTGAAAGCGAGTGCGCGGTGCTTCCCCGTGATAAATCGTTCTTCGCACAAAGCCACAGATGCAACTTAAGGGAGGATTACACGCGATTATGCAGCACTTAAAAGCCGACCGCTTCTGGCCAGACTATAAATTGGCTTTGGTGAGGACATATTTGGCAGTGCTTTATTAATGAGCTTCCCACGTGGGCCATTCACTGGAAGAAGGAGGGGTTTCGGACACAATGGCTTGCGGATTGTGAGCCCTTATCTGCTGAGAAGACTAAAATCGATATGGGTGAAGAGCACCGCATTAAGGCTATCTCAGCATTACTCCTTGGTCAATACGTTTTTAAGGAAACTTTGCCGTTGAGATGCTAACAAGCATGAAAGTTGAAGAATAAGTTCTTGAATTCAAAATATGCCTCTCTCTGAGCTTCATCATGATGTTTGTGTCACAACTATAAACAACCACAGGTCGAACATGGCACTCTGAAATCAATCAGAGAACTGTTAATTATTTATATTGTTCTCTGATTAGAAAATTAGTCGTTCCACTAAAAACTTTTAGTGATTGATGCATTTTAAGGAAATTTGTGGTGAAACTAGTATAAATGGACTGTTAACGTATTGGGACTTGTACCAATTGTTCAGTGGGTAATCGTTGGGTTTTATTTTGATTAAGAAAACTGCTTATAGAGGAGTTTTCTGCTACTTATTACCGTCATGTGAGAAATAGCACGACTTTTTAGAGAATCTGTGAAAAACATCTAATCTGATAGCTAGGAGAACGATTATAGCCATAATAAATAAAATAAATAGCCAAAAATAAAAAAAGTTTCGTCCCCAACTTTTGGGACATCTTCAGTTCTTTGAACAAAAAGACTAACTTTTTATGATATGGTTACTTGCAGTTAAATTGTAATTTGAATTATAAGTAACCGTATCATTCGAAAATTATTTATTTAATTGTATTTAACTAAGTAGTTATACTAATAACTTTTGTTGAAACCACTGCAGAAGTTTCGAAAGTAAGGGACCTAACGTACATTCTAATTTAAATTTCTTCTATTTCTGACTTCTGGTCATTTATTGTATTTTATTTGTAATATTGAGTCTGATTAATCTCATTGTTTTATTTATTCAATTTGTACTGACCATAACTTATTCTTCAGCCACCCTGGTCATGCTGTGCGTTCCACCGGTCCTTTTGATTATTTCGCATTGAGAATGTTTGATTTCTAAAGGTTTAATACTAGTGTCAACTCTCTTCTCACTGGCTGGTTCAAGGAACTGAGTGATTATTAATCATGTGATTTTAATTTTAAAATTCTCTTCTACGCACCGATGAGCAAATCATGTTTAAGCCAATTACAAATTTGGAAAATTTTTGAGAGTCTGATATAAGAAAAATATTAAAATAATAACAGTAATAGAAAATGGACAAATTTGTCTCATTATTAAGAATACGAATAAATCGAAAACTCTATACAGCGAAAGGAAATAAAAATGGAAACATTCTACAAAAAGTAACAAACAATAATTACTATCGTAGAAAGTCTTATACAAATTTTAATGAGATATTTATAATTTCTTCTATGCAACAAATTGGCATATAATTTGCAGACAGACGATACCGCATCTCGGGGTCGAAGACCTTGGGCATACGGTAAGAGTTTTTCGCTGACCCCATTGGATCAGTCAAATAGCTGCCCCCTAATACTAGTGGACACACGGAGAAGGGAATCCTGCGACCACAGAGCCAACTCATCCCCCGTCAGTCGGAAGGGCGTAAAAATAGTACCCACAAGCCTGACCTACCTGATGCGGGTTTTCTGCGTCTCTTTTAGGAAAACACTGAATATGATCCTTAAAACCGTAGACCGGGGATCCTAGTCAATCTTTGGCTACCTTGCTATACCTTCCCCTCCCCTTTTAAATTCCCTTCCTATGATACTAAAGAGGTGTTACCTGTTTCAGGAGCACTCTAAGGTACCTTTTACCAAAACCAATCTTAGCCATGTTTTTTTCTTCTCTACCGGATCCATTTAATATAGGTTTAGCATCTATTGAATCAAAACTGCTTGGTTTAATGGAAGCAAACAGTTTATATTTATTTCGATGGTCCAAAGAGTTCTTTAGAATGTACCCATGCGTTGCCTCTAATATGTTAGGGTTATAGAAATATAAAGTAACACTAACCTTCAACCACCCTAAACAAAACAACAAATATTAAGTTTGTATGTTGTTATAGTTTATGGAAATGTATAACTAAAAAGACGGTTAACCAATTTCATTTCAGAAAATATTTGTTCGCTATCATAAGTATTTCCAAAAAGTGTATTGATTTAACTTACAAGCGTTCCTCTAAAAATTTTCTTTCGCTTCATAATTGTCAATTGGCTTGTAGCAGAGTAGTGTCGTATCTCTTTCGTGCTTGTTGTTCGGTTAATATTTTTATTCTAGAATCAAAGTGTTTAAATTTTAATTTAAATACTTTATTTCAAACCCTCGTAGAATTCATATTTAGAAAGTCAAAACAAACTTTAGACAAGCTACACAAAAGAATGTGTGTTTCTCATCCCTGTTCTGACGAATTCGAAAACCTTATAATAAAAACTATTGAACGTTATGTATGATTTATTATAACTAAAATATTAATGTATAGCATGGCGTTGTAAAGCTGTTAATTTATATTAATTTTCTTTAATATTATACTTTTACGGTTATTATAGTTTGTCTTTGTTTTGTGGCGAAATTGACTTGTAAAGGGATCCTCATGGACTTGATCGTTGGTCAAGTAGCAAGCAGGTAGGCTGTAATTCATCAGCGGGAGGAGAGGCTGGCCCGGCCCGGCCCGGTGTTATCTAGAGTTAACGGCCTTGAAACGACCCGGACTTCACTCCATGTAAATCTCGGTCTGGAGATAAAGCCGCAGCAGCCCACCTCTAAGAAATGTGGAGTCTAGTTCCCGCACGCCGCAAACTCCTGTGCCCAGACAAGATCTGTGAGCCTCAAACCTCTCTCCTGTTAAGCAATACCAAGTAGTATTAGATGCGTGGTGGTAGAAGAAGGAAAAGACATTGTCGTCAGTGGCAAGCTGGCATAAGCATAAATCAATGCTGATAAAATTTCGAACGTATTTTTTTGGGAGGGTTAACAGGTTTTATGAGGGTGATCCTGAAACAGGCAACGCCCCTTTAATAGCATAGGAAGGGAATTGAAAAGGGGGGGGTTGCGGAAGGTAGTGATAGGTAGCCAAGGGTTGACTAGGGTCCCTGGGCTATAGTTATGGATCCTACCCGGTGTTTCACCTAAAGAGAAGCAGGGAAAACACTAAAAAACCTGCATCAGGTAGGTCGGGCATTGGGTACTATTCTCACGCCCTTCTGAATGACGGGAGACGAGTTTACTGTAAGGTCGCAGTATTCCCTTCTCCGAGTCTCTACCAGATTTAGGAGGCAGTTGGCCGCCTGATCCAATGTCCAAGATCTTCGACCACAGTACCTAAACCTCTCAAAATAGGTGAAGGTGTCTCGGCATGTGAGAACTTTGAAAAATCCCAGAGACTACGAGGCATTCCCGACACAATCAGGTGAGCCCCGCAGTCACTCTGGGGAAACGCGACTGCGAGAGAGAACTCGCACAGGCACTTCTTTCGAACGTGATTTTTCAGACATGAGTTAAGTTCACCGAATGCTATTCCTTTACTGGGAGAGAATGAAATTAATATTTATGTTGCTATAACAACACAATAAATATACATATTGACCAAACAGTTGTAAAATACATTATTTAACAATAAAGTCATTCCATGTGAAGTGGTGTGGGTGTCTCCGCTCGACCATCACCAATTTCAATGAAATTTTGTGTGAATGTTAAGATATGTCACCAATGAACATTGGTAAACTTTTACGTTCTCTGTTGCAGTACTTGCAGAAATATAGTCATTTTTATGACCTCGTGCAGTAAACTTTTACCATCCGACTCGTAAATTTCAGCAATTTTGGGATGTAATATCTCTGGCAATATTTTATTAGAAGACATGAAAAGTGGCCGTCTTAACAAATTTTTGTGCTCTTTGAACCCCAAGTAACAAAAAACAGTATGAAGAAATTTGGCAAGCATAATTTGAAGCAAAGTCGACCGAAAATTTTAGGGTGTGAAAAAAAAAGTACAAATTTGGCTTCTAATATCTCTGGAGATAAATATATGAAATTTATGCAATGTTTATTGAATTCCTTTACATCACATAGTTTTTGACTGTAAAATTTCATTTACCTGCTGCTCTCCAGTACTTCACAAATTGAGTCTAAATTGTCAATTTTTGCAAAACGCCCAAAATAGGGCATTTTTAACCTAGTTTTATGAGAAACTGTGTTACATAATCTTTTTAAAATTATTATTGTTAAAATGAGTATGTTTTAAAGCTTATTATAAAGTGGGCACGCTCTTTCATCGCGGGCGTTTCACAGATTTTGCTTGTTTTTCCAATATTGTCAGCTGCTACTCCACCAGCTGTTGTTTTTTTCGTTACCACTTTCTGCACTCGTTCAATTTTGTGTTTAATGTAGTCAGTTTTATGGCTGCTGCTCAAACTTTGAATTGTAATGGGAGCTCCCTAAGTCATTCGAACTCCGATTCACAGTGTCCGAAATGTCCATATAATTCCCTGGTGATTAATACTTTGATGTGCTTTGGACCATAGAAATGAATTCAGATTTACACTTGGAACCAATTTTTGACCTGGTTTCGCATTTGTTTTTCTCAATACACATGGGTGGCTAGATTGACTTTCAACAGCCCATGCCTAGCTGTGTGCTTCGTTTTATTAAATGGGATGACTTTTGCTTCATTTCATGTAGTTTCAAAAAATTATTTTGTTATGAAAGTTTTAGTCTGTGAGCTGAAATTTGATAGTCGAATAAGGAGTATTTTTTCACTTTCTGACAAACTGTGCACATAACGCAGCCCATTTTATTGGAATAGAAACGAACATGGCAAGTTCATGATAACTTTTCTCCAACAATGCAATTTGGCAAAGTAGAAATAATACCAATTGACTTAATGCATTCCATTTCACGGATAAAAGATCTGAAATTTTCAGAAGTTTCAATTTCATATTATAGAATAGTATGCTTTAAAAAGATGTTATATGGTTATGCCTATGAAGTACATTCCTAAAGCTAGTGAAAACTGAATCAGAACAACCTAACTTCAACAGAAATAAAAGGCAAAATTAAGTATAGCATGCAGTGAAAAATTAACAATTTGTCATATTTCCGAGATCGTAATATACCTGCGATAAAATATAAATCCTTCGTTTTTAGTAATTCAAAATAAAATTTTAAAAAAATTACCTGAATGCACATTGAAGAATACAACATCGTAATACAAAGTTATCAAGTTTGTCCCCAATTTCCAGCCCTTATACGCCTGTGATGAAAGATCACGTCTACGTTTTTAAGAAGTTAAAATCTTGTTCTTACAAATAAAATAATTCTAAAAAGTTTCTATTAGATAGTTTTTCATAAAAGTTACCTATACATACCTAATTTTTGGCGTTTTTGCAAAAATAGTAAACTATACACTCAATTCGTAAAGCACTGGAAAGCAGCAGATAAAGGAAATTTTACACTCAAAGACCTTGTGTTTCTAGTTTATAGACTGCAAAGTTTCACAGTTTACGTACCTTTACTTCCAGAGATATAGAAAGCCAAACTTTTAATTTGTTTTCACACTTTAAGTTTTTTGGCAGCAATTTATCTAAGTAAAATTACTCATCAAAGTATTTTTTATATTTACGTTTAAAATTACACATGACGATGTATTAGGTAGCCATGCTTCGTTATTTATAATAATATACTGCCAGAGATCTTACATCTCAAAGTTGATGAAATTTCATAGTCATGGCGTGGAAGATTCGAACAAACAAAATACAATATCTCCCAAAATATTAAGTTTAAGAAAGTGAAAGTTTACCAATGTACTTTGGGGATATGTATGAATGTTCACACAAATTTCATCAAATGTTGGTCAAGCGGGACACTTTCCTGAAATCAGACCAATTTACATGGAATGACCCAATATCATTTATTACAGTTCAAATAGTGAATTCCATTTTTTTACTACTTTGCTTAGCAAATTAATAAAAGTAGGTGAGACCGTAATGATAATGTTCTAAACTAAATTTCTTGGAAGATTTTGAACATTCTGATAAAACTGATTGTCTTTCAGTTGTGAGCTTTTCGAATATTAGCTTCCGAAATTTATTGTCTTACAAATGAATTTCGAATATAATTAAAATAAAATAGGTCTTGGCTTAATGCCAGTTTTCTGGTTTTACCGAAGTACATGGTGGTATATTTCTCTGATTATATTAAAGATATTATTAATTAGTAAAAATTTACTGGAAGTTTACCGTGTATGTTACTGTCCTTCGACCCTCCAATATAACCTATTCTGGGCAAGTCTTTTCATAACTACTACATCCTTCCTAACCTGCTTAGCGGATTCCATCCATTACCTCCCTGTTCTATTATTACCCCACACTATTCCCTCTAATTATAATTTTCCAAGGCCCATCATGCCTATAAACGTGACCTATTAATCTATTCCTTCTATTGGCCAAAGTCCTCATATTGTTCTCTCGTCGTATTTTGCTTAAACCTTCCTGGTTAGTTACTCTATCCTCCCATCAGCAGTCTTCTATAGCACCGCAAACTTCTATCCTTTTCCTTTCTGAAACTCCTACCGTCCACGTTGACCATAAGTAAATTCCTCTTTTTTAAGAAAGCCTTCCCTGCCTGCACTATCCTACGCTTTATATCTACTATACTTCTACCTTCCCTAGTTATTATGTTGCCCAAATAGTAGAACTCCTTAACATGCTTCAAAATATCCTTTCCCAATCTATCACCATTTGTTAATTTCTCTATTTCCATACTACACTCTATTACCTTGATTTTTTCTCTATTAATTGTGGTGTTGTACTCTTTCTCTAGGACTATGTTCATTCCATTTATTATGTTTTCCAATTCTTACTCTGACTTCTCTAATACTACAATATTATCGGCAAACGTAGGATTTTCTTTTTTCTCCTTCCAATATGATTCCGTTTTAACTTTCTCCATCGCCTGTTCTATGCATGAGTTAATGACCATGAGCGACAGACTGCATCTTCGTCTTACACCTTTCTTGATTCTTACTTTCTTTCTCTTGTCCTTCAATTCGGATTATTGCTATTAATTTCTTAATTCTGAATGACACTTGAGTTTTAATTAAACAGTTTCCTTTACCATAGAATTGTCTTTAGTCAATTACCAAAATATATGTCAGCTGTAGGAGACTTATAATTTTCGTAATTATTGAACAATAGTTTTGATGTCGAGGAGAAAACTCGTGGTATAAGGTAAAATAATTAATTTTAAATAAAATAAACATGAGTTGGTTAGTTATTTTTCCTTTGCATGATGTTGATAATGACTTACAAATTAGTTCGAGTAAAGCTTTTTGATAACGTACTCAAGTGGAATCACTTGATAGGCGATAATTAGTAGGAAATATCGTCGTTATAATGTGACATTGATCCATAAGAATCGTTTAGATGCTATATCGCTCTTGTCTTATCAGTGCGGATGCAGCAAACTTGTGTAAAGATATCTGGCGCCCTCACTACATCGACCATCGGCAATGGAAAGTTTCTCGTCATTTAGCTCACGATGAAATATATGTTGGTATGCACAGCCGATTGATTTATTTGCGTATTTATTTGTTGCAAGTGATTTATCTGGCTGCGGCGCTGTTGGCATGGAGCTATGCTTTCCTGCTTCGCCTCGCTCTGCTTTTGTTTTCGTCTCCTCTTCGTCTATGGCCCGATTATCCTCTACAGTTCGGACCGGCCCATTATTTCCCCTTTTCCTGTTGTACGCGAGATCTGATTTGCAGTGTTTTGGTTCTCTATATTAATTTTATCGTCTTTACCAGATAGCTGACATTTATTAGCAATTTTAGCTGTGATATTCGGAAAGACGGATGAGAGTCTTTACGAGGTGGCAGACGAGCTTTCAATTTTATATTTTAAAGCGTATTCACAGTTTGTTGCATTATTACATAGTAATAATTACAAAATGACGTCATTTTAAATTCTTCTGTTATTTTAAAGAAAACATATTATATTGAATAAATAAAATAGCCCAAAGGAGACTTTATAATTTGATGTGTAAATTTAAATCAAAAAATTTAGACTTGTACGCACATCGATAGACAAAAGAAGAAGTAAGAGGTAAATGCCACTTCCTGGTTACTTGCAAACCGAAATCTGAATTCTACTAGTAGGGAAAAATTAAATGTAACTAAAACTATATATTTTAAAGGTAAATTATTTTAGGAACCCAAATTACAAATTTTTATTTTGTTATTGTTTAAACTTTGGAAGTTGATGGTTTATACAACAGAATTATATAGCATTAAAATTGCTCACTGAATTTAAAAGAAACGTTCTTATGTGTATTTTGTTATTGTTTTAATTTTGGAAGTCGACGCTTTATACATCATAATATTCTCTCTTTAAAATTGCTCGCTGGATTTAAAAAGAAAATTTTCTTTTTTGAACAGTTTTTTGCGCTCATCGACTATGTTTTAATTTCTTGGAGGAAAGCGGACATTTTCGCGATCGACTTTAAATTAATACAATCGATTTATAGTTCGCGATCTGCATTCTTCGGGCCAAATGTGGACCCTTACAATGCTTATTTATTAAGCCACTTTATATCATACAGATGAATAGAAATAAAATCTAGTTGAAGATATTTTAGTAATCATATTTAAGTCCATGTCACGGATTTTGTTGCGTGTTCCTTTTATCTGCAGTGTGTATTGTCTTTGTGCCCCTAGTTGTATAGACAACACATCAAGCACATATGTAAGGCGTGATCCGTATTTATCTTCATCTCATACCACCGTAACTGTTTGTGTTGAACCGTTGTTTGTTTTTAATATTTTGCTATTTTTTACGGATAGTAATTTAGATTGCTCTTACAAGTAAACTGAAGTATTATTGTGTCAAGAAGGCCCATTTAAGAAAGCTAATAAAATGTTATAACGTTATATTGGAACTAATAATATCGTAACTCAATAGAAGCAATAATAATAGTGGTCGACCCAACAAAATTTTAAAAAATGACAATTAGGGCATCAGTGAACTAAATCATTTGAAGTGAAAATTGTAATATCATTGAGTAGGTATACAAAATTGTTTTATTACTTTTATGCCGTAAATAATGGTTTGGTTTATTTCACAATAATGTACCTGTTAGTTGCACCTATACAGTCATACTGAACCGAAATAATTGATATGAACATAATATATATTTTCAAAAGTCCTGGAATTAGGATGTGAAGAATGTGATTATTGAATTGATAGGAAAGCTGAACTTTGGTTTACGGGAATATAGGGTTGTTGAATCGGCCCTTGGATTTCGACTCGGTTTAGCTTGGTGGTTAGATTGCCCGCCCAAAAATGGGAGGTTCAGGTTCGAGTCCCTGGTACGGTCTACATTTTTCCATTCTTGTCTTGCTTCTAAATAATATTATTCCAACACTTAGTTTTACCAATGTTTCTGAATAAATAGCCTGTAAATAAAAGATGCGTGGAAATAAAATAAAATTTAATGTATAAAATGTTTCGGTACAGCTGAAGATATATGTGTGTAGTATAAATGATTTTCCTGTTTTGTCAGTCCATTCCTTGGTGCAATAGAGACGTATATGAAGTTTGCCCTTTTTTCCCTATTTATGCAAAAAAGGTTATTTTAATTATGTGTTTTTAGTCGCACCAATATCAAAGGACATTAACGACTATCCAATCGAGCTTTGGTGTTTAGTCCAGTTTGCTAAGTTAGGGAACGTAACAGCGCAAACGAACACATGCCAGGGATCGAACCCTGCTCCTCTCTGATGCGAGACTGTGACTCTATCAACTAGAGCACAGAGGCGGACAAAGGATATAACAAAATACACAATGTTTGCTATAAATGTTGTTTTTCTTTATCAAGAAAGAAAGCATTTATAGGTATTTTTGTAACTTTATTTCTTAGAACGCTAAATAGTTATATAAATATTAATTTATGGATACTTCCGCTAAAATAAATGAAATTGTAATAAATTAAGTGACAGGTAAGGATGTTGCAACAAAATATAAAATAAGGAATGATTCGCATTTAAGCTACATTTCCTGACATTTCTCAAGGTAAAATTCCTGGATGAAAGGTAGGCCTATAGCAAAATGGATGTTGAATGCCAAAAGACAATCAAAGTGTTGGTTTATTGGTTCAACAGTTGCCTGTCTGAATGGCTGGATCTCGGAACATTTTAGTCAGCAAAGAATACATTTCTGATTTTGGGTGCTAGATTAAATGTGTAAGGTAATGGAGCTAAGTCCGGCGAAACTGGTAATAGAATCTCAATAAGTTGATTATCATATATATGATAGTTGCCTCTGTATGGATTGCCGATGAACAAGTAGCAACAAGAGGTAAATTAACGGTCCCAAATTGTGATAGCAGTCTTAGTCATGACCCTTTATACGTCACATTAGTCGTTTCCTGTTATCAACAGAATTCCCCCCCCCCCCTACAAATCGAAGAGACAAAAGCAATTCCAATTTTTGTTGTATATTTGAATGCTGACATAAATTTTAACGTTGTGTTATATTTCACTTGTAATTTTGTGAGGGAATAAGTTTTATTAATCTCCCATGGAAGGCGATATGAAGTTGTTGATCAATGACTGCCCTGCCATATAAATATTTTAATACAGCTCTTAGATAGGACAGGAAATGGACACTCCGTGTGGCGCCTTTGGAACGTTCCCTGGAACTGATAAATGTCTCTCATTAGTTGAGTCTGCCAATACTGCGAACTCATTCCTCGCACAACAGCCAGCTGCTATTATTTTTTAATCTCTTGTGGAAAAAAATCTCCGCATATTTGTCACTTATAGTGAGGGGACGAGCGCATTTTCTCCGCTTTGCGAAGCTGGTCGTTAATTTCGTCTAACTATACAGATGACACTGAATGGTACGTCTACGTTAATTATTGGAACTTATGTTGATAGTATGCGCGGAATCCAACATCAAACCAGGCTGTATATTTTCAGTGTTTGCTTGTGGTTAATGTACTCAAAGCTCACGTGTTACTAAGTTTGAGCAAAGAGTAACATCCTATTACGTTATTTACACCTGGGAGAAAAATATTCTAACACCACCACTTGTAGTATGGCTACAGACGGAGGAAGAAAACATTACCTTTGGCTGAGAGGTGTGTCGTCTCTGGACGATGGCAGATATTGTAACAAAGTCTACCTGATTTGGGCAGTGACGAATCTTAAACGGCAGAGATTAATGGAAATACTTTGATTGGGATGCCTATAATAGCAATCACTTCACCAAGGGTAAAAACGTTTGATTTTTACAATGTGTCAATTGTGTTGGTTAATTCAAACTTTTTAAAATTAATTTGTAAATATTCATGAAAACTTTATTCATTAGGTAGCATAGTAGTTATTTGGTTGCCAGTGAAACCGCATATTAACCCGGAGAAGAAGACTGTAATTTTTATATCGGATATGTGACACATTATGACGTAATCGACGTAGATTTTTCCCATACTAAACCGTTGACTAAATAACGAATTTTGTACCCGGTAATCGATTGAGTAAATACTGGCACAGAAGAACAAACAAATAAATAAACTATTATAAACGTTGTATAATGCTTCCCGAAACAGGGATGGCTGTCGTAAGAACATTAAAAATACAATTAATAAAATGACGCAAAATATTGCACAGCAAAAAGATTCTTATTGTTTTATTATAATTTAAAAGTTCAAATTTTTAATTTGAAATCATTGGAAACTTTCTAAAATATTAAGAGACATGCTCATACTTATTAACCAATATTTAAATCAGATGGCATATTAATGTTAAATATATGCACAATTAAAATCGTTAACATTTAAGAATTCAAATTATAACACACATACAGAATAATGGTTTGACCTGTTCTTTAGTTCTATTTGTCAATCTGCTTTACTCTATAACTTCAGGAACTTGTCTCAAGTGGTACATGCTGCATTTTATGGACACGGATTTCGAGAAGTTTGTGGACCATGAGTTAATAAAATAAAACTAGTGCGAGATGTTGGTCTGTCACTGTTAAACGCATTCAGACCTTTTTATATAAGAAAATATGGTTCTGTGTCACAATCTGTATTGTCGCGTTATACAAAAGTCTGTACTCGAGAATAAGGCCTGAATGGAAACAAAAATATTTGGAATCAGTTTCTTTTATTTCCCACAGTTAAAATTAAGCATTGGGCCTAATGAAAAAGTTGAGAAATTGTTCATTTTACACTGGGGATATTTATTATTGGAAAACCTTAATTTTTTCTTTTTGAATTTTTTTACTTGCAGTTACTTAATTATATATATATTTCTTGTTGGATAGTTGAGATTGAACCTTGCTTGATTTCTAGCAGCTGCAACAATAAATATACAGCCAGACAAAGTAATAAAGGTTAGAGGTGTTGCTTTGATACGAAGTGACGTAAATCTGTAAGTTCTCTTATATAGTACTTTTATTGATTGTAAACGTCTAAAATCACCCGTGTATATATCCACGATGACTTAAGAAATTGTAATTTATGAATTTTTTAATATCATAAGATAAACACTTTGTTCGACGACGTGAAGATTTTTGCCTCCTCGTACATGACCCTGACGAGGGACGTAATGAGATATTAATGATATTGCAAGACTTTTTTTAGTGAGACTCTCGTGCTGTGTTTTTCGGATAATTGGAAGAGTATAAAGGAGTCCATAATGTAAAGATGATTGAACTCACGCTACTCAAAAGGAAATTTGTAATAATTTACAAAAGTAACTAGCTTATAGTTTGTCGGTATAGTTAGTCTCTTAATTAAAAGATTTTTTAAAATTAAAGTTTTAAGTCGGGTCGACAAGTATGTCATTGCCTGAAACATATGAATTTTCTGTATTGCCAACTCTGGGAATACACTTCAAGAATCATTGTAACACACAAAATATCTGAAATATGGAACATAACTTTTTAAAACCAATATCAACTTGAAAATGTACTATCATTCACCAGGAACCAAAATTATTTCACAATAGACGTTTATTTAACATAAAATGTCGCGAGGTCCAGTACAATTTATACATTGATGGAATATTCCAGAAATAGAACAATCTATAAGTAGAAATAATAGTAATGACATGTAAACAAAGTTGATGAAGTAAACAAATAAAAAATTATTGCGTTGAGTGGAACTCAAACCCCAGTCCATATTTTTGCAAGCAAGCCTTATACCCCTCAGCCATGACAGCAGGCTCTGAGATGCGGCAATACCATTAAATGTTTTGAATCTACTTTCCATTAATAGAGCAGGGTGAATAATTAATAAAGTTTAAAATTTTTATTATTTTTAACAAAACATAAATCATCCTGCTCTTTAAAAATAATGTATTTCAGATAATGAATGTACAATTAAAATTAATAATGGCAAAGCAAACTGATTATTTTTCTAAGGGAATGGTGGGATCAAATCCCTTCGGTCTTTATATTTCAAACGCTAATATTTGGTGGCTATGACCACTGTGGTATTTAATTGACTGCTTTGAGGGATTTATAGTTTCATTACTACGTTACCAACGACGCCCAGGAACCCTTAGAAGGAATTCATCCGGACCTGTGGTGTTGGCTTCAGGAGACGTGAGGAATTGTAGTGCCCTCAAATAACCGTCACCACTTTCGAAATCTTATCCACCACTCACTTTCTGAAATCCCTTTAACAAATCGTAACAACAACTGACATCATTACCCATTTCCATTAACCTTGAAATCACGGATTTTCCCTCTAGATCCGAATTACAACCTTACCCAATAGCCATTCTTGTCTTATTCTAAATTTAAATGAAATTGTTTTTAATGTTAACTCAGGTATTCAGCAATTTTCTATGTGCGAAGTGAAGATATGGCGCATAAATGTGAATAACTTATTTATATTTGTTATTATGTTGAGATGTCTTTATAAATACTTATAATTATTACAGGTCTCGCAAATGTGCTTCATATGCTATACTTTTCTTCCTTCTGTGCAGATACGAACTCATAAGCAGCTATAAATTTATTTACGGCTTGGAACTCAATTAAAAATGAAGTGAAATTGAATAAACTTCCCAGAAGTTAATTCATTTACCTTTGAACAAAGCAGCAGAAGCTGTGATTTCAGTGTCGCAAATCTCGCCATCAAGCGCAGAATCATTATATAGTAATAGGCAAAGATATGTAGACCAATTGAAGGGGTTAGATCCTATAGAAAACAGGGAGAATAACCTATGAGGTAATATGGGGGCTTAGTGGCACAAAGGCCGTCGATAAATCTGGCCGCGGCTTGCTGGCTTTTAGCATCGCTGTTAAGCATGGGAGGAGGGGCGCTGTAATTAGCGCTAATGGGCAATCACACGCAGCTCTTGACCCACTTCCCTTCAACTCAAGATAGGCATCCTTATTAGACCACCTACGCTCTTTTCCTTTCACTGATTATAAATTAAATAAGTTTTTCTTCTAAATAAACATTTCCAATGATTTCCTTTACAACTGTCAGTCGAATATTTTTCAAGTTTTCTTCTTGCATTGTAATTTGCTCCTCTTTCGCTCAGAGAAAGGCATTTTAATTCTTGTATATGTTTTATGAAAGCAGTCTGTTATAAGGCATTGAAGAAAAAGTTTCTTACATGAGGCGATGCGGGAGTTTCTCGCAGACGCTTCAGCCCAGAGTGACTGTGGGGCTCACCTGATCAGGTCGGGGATGCCTCGCACTCTTTCTGGGTATTTTTTTTATCAAAGTTCTCATATGCCGAGATGCCTTCACCTATTTGGTACTGGGGTCAAAGAGTTGTCCGCTGATCCCATTGAATCAGCTTCTTAAACTGGTAAATACATAGACGGCCCCACTGTAAACTCGTCTCCCGTCATTCGGAAGGGCGTAAGAATAGTACCCAATGCCCGACCTACCTGAATCAGGGTTTCTAGGGGTTTCCCTGCATCTCTTTAGGTGAAACACCGGGTAGGATCCTTAAACTATAGCCCGGGGCCCTAGTCAACCCTTGGCTACCTTTCTCTACCTTCCGCATTCCCCCTTTTTCAATTTCTTTCCTATGCTATTAAAGGGGAGTTGCCTGTTTTAGGATCACCTTCATGTAACCAGTTAATCTCCCCCCCCCCCCCAAAAAAAGTTTTGAATAAATTTCGTGTTACTGAAAGGCTTAAGCTGTAGCACCTGTCAGTTTTGAGGTTTGTATGTGGTAAGAGCTGTCCGCTGATACCATTGGAACAATTAACCTGCTGCCTCCTAAACTGATACAAGCACGGATACGGGAATGCTGAAAACTCCTACCCCGTCATTTTGAACTTAGTGACGCAGAGCCTCTATGAAACAAAGTGACGCGATCGGTAGTAAAGTCGTTTAACCTTTCAACTTTTTTTTTGTGCTGTGTGTCGCGACTCGCACGTTTGTCATCCCCCGACGAAAGCTACACTACTAGTTAGTGGTATTTATTTAATCACTTGTCTGTATTTTGGTTACATCGTTCTGGAATTTGTAAAACTATTTCTGTTTCATATTCATACCTAACATCGATTGAAGTAATCACAAACTCTGAAGGAAATAAAGATCCATTGCACGTTGAACCTTACAGGTAATTTGTCCGGCAATTATTTTATTTGAGCAGGTACTCTCAATCAGACACGGGAATGTTCATAAACTAACTATTAGTGTAAGCTTGAAATGATTTTTGGCGTCTCCACTAAAAGGATCTATTGATATCTAGATTTGGTAACGAGAAACGGTGGAAAAGAAAACTGTTTAAATAATTTGAAGAAGGCCAAGCCCATGATGCTTTGGGAAACTGAGGCCTGATGTGAATGTTGGGGCACTACAATAATTGACAGGCAAATATTTAACTGGAAAATATTAAACTTTGTAAAACATTTATGTTCAACGCAACCGACGTTCCCAAAAATATATTGCTATAAAACATATCTCTGCTACTAGATCCCTAATATTTCCGATAGTCATGAGGAAAACACTAAAAATTAAAATAACTGATTTGTATTCTATAAAAACTGATGGAACATCACTAATAATAATAAATAAATTGTTAATCTTTTTATCCTGGTACATTGTTTCACTCCATTTATAAATTCATCCCCAGTATTATTATAGCAACCGAGGACTATGAAAAAGCTCTACAGATCGTCGATGTGATGTTACACGACACATGTTCAAGTGGTTATATTGTTCAATGCATACCTTCAGCAGTGGAGCGTATCATTTCTTGCAGTGTTGTTGACAGTGGGAGTAGTACATAAACAATGTCCTCAAACCCCTTGTAGGAAGAAGTCTCATGACCTAAGATAAGGAGTACTGTTGTTAGAAACCCAATTAATATTTTAAGCTAACCATTCATAATAAGGATGAAGTATTACTTTGCAGATATATTTTAACAACTCCAAAGAAACCCTTTCAGGGACTACAGTACCATAAAACGAATGAAGATTTTAACTTTCTTAAAGTTTTACAGAATTAGCTACGTAGCCGTTGTTATCTGTACTCAAGAGTTCCTGTATTATCTTGGATGTTTTCCACTTTCTCTATTCCGTTTGTAGCTTCTCAAATAAAAGCGCCAAAGAAATTTAGTGGCTAGTGTGACAGTTACCATAGAGTCTGCTGAAATTGAGTTTAATGTTTGTTCTGCGAAATTTGTGTAACAAACTATAACATTACTACGATATCTGACGCTTTCGGGTGAATATCTTTCCTTAAATAAAAATTCTGCGTTGGTCAATAAGTTAAATATTTTTGAAATTTTACTGCTTCGTTTCTATCGTCACTGCCCGTTCTAACCAAATATACAGTGAATTACTTATAATGAAACGTACATTTTGAATTAGGAATAAAAGAGCTTTAATGATTATGTATTTTAAAAGTGCTCGCTGGACACTTTGTGCTCTGTGAATTGATATATCACGTTTAATCCTAGTTCACAATTTTAATTCTGCAGTGTGAGGCTCGCTCAGCGCATTGATGTTTCAATTTTCTATATATTCAAGTTGTCAATATTGTTTTATCTCCTTTATCCTCTTAGCGGCGTGGATTAAAATCAGAAGTTATTTAATATTTGGTAGCGCAGTTTTCAGCACTGCTCTAAGCCGACTGCTGCAGATATTAATTCCCGCAGCTACGATATTCGTCATTGCAATTAACAGTTTATTACTGTGTGTACAGCACTCGTCTAAGCAGTGTTAAAATATTTTGTGTATTGATACAAATAAAAATCTGTCGCTTGGCATAACGCTTCAACTTATTTAATACATAACACTAAAAAAAATTATGGTTATAATCACATTATTTAATATTTACTATTTAATTTGTATAAATCTACCACTCTATCCATTAAAATATTCCCACCACAATTCTAATTACTGAGAAAACGGAAACTCGATTATCGTTTGTAAAATAAAGTTCGCATAATACAAATGCTCCCTAATTTTCCCAACACTATTAAAGGGGGTAGATAGTTCCTTCCCCAACACTGTCGAATTCACTGCAGTGTACATAACCTAAGAAATTAATAGAGGCTTACTTTCCTTTATTTAAATTCAAATAATTTTATGAAAATTTTATGTAAATTTTTGAGCTCCGGAACTTGTGGGGTCATTGCACATCAGGTACCGAGAGACGTGGCATCAATCGGCGGCCTGTGAGGGATTAACCTTCCGCCGCTGACCAAGGGTTATAAGTTATTCAATGGGAAAATATCGGCTGATACAGTATTGGTGCGTACGAGTTTATTTCGCAGGAACTGGGTACATTTTTGACGTGAGGTTTTACGTTTTCGAGGAAGGCGCGTTATCCCGTATAAAAAGCTGTGTGGTTGAGAAATGACTAGATATTGGCCAAAGTCGTGAAGAATTTGGATCTAGAGGGGAGATGCGATATGTCGAGGTAGATAGTGAGGAGAGGTAATTATGGAAGAAAGTGGTAGACGAGACGTCAGATGGACAGTGATCGATGAAAGTTGAAGCAGAGACTGCTATTAGGTAGACAGACGAGACGTAAGACAGCCTGTTAACAAAGGGCACCGCCGGTAATAATGTTCCAGAAGCTTAATTTCGCTGATTTTGCGTCAACGATTCAAAAGGTTCCTGAGCGCTGGTAATAATGTAATCAAACAAAATATCTTTTAAGACATCAATTATAATGCCACTGTGGTATTCGTCAATAACTATTGTTTTAAAATATTTAGACAAAGGTATTTGATTCCACCATTCACTTAGAAAAGAGTCACTTTGCTTTTCCATGTAATAAATTATTAATTTGTTCTATATACTCTTTTGACAGAGCAGGAAGTTAATATTTCTTACTTGTTAAATAAATGATAAAATATTATATATATATTTAACTTTCCCTTCTTTCCTTTATGAAATTGAATTCAAATATTTCCCAACTCAAAAAAAACATTACATTACCGAATATGAAACTTATAATCTGCACCCATGCCTGCTTCGATTAGGGTCTATTAATTGTCTAGAAAATTTATAACTTCTTTCAATGAGCAAATTAAGGATGCAACGGCGTTGAAATTGCAGGAAATGTTCTTGGGACATTAGAAAAGTGAATTTTGGCGACTAACATCACTGACACCTTTTTCCGGTAAATATATTTGGAGGCTTTCAGATCAGATGCGTTTATAAACGTACTATTTTAATTTGTCAGAAGTGTAAGGACTCTTCGATACTACACCATCGTACTTATTTTGGGAAAACTCAGAACAACTCACGCGTTCCGCAGTGTTCGATTGTTAATAAACTAACAGCAGTTGTTAGAAATAAAATATTCTGAAATAGGAGCATATAAATACTCGTATAGATCTCATAGATCTCAAAGTTTTTCTTCACTCTCAGTCTACAGATTATCAAATTGTGAGGGACGGAAAATCCACAGTCCTTTATGACTGAAATAGCGCCTATATATATGGATCGCTGCGATTTATTAATTACCTAAGCATCACTTCCATTAACCGATTTTGTGAAGGGTCAAAGGTCAGTAGATGTTTGGGAAACACTTTACACCACTTGAATCGTCATTGACATAAAGCACCTAATTTTAGTGCTTTACTACTTTAAAAACTCGCCAAGTTTCAATAGATTTAAATACTTTTAAATAATATCAAGACGTATTCTATCTCCCTCAATGTGTTCGACAACATTACAGGTTCGATGGAAGCACAAGTGTCTATTATACGCCTTCAAAGATCAGCCATGTCCTGTCCGGGAGTTTGATAAACACGCTTTTTACATTCCCCAAAGAAATAAATCTATGGAGGTCAAATCTGGTGAGCGATTCTCTTGTTTACAAATTGTTTTTTGAAGAAGTCTCTAACTTGATTGAAGCACTCCGTCTTGCTGGAAGAACAACTTGTCCAGTATGTTGACTCAGTCTCTTGTGCCTTCAAAGAAGAAATGATCCGATCAAAGCTTCAGTCAATATACATATCAATCGCGGTCATATACCATTATAACATGTGGGACTTATTCTTCCCATACGCTTCAAATTCCTTTGGTGAGATGAGCTGAGCTTAACTATTCGTTTGAGAATACGAAGTGGCTGAGGATCGCCTGGGTTTAACGTTTCGCTGCAGCTTTTACCCAAGCTTAATTCCGTATGATCTAAGTCTAATATATTATGGACAATGTAGCGAACAGTCAACAAATTGTTGAATTGATTTCTTGGGCTGCGCTGAAATGCTTGCCTAACATATTCAACTTAAGCTTCAAGTTTGCCGCCTGCCCTTTTCCTAAACAGTATTTTTTTCAACAGCTTATTGCATTATATCACAGTGGCATTAGAGCATTTGAACCATATTTATGTCTAAATCATCTTGGAGTCACAATTGAGAACTTCGATTCTGCTAACAATATGTAATTTTCTGCACGAATTCCGCCACTTTAACTGTGCGTTGTCTATCCACATACGCGTATTCAGACTAATCATGACTTTAATTTAAACGTATAGATTCTACATAAGAAAAACTGATAAATATCATCCTGCTAAGTGACGAGATATTTATATTCCTTTGTGGTAATTATTCAACGGGAAACACTGCATATTTATGTTTATATAACGTATAATTATTAAAGTAGTACAGCGAAACGTTAAGGAGAATATATTATATGATGTGTAACGATGAGTTCAACTTTTTGTAGAATTTGTTAATGGTGAGAAACGTTCTGTATGTATATTGAACGCCATGAAGCGTGCCTTGGACTACAAGTTTACTCTTATGTTCGCCTGTTGGGGACAATGATCTGTTGTGGAGCGTTGTAGCTTACGATTCTGTATGACACGCACAGAAAAGTGACACAACTGAGGGCTTGGGGTATATCAGTTCTGAAGTTCACGGCTCAGAGTTCTGGGAAACGTTGTCATGGATACGCGAAATAGGCTAAAGCTGAGCTCGTATATGCCGCCCGAACTTTAGCTCCTTCGGCGATGAGAAACGGGATGTTCAAATTAATATGGTAGTACATACAATACCTTGCTCCATATCTCGGTTTGATTTCTTTTTCCCAGTACTTGAAATACATATTGTTTACTTTTAACTTTCACTAGATTCCTTCTTAATTTCTCTATGGAATATTTCATCCAAAATACTATACGAATTCTTATTAATTGTGATATAAGATGCTTAATGTAATAACTAATTTAATCACTAATATCAATACTTATATTGAAATTTTAAATGTTTTAAGCTTAATTTCTTCGAATGTGTAAATAAGTAATAAATTTTTCCGACTAATCGGTCTGCGTGATCTTGAATTTGAAGCCCTACAATACTGATACCACTATAATTTCGATATTTAGCAAAGGATTTGTTTCATTATTTTTAAGACCTCACGAAGTGAGATACTGAAACTTTGTATCGGAACATTATAAAATTAATTACACATAAAAATAATTCTGTTAACGTCCAACTACAGATTTCTTATTTAAAACGACTGTTAAAAATAATGACGTTTCGGTATATATGTATCTCATGTTAAAGGTCAATTGTTGTCTAAAATTATAAAATATAGAGTTTGAATCATACAATCAGTTAAATTGAGCATCTTTCCAGATTCGCTCAATAACTTTACTTTAAGATCGCAGTTTCGACATTCTCTTTTATACATCTATATAAAATAGATGTGCCGATCTTCTGTAGTGTAGTCCAGTGTAGTCGCTGCTTCACAACACAGGACCCGGGTTTAGATTCTGGCATCGGCTTGGATATTTGTGTTGTCATGGTCACGGAGACTGGGATTAAGACTACTGCAGAATCGATACGCTGACGGTCTCTCCCCACATTCGGAATGTGTCATGGAAGGTGACAGTCTGCAGTTGACCCGGTAGGCCCAGAACTGCAGAGCCAAGGAAAAAGAGGAAGAAGAAGAAGAAAGACGTAATACCGAAGCTATGAACGCTATTTCTGTGTGCAATAAATATTTTTTCAACAGTTCTTCTGCAGCTATAGATTCTTCGATTGTAAACAGCTGTTTGTCTTCTTGCCTTGTCTCTTGGTACGTACTCCATAATTTAATCAGTTCCTGCACGCTTTACTTACTTTCGTATGTGTCATAAGCTTTTGTTAATTTCTCTCTTACATAATTTTTGAGTTCGTTATTTGAGGATTGTTATCATTTCTCAATCAATATGATGTACTAATAATTTTTCACAATTGTCACTTATTCCAATCTAGACAAATCACGTTGTTCATTGTATACGAAGGTACATTTTAATATTTTAAATAATAAATGTTGAATAATAATAAATAAAATACATTTTAATGCTAGCCTTCGATCGAAGATTAATGGCATGAATGCGGTTGAGTTTTTTGCTGACAATTATTTCTATTAAAGCAGACAAGTAACATTTGAATAATTTGCGTGCACAAGTTCGAATGTGTAATTTGATGTTTTCTCGTACTTCGCCAAATCTATTCAAAACTCGTATAAATACAGACGGAGGGTTGGGATTGCTGCTTATCTGAAAATGTGCGCATATTTTATGCAAAGTATTGGCGCACGACATCACAAAGCTAGGCTCGGCGGATTGTCGTGGGAGGACGCAAATGATACACGCTCCATCGGCCCGACGAGATTCCCGCAATTAAAATTAAATTATGCGTGTCTTCAGCGGTAATAATGACTTGTGGGACGCCGTAAGAATCTGGGCAAGGGTGGCGCTCCCTTTTGTGAATACGTGCCTTCAACCTTTCACATTACTCAGCTCGTCGATGAGCTTAAACTCTACCGCACACTAATTGGCTTAATTTCAACCAACAGGATTGCCTTTAGTATAATCGGGTAATGAGCTTCCTTAGGCGAGTCTTGTATGAGCGTTGAATATCTCCTGGTTCATGGGAAATAAACTTCTCCTGCTTGCATGGATTTTATATCGTCCAAAATATTTGACTGTTTTTCTTCCACTCGTGGATTCACGTTCCATTGTATGTATTATTTTGCACCCTACGATTTTTTTCCACAGATTTGTTAATAGAAATTATGGTTCGATCAGCGGAAAATTCATTTACATCCATTGATTTAATTATATATATATATATATATAAAATACAAAATGGCGATTAAAAATAACGGAAAAACTGGAAATGAATACTGTAATCAGGTAATATTGAGAGGGCACAAAATATTTGCTTGTATTTTAAAGTCTGGGCATAGTGGCGTATTTTGTAACGACTTGAGGACCTGTCACGGTAAAGAGGGCTGTCTGGAGGTCGAAAAGGGGAAGTTTGACGTATGCTGAGTGTGCTGGGCAATAACAACAATAGCAGAGCGGACACCAAACTACAAACAATGTTTTTAAGATCTCGAAAGTCGTGAAATGCTGTCCACGAAGAACGGACGAATTAACATTTTAATATGTAAGATTTTAGCAAAATGCTTTTGGGAGAGAGATAATAGCTGTGGGATCGTATCCGAGAAAGGAGGAAATTGTAAGAAAATTTTAAAGTTTACTGTGGAGGTACTTGGGAGGCTCTCACGACGAAAAGAGTATTTATAAGTGTGCAAATATAAGTGAAGTGAAATTAACATTGAAAGCAAGACAAAGTGTTTTATTGTTTATTGTGTGTGTCTGTGAAAGGGATCTCCAAAAGTGAAGGAAAGGATGAAATTAAATTACATTTTAGACTGCAGAGAAATTAATAAAAAATAAACTCTTGATTCGCTCGGTCGCATGTATTTTTTTATTTGAAGTTTAAAGTCGCTTCGACACCTAAGTCATTAGCGACAAACACAACTTTTACATAGTTTTAAATAATCACATAATTACAAAAAAAATTGAACAAATTTGCTTCGACGAGGAAATCGAAAAGGGACATGTACAGCTTCGGGGTGGTAATGGTGGTAATCCTTCTCTTGTTGTATGTGGGGCACGTAAAAAGGAACTGATGCGCAGTGCATCCCTCACATATAGGTTGGCCGTCATAGAAAATAGAAATGAGTGCGTTTTAACTGTGTGTGCGTGCACAGTTCTAGCTTGGCCTGTTGACTCCTTGCAAGACTTATGACGTGGATTCCTTCATATTTTCTAATCTTGTCTAATGTAAAGAGTCCGTGACTGTTTCTAGCTTCCATTTCCACTATTTTTTCTAGTCATTGCTTGTACATCGCCATTTATTATTGAGACTGTGAGAGTTGGAGGCTGCCAGTATCACCAGTTAATCTGCCCTATCGTGTCCTTCAATGTCTACTTGTTCTGAGATCCAGCACAGTTGTTATTATTTTCCTTATTCTTCTTTCCAAGACAGTATTGTATTTGATTGATAAAATTGTTTCTCACCGCCTTGTTGGTTATTGTTCCTATCGTCTTTATGGTCGCATATTTGCCACTCATACCTTTGCCTATATCTACCCAAGAAATTCTACCTTCGGAGAAAGTTCTCGTTCAATTGAATTAAAAATTTTAATTAAAAATGCTTCCATGTTTCTGTTAAATTAACTACAATAATACATAACAATTAAGCCAAATCAAACAAAAAAATTCTTAAATCAGCAAACCTTTTATTAAAAAACAAACATTACAATACAAGAATTAAACTCTTGAATTTAATGGTAATGAGGAATGGGAATTATATTGGACAAAAACAGATTGTGTCAACCAAATGTTGAAAAATAAGTCTAATCATCCTACACACGTGAAAATAATTATAGTTTGTAATTTGATAGGAGAAGCAATGATGTTCCATTGATGGAAAATGAAAATGTAAAATTTATGGAGTCTATAGATTAAATTAGTATCCATACTAACTAATTATTAAAAAACAGGAAATTATGTTCAATTGTTAGGAAACGTCTGGAGGAAAATTATTAACTGTGGTGGAGGAAAGTGTTGAACCAATTAGTTATAAATTGAATACTGATGTAATTATTAATAATGTAGTTACAGATTGTAGGAATATTGCGATTTATAGTAAGATTAATAACAATATTGTTAATGAATGTGGTTGTATGCTCACCGATGTAAATATTTTATTGAGTTAGAAAGTCAACCCACTGGTGCAAATGATAAGAATGTTTCTATTGGTAATGGACAGGTTTTTAATATTACTAATTGAAATACTGATATTAGAAGTACATCTTGTAATGTAGTTAACAGACATATTAGCGTAGACAACTATTGTTAAGGAAAATGATTTTATGAAACATTATACAAAAATGACCAATGATGAATATTTAACTGATACAATTAAGAGTATTTTTAAGAGGCAAGGCTTTTAAGATTTATTGTTTGCCTTTATGCAAGTAAATAAGATTGAAAAAATGTAGAGTATTCCGTCGTATGAATAGATATTTTTGGACAAACTATGTTAGTAAAATAATGTATGGTCATAAAAATAATTTAAAATTTCTAAGAAAATGTCATTTTAACAATCGCGTTGTTAATTTTAATAATACAGATACTGTGTATAGAGGAAATCATAAATACGAAACGAAACATTTCGAAGGAACTTGTTTATATTAAAAAAAAATTAATACGGCTATGAATGAGATACGAATTATGTGCATTTGTTACACCAAGATGTTGACTAATCTATAGTTGTTCTGTAATTATCCGTTAAGCGAGTATGATATTGAGCAGTTATTTAAAAACGAGTCGAATTCTAATTCAGTTTACAGCGAGGGATACAATTTTATTATTACAACTCACGTTTTTGTTTCATGTCTATGTAAGACGTTTCTTTAAAACAGTTTTGTTTGAGATAGTCGACGTTTTGCAGTTTTCCAAAAATTGGTGGGGTTGAAACCTGAAAATTCTTTATTCAAGATATCCACATTGTTCACTGACGCAAGTGATCGTTGTTGTGGAATTGCCTGTGGCCAGTTCTTATTCCCACACCAGTGCCTACTTTTTATAGTCGGCCAAACTATAGCACGTGGAAGGTCTTTAACAAAGCCGGGGGCAACGAGCTCGGCCATAGAGGTTGAAGTTGTGCATCTAGGTAAAGGATGTGTGCGTCCAGGCAACGAGCCATAAATAACGGTCAGCGGAGAGGAAAGGAGAGGAGAGCAGGGAAGAGTCTGCCTCCCACACCCTTGACCCGCGCAGGTGAAGGGCCGCGCCATATCCGGAAACCACTTGCCAATCGCATACACTCCAATAACTCAACCAAATTTATTTAAACTTATTCGTATATCTGTTTCTGAACAGAAACGTCAAAATAATTTAATTATAAATAACTTCGTCAGGACTAATTATTTTTTATTAATATTTTACAGTATTGTTTCTAACGGACAGCTATGGCCCAAAAAACCCGCCGGAACATAATACATTTTCAAATGATAAACCATAAGTAAAGTCCTCTCAGAACAAGTTCTTTTGTGGCTAAGCTGATATGTGTACAATAAAATATACATCAGTAGTTTTTGGGCAAGTTGGCCATTTCTTTTTTTTCCTCCATGGCTCTACAGCCCATTGAGGGCCTGGGCCTACCGAATCGACTGAGCACTGTCATCATGCATGACACATTCCGAGTTTGCAGTAACACATGGTCAGCGTATTAATTCTCCAACAGGTTGGCCATATTCATCTGAAATTAAAATATAAAACAACCAACAGACTAAATTATACTACATTATTTTTTATTTGCAGCTACTGTATTGCATTATAGATGGTATACATTGATTAATTTAATGTACGTTGGTTGTTTTATATTTTAGTTTGATTGTCTTACAAGAGTCTTGATTACTGCTCTTTTCATGATACATTTTTCAATTTCCATTTATTAGGTTAGCAACGACGGTGCATAAATGTAACTATAATAGTCCATGACTAAAAGTAACTGAATCAGAACTGGAAAATATAAAACGTCTATGTCAGATGTATTTCAATTATATAAAGAAATAACCAATTAACAGACAAAGTTAAATGATAAAATAAATAACTCATAAAGTTTCTGTAATCTTTGATTCTTTTGTTAAGTGACTCAAAATCGCAAGAGCCACAAGAACGACGCACAGCACAAACCAGATGCAAGATGTATTTCATATTGGCTGTAATTTTAACGATAAATCCATCCCGATATCAGCATTAAATTTTTTAGAAAAGTTCTAAATTACCCACGGAACATTTTACAGGTAATTTCAGCTTGGGTATTTTGCCTTTCCTTGCAATAATTCGTTGCATATTGGTGTGCTGTTTTTTTTCATGTTTAATGTGTTGTTTGTCTGAATAGTTATTCCAATGAAAATTTTGTTGATTTATTGGTATTATATTCTCGACGTTAAACATCGTGCGTAATCCTACCTCCTTTTACTAAATTGTATTTATTACTTAGCTACTATTGGGCATTTGCCCTGAAGCAGATATATGTACACATAATTGAAACTACTGTCATGATTACCGCTTTTCAAAGTGTTCGCCTTAAAAACCAAAATAAGTCAGAAACCACGTGAATTCCACTTAACTGTTTTCATGATACTTTAGAAATTATTCACAGTGTTGATTTAAGCTTAATGAGAAATAAGAATATAAATTATCTAAATTATTGTTTTTTACCCGAAAGCTCTCTTTTGTTCATAGGCTTAATCCCGATAGATTCATCATTTCCTGGGAAATAAATGAATGCCATTTACGTTTGATGGGTCATTAATATGGAGAACTTTTGTAATAAACGATTTCATGAAACGGCTACTAACTCTCCCTTGACAAGGACGACAAACACATTGATACGTTTTGTACGCACATCTGCTCGTTGAATACTCGCCAGATAACTGTAACAATGTTTATAGGACATAGCTACAAACTAATTGTTTCAAATTTAATTTTAAGGCTTTACGTCTGACTACCTCTTCGGATTACGTAGAAGTTCTAACTTTCAGTCCTATTTTATGCACGAATAATATAAATTATACCAGTTCTTTTTGCGTAGTGCGAAACGTAATGATTGAGACTGTTTTTCGTGTCATCTATGAAACTTTCATAAGTTGCTAATTCCGACATACGACGTTTTACATTTGTCAAATAAAAAGTTCACTACGCATTAAAAAATTGTTTGAAACCTCTAGTCTAAACATTTTGCAACATGAAATGTATTTTATTCACTTCATGAAAGAAAATCTATTTCAATATACGATAGCTTTGGGTGATCCACGTTTTATGTTCTTAGAAACCCAAGAATCCTTTGTCAGTAATTTTCACGGGAAAAGTCCTCGCTTTCCTATAGCTGAAAATTTGTTTTAAAATTTCTCCCCACTTATGCAAACTTAACGTTGGATCAGCGTCTTTGGACCGATGATAGGGCGTCTTCTTCTCGTCGACTGCAGCTCTATGAAGATGGGGCACGTTTCATTGTCTTTAATTAAATTTTCAAAAGTACCTTCTTGTACCGTCCACACGAAAAGTGTAGCGTCTCTTTCCCACGTCGATTGCCTTCACCCTTGATGGTTCGGCTCACTTTCTATATTTTCCTCAAGACGTATTAATACAAAATTTAAAAATAATAATTAGATTTTTAATGAAAAAATTAAAGATTTTAAGTACAAAATATGAAATAATATGATCATTCAATTTATATTAGCCCGCTACAGTATTAAATTCCACATTAATCTTTTTGACAATACGTGATTAAACAATCAGTAAGAGGGTCACATTTTTTTAAAATCAATTTTCCAGGCCTTCGTCTTTGTGAGGTCTGGGTTTCATCATAAACACCGCGTTTACTGAGAGTCTTAATCGAATTATAAATTTGCTGGTACCTAAAATAAGCACAGTATCTTTAAAACGTATGAAAAATGTATAATACCAAGGGAGCCACTATCAGTCTCACTAACCACGAAAAATATTTATTCACACGCGCATATCCGTTTATTTGCGTTTTAAATTACCGTTCTCCCCTCCCTCTCCTTTAGGGGTGGTTGTAGTGTCTTGCTAGCTTTCAGCGTCGTAAGGAACGACTGTGCAAAATTTGGTTGAAATTACTTCACGCTTCTGGATTAGTATGAGGCAATTATAAAAACTGAAACAATAACCTGTTGTAAGTTCTATAGGTCTTTAGAGCAGGATATGTTTTATGCTGAAAGAGGGGAGTGGGGTGAGATGTAGGAACATGAATCTTCAATAGACAAAACTTCTCCGGGATGATCAGCGCAAAGCGCCAAAATTTCAGGGCAATAGCATAAATAGCATAGAAACAAAAAACTTATAAACTCGCAGTTGAAACAGCAACTCAATGGATTTAGAAATATTTTTTGTAATATCTTCTGAAATCCTGCAAGGTATCGAAATGAAACATACAAGAAAATTAAATTTAAAGTTTCTAATTTAATCTCTCAAATTTTCGTTATAATCCGCTTTTCCGGTTCGCGCCTTATTCGAGACAAACTTCCGAACATACACTTCAATTTTTTTTATTGGGGAAGATTTAGCACAAAAACGTAACTTTTCAGATTTGATGGATGCAACGGAATGTTTCGTAAATTTCAGCGAATACCGGAGAGCAAAGATAGTATCTAACATTCACAATAGTATCTATAGAAGCAAAATTACTGTGATTTATCGCAGTATCAGGAAACATATTCCTTGGTCGAGTTTTAAAATTTAATTTTTAAAATGTAAGCCCTACTTTGAAATAAGTCCAGACATTTGAAATGCTCTGTTGTGAGGGTTCTATTGCATGGAGTCGTGTGCTCCGCGTAATCACTGCCAGCATCTGCCTGATAAGAAATGTAGCTGGCAGTCGCGGAGAGTGCAGACTGCATAGGTGATGGGATGTGGGGCAGTTGGGTGTTGGGAGGAATGCAGTCCCCGTTATGCAGCGCCCATACCAACCAACCTGCCTGAGCTCAGTCGCTCGCGAACCTCCGACGCGACGCGCCCTATGAAGTACGTCTCCAACGGATTGCCTCTGGTAAGCACGCCTGCCACTTCATTCCATCAGTCTACCAACTGTTAACTATCACACAGTTGCCATCACGCCCAACACGTTTCTCACTTCTAAACCTCTCGTTATTTACACGTTGTCCTTGAACTACCTGACGCAATTTCTTGTACTTCTTTGTACCACGTTCCTCGTTTGTGTCATCATCAAATAGTCCCCCCCATTATAAAACTCCATTCAACTGTAATTTTGACATATTCACTTTAATTGTTAAATACTTGATAATGATCTTCACACTGTAATACTGTAATATTCTTGTAGTATCTCTGCAACAACCACTTGTAAAATTTTAGACAAACCACCCACAGCTTCATAAATGGCATTTCTTTGAATGGAAAAAATATATAAACTTTTAGAAGGACGTTAGTGGGTGTGTAAACGTTATGATGAAAGTGCACAAGCTAAGTGATTTAAAAATGTAATATGAGGCTAATAAATTAAGTTGAATAAACTATAATAATTTCTCCAGAATACTTGTTGGCTTACAGTCTTAAAACATTTCACGTCAAATTTAAAATCTGTTTTTTGTTAATACTTGTGAATTTTTGTAATTATCAAGAATGCAACCACAAAACTGTAATAAATTATTTATTTGATGAAAAGCTTCTCGGGTTTCGATCCGGGTAATATGGAAGAACACCTACGTTTCGACGGCTTTCACTGCAATCTAATTTCTTCGATAGTACCCGAGTGGAAAACAGAGAAGCTTTTCTTCTTCCAATTCACCGGGAAAGCCTTCGATCTTTAATTATTTATTTGTCTGTCACAACATATAATAACGTATAAATTTATTCCATAGTTTTAAAATGGCATACTAGTCGAAATCGATCAATGAATTAGGTTCTACTTGAGACGGTTTAAAAGGAATCTTCTTTTTTATTTTGTAAAATGTTTGGACCAACTAATCCATCATTTTAACAGTTTATTCTGCTTCTACACACACAAAATAAAGTTAAAACAAGTTGTGATAATTTCAGTGCTTTATCTATAACAGTTTCCAAGGAAAATATATCTATTTTAACTTTGGCAAGATGGGACCTTCCTACTTACATTAATCTGATATGTAATAATAGATAAAATGTTTGTGTTATGGCCAAAAGTGAAAAAAGTTGATAAATTTTACATAAACACGCAGCGTTTCATCCCTATGATCGGGGGCTCTCTTCGGTTGTATTGAAAGGTTAATAAATCATTTTAATACCGCATGGTTGCTGACGTAATTAACAAAAAATGAAATTAAAAATAAATTTTTAACAGAAAAAATGTCACGCCTTCCACAACTTCCAGGGACAAAATGACAGAGACTTACATTGTTTAACTCATTTTTTTGTTTTAATAACTACACCGTCATTATGCATATGATTTAGCATTTAGTTTTATAGTTCTGTTAATTATTTGGCGTCATTACCAGAAGAGGATCTAATTTTAGTACGGAAAGTCTTTTCTGCAAAAAAAGGAAAATATTATATGAATAAATTTCATGAGACTTTATTTTTATGCCATATATGACCATAATATTTTAAGATAAATCATTTTCAATTTAGGCGTTAAAATTGTTGAGGAGGTCCACAATAACCGCACATCGCGTCCAAGTGCGAGCCGACCAGTTTAGTTGATCTCTGCCCTCAAAGGGTCGGGGATATCGGGTTAAGGAGTGTAGAACAATTTTATTAACCTTAGCAACGGTCAGATACACATAAGTTGGAACATATTATTCATCGAATAAAAGTTAGTTGGGATGTAACTATAATTGTGTAATCTTGACTTAGCCGGATTAGAGTTGTGGTTAAAATATTCATGCTCGATTTCGTGTTACATTACAGTTAACTTTAATTCTTATCACTTATTAGGTATACGGCCGAGTCTCCTTTTTCGAAGCTTATGAAAGGTGTTGTTTCCTCAGTCGTTTATTCCTGGTGTCCTGGTGTATTTCCGGCTGGATTTAATTTTTTGTAATGCTCCATCTGCATTTTTGTACAGTTTCAGTGAAATGACAATTTGCAACTGCTGTAAGCATACAATAAATACTTACTAAAATCTGTTGCTTTAAAGTCCATTTGCTTCGACATTGCCTTCTCTGTCTTTAAAATACCCATTTACGCACAATCACAGCTTTGATTTTCGAAAAAAACAAAGGTATTATAATTAATGTCTTTTAAGACATCCGTTTCCGTGTAAATAGAAGCAATCTATATTTCATTACATATTTTAAGTTTATTTTGGAGGGATATAAATGAGAAATTAATAGATTGGTTTGAAACTATATTAGTTCTATAAAATTCGGCAAACAATATTTTTAAATGATGTAGCCGTTTATGATCCGTCGTTTGTTTTAAACTGAAATTAGTATTTATACTGTATCAAAAGCCTTAGAAAGCCGAACTGTCTGATAAATAATGGCTGTGTTCGGTTTAACAAAGTCTTGGAGAGATGCTTCTATTTAGATTTCTTTTACATTAATATACCTCGATTAACTGAGCCTAAGAAATGCTCATTGTCTATATTATTTTTCAGCCTGATATGATTTAATTTGAATCATTAGATTCATATATCTGTAAGGGAAAGTTGGTAAGGGTTTTAAGGTTAAAATAATATAATTTAAAATACTAACTTCATAGCTATGGTTATTTACCCGCAACAATAGTATATTTTCCTGGTATTACTGTGATTCTGAACAATCTAATTGAGGCAGTGCGAGTCGCTGGCCATCAGATCAATTCTGTCAGATCTGTCAGAACCTATCTGTTGAATAAACTTCCAAACACCGGTTTTGAAGCTACACCAGACTTACATTTTGACGTAGTATTTATATTCAATGTACATCATGGTTTCACCGTATTTCTCTCGTTTTCATTGTCGACTTTCGCCGAAGAATGTATGACAATTATTTGCTAGATATTTAAAGCATTTTTTAGTTTAAAAAGCAACTGTTGTAATTAGGTTCATTAAATTCCGGCGGCTTTAATTTTATTTTCACTTCAACAATATAGTCATCAGCGACTTATTCAATATTAAATTTACGGTTACTTACAACCATTTAACTTTAAATTATCTAAATTCAATTTTAATCTTACATTTATGTATTCAGTTGTAAAATTTAAATTTAGATATTAATATACAATTGTAGATTACAATTTAGGGTTCACTTCAGTTTTTTAGGAACTTGTTTAAAATTTCTTGGGTATTTATCCCTTGCAGAATCTCGTTGATATCGTTTTCTTTTAGTTTCTTTCCTCTCACCAAAAAATTTTGGACAGATCTTTAAATGGTGTTCAACTGTAATCTGGGCCTTTTGTCGCATTGTAAAGATGTGTCATTTTTATATGTCCGGCTCTTATTCTCGATAATTTGATTTGGTCTTTATCTTGAATTTTGGGTTAAGGTTTAGCGCGTTGAAGTCGTTTGTTTCATAACGGATCTTGCTGGCTTTAAATGGCTTCTATTCTGTATTCCTCGACTGTGTTAACTTTTCATGGGCTTTTATCCTCAATTCTTTAAAGGCATTGGTGGTCTCTATGGGCCGGTCATGGGGCAAATTTTCCAAATAGGGTCATTGCAGTTTTTTATTCGTTTAGTGTGGCAGTGCATATTCAATTTCGTGATGATTTTGTAGAGAATTTCTTATTAAATTCCATGTAAAATAAAATTATTATTTAATTCCTTTGTACTTCATTCAGTTTTCTAGTTTTAATGAAATAATTTCCAATTGTCACCGTGAACGTATATAGTAAACGATGTCGTAGAAAGAAATAGTCTGACGATGATTCAACATTATTAATTGTATCACTAAATTAAATTCACTTGTTTCATTTAACTTCTTACGAGTCTCTTTCTATCCGTTCGTTGTTGATGACTACGCGATTCTCTTATGCCAAGTGATATTAGTTTGTTAATTTTCATTATCTTCACATTATTGTTCTTTCAAATGATTTGTTATAGCTTCTTTCCGTGTTATCGCTTTCTATATTTTAATTGTATTTAATCCTTTTCTACTGCAACTTATGTAAATTTTCTGAAATGAAAATAAGAAGTATTTGGTGTGTGATCAGCAGGTTTTAGTGGTAGAAGAAAGCTGAGGAGAAGATGTGACATCAGTAGTCGCATTCCAATGGGTTCCGGTGCGAACTAGGTCGCCAGAGGCCGCTGCCACTTTCCTACGTTCAGATTACGCAGATTGCCATCACTCCCGCCATTTACCAGTGGAATATTAACAACTCTATACCTCTTATTATGAGACAATCAAAATTTTAATCTACGCGTTGGTATTAGAAATAATATTGGTTCTGTAGAACTTCTTCCTTTATGGCTCCATAGTCCTATATCGAGCCTTGGTCTCCAGTAATAGCTTCCTCCGTATGATTCTGTCCAGTGCGGTTTTCCTCCAGTTTTCAAATCCATCATCCTTTTATATCCTTCTCTACTGCGTCTATCCAGCTGTTCCTTGGGTTTCCTGCCCTTCTTTTGCCTCCCATGTCATTGTATAGTACCTTGTAAGGTATCCTTTCCCATACGTTGCACATGTCCTATCCATTCCAACCTCTTTATTCTAATGACTGTTGCGATGTTTGCTGCGTTATATAGATAATATTTCGTTGTTATATCTGTCTCCAAAAAACCATTTTCGTTTTTTGGCCCTCAGATTCTTCTTAAAATCTTTCATTCGAATGTGTTAAGGGCTTTCTCCTCTTTCTTGTTGAGTGCCCAGCACTCATTTCTATAATATAGTTTTGGTCTAATCATAGTTTTGTAGATTCTCAATTTTGTTATTCTATGTATTACTTTTAATTTGAATGCTGGTAGTAGAGAGAAATACGATTTATTTGCCAAGTTCATCCTTCTACTAATTTCATGTCATTCATCTGCATCTTTATGGAATTTAGATCCCAGATATATAAATTCATCGCTTATTTCAATCTTATCTCCATCTATGTTCATCCGTTCTTTTTTCCCATATTGCCTATGCGACTGATTCATCATTTTTGTTTTTGTTAGATTTATTTCTAGACCAACCGTTTTGGCTTGTTTCTTTATGTCTTCTCTGCTGATTTAATTGTTCTTCATATTATTACGTCGTCATCAGCATATGCCATTATTTGTAATGACTTATATGCGATAGTGTTGGTTGTATCTATTTTTGTTTGTCTAATGGCATACTCTAAAGCCAAATTAAATAATATCGGGGCCAATCCATCCCCTAGTTTTGGTCCGTGATTAGCCTCGAAATTTTCTGTTAGTTGGTTCTGAATTTTGACTTGGTTTGTCGTTTAGTTAGTCTTACCAATTTATTTGGTATCTTAAATTATTTCATAATGTTCACTAGTTTTCTCCTTATATATATATAATAGGCCTGTTTGAAGTCTATAAATATCATTCCCAACAGGAACTAAATGAGGAAACTTATCTTAGCTACTTGAAGGACAATGGGAAGGTCAGAGGAAGTTTATTAGAAACAGATTACAAAGTTCTGCAACGTAGCACCACGTGGTTAACAGTTTATTCTGTGTGGATTCTAATGGCAGGTTGTGATTTAATTTTTAGACAGTTCTTTTGTCGCATGTGGCTTTAAATGACGCATAAATATCAATAGTCACAGTTCAGAAAATAAATATCTAATAACGTAAAATCAGAAATTACTGCACATATTTCCGTTATACCAAACAAATCCGTAACCTTTAGAAAATAATTTCACAGTTTCAAATTTTATTCTATAAATAGTAAATGCCAATTTAAAAATTAAATAAGCATACTCAATAATACAGTCTTACAAATAGACACTTGAATTTAATTATTTGTACCGTTTGGGAATGTTACCAATTGCTTCTGATGCGCTGAATAAAAAGATTTCATGCTTTTCTCTCCATCACGTAAGGTTTTCTCCAAAGGTGTAAATAAAACTCTATGCAAAACCAGCAATACATGTAGAAAATAGTATGTCTTTAAATGCAAATGTGTAACACGTTACATTTTCCCATTTATTTTAATGTTACAAAAATAAATTATGCACTTAGTTTTAAAAAGACTTTAAAGTAACATTTTTTTTCCTTTGGAAGCTTCATTTCGAGCTTTTCCGCTTGTGCACCATATGGAACTGTAGTCGTCTATCATAATACACATACCACAGTCTTCAGTATCTCCGCCCCATTTACTATCTCCCTGTTCTACACTCACTGCAGACGTGAGTTCAAGAATTGGAGTTTTAATCTACGATTCTGTCAAAATTAGAATCTGTATTGTTTTCAAAAAGCTTTGTTACTACTTTGAAGAAATTCCAAGTTGCTATCTCAACGTCTTCCGTTACGTTTTCAAAATTTTCGTCCCTTAAAAGCTTTTGATTGTCAGGACCAACCAAAACATTGTTCGGTATCATCATCTTTTGGTATTTCCTTGACAAACTGCTTCAGCATTCCAAGTTTGATATGGAGTTGGATAAGAGCGTCTTTTCCTCTTCTCCTTACCTTTCATTATTCACAGGCTGATTAATTTCGTTGCAAAGACTTTGTTAGTTTATTGTTTTTAGAATATTTTGGACTGTGTTGTGCTATTCAGTCCTAACCTATTTTGCGCAAGCCTTTTCATTTATTTATAACTATCACGACCCACACCCTCCCTAAACTTCTTAGCTTATTCCATCATTGGCCTTCCTCGTCTGTTCTTACCCTACACACTCTAATGCTAATTTTACAAGACCCTCGTGTCTTAAAACGTGGCCTCGTTTGTGATTCTATCCACCCATCTGATTTTCAGCATTCGAATATAGCACCACATTTCTAAAGATTACATTCTTTTCCTTTCCCCAACTCCTATCGTCCACGTTCCGCACCCATATAACGCCACACTCCACACGAATATTTATAGCAACGATTTCCTAATATACACACTTATATTACCCGTAAGAAAATTTCGCTTTTTCGCGAAAGCCTTCATTGCATGTGCTATCCTGTTCTTTATATCTACTATACTTCTACCATCCGTAGTTATTACGCTTCCCAAGTAGCACAATTCCTTAACTTCCGTCAAAATATCCCTTCCCAACCTAACACCCTTTGTTATTCCACTGTTTCCCATACTACACTCCATTACCTTGGTTTTGCCTCTATTAATCCTCATATTGAACTATTTCTCCAGGACTCCGTTCATGCCATTTATTATGATTTCCAAGCCTTCTTCTGATTCCCCTAATAATATAGTCGGCAAAGCGTAAGGTTTTTATTTCTTCTCCTTGCAGTATGATTCCGTTTCCATATTCCGTTTTAACTTTCTTCATCGCCTGTTCTATATATAAGTTAAACAGCATGGGCGACAGACTGCAGCCTTGTCTTACTACTTTCTTGATTACGGCTTTCTTTTCTTGGTCTTCTATCCTAATTACTGCTTCCCGTCTTCTATATAGGTTATGTATTAGCCTCCTTTCTTGATATTTTATTCCAGTGCTCTTCACTACTAGAAATTAAGAAAACAATTTCAATTTATTCTATTGTGCGACTTAATCTCGGCAATCTGATTCTTGTAGCAAAATCTTACGTGATAGATTTTTTTATCATATCTCCCGTACTCAGCACCCTTAATGACAAAATAATTACTTTTTTCAAAGGTCTGTGTGACCAAAGGAATAATTAATATTTCTGTCAACGATTAGGACGAAGAAATTAATGTGGTGCATTAGATATAATAATTCTTCAGTTAATGTTAAAAATTACACTCGAAATTTGATAATAATTTACAAATCTATATTATTGTAATTCAATTATTTTTCATGTTAAATATTTCCTGTTTAATTTGAGGTTTAGGAATGTTGTTTTACTCCATAATACTGTAATAATGAATGAATTTATTGATACTGCAATTGTATTACACTTAAAGAAAAAAAGATAAAAAGTACCCATTGTCCAGATGTTATTTCATCGCACTACCCTTGCACTTCACGATTCCTAAAAAACATTGCTATTGGGAGGAAATGTTTCAAAAACTACTGCTGGTAAATTGTTTCAATCCCTTATAGTCAGATTTAAAAATGAATATTTTCCAACGTCAGTTTTTAAGCTTTTCTGCACAATTTTACAATTATATCCCCCCCCCTTACTGTAATAATTTATTTCTAAAAACTTTGACGCAATATTCTCCTAGGATTGTTGACCGGCGTACACTTTAGAAAGAGCCCCGAGACGTAAATTGTTCGTAGTTTTTTCTAATACATCCCAACCTAATTATCTTTATGCTATAATGAGCATGAATCCAGAAGTTATTGAATGTTATTTTACATTTTCAAACTTGTATTCTTAGTTTTATTGGAAAATATGAAAGTGATTAATTAATAAAATCTCTGCAATATAATCTCTACAATATTAATTTAAATGTCCAATTGATTTGAAATATATAGAAATACAATCCATATCACCTATTTAGTTATGAGAATTTACAACTTTTTTGTGTTTTATAAATATGAATCCCTTCCAATATTTACTAAATACTAAATATGTTTATAAAATATTAGAAATCTACTCAATTTTTTTTAACTATTTAATTTTTAACTTCATTTAGATCTAACTGTAGGTACATCGTCAAAACTACACAATGTTCAAAATTCAATAATTGGGTTCAAATATCTCCTTTATAATATGTAATTGGCTGAAATACCAGAACAAATTCTAATCACACGACCAAATCTAGTGTTTTGTACAATACAGTGCAACGAGCTCAACGGCAAAACTTCACGGATGTGTTCTTCGTATACAGAGTAGGGAAAGTCTATTAAAACATGGGTCCCGAAATGCACAAGTGCAGAGTTATCCGAACTTTTATTAATGTCAGTGCATGACGGCATGCTTGTTATCTGGAATTAAGTGCAGACTCTGCTTGCAATTATTACATATAGAAACATGTTACAAGAAAATTCATGTTCAAATAAACACTTCTTAGCACCCGAAAATGATTATCCGCCGTGTACGGGAACTACATTTTTTCGTTCCTGACAAAAGTAAAGAATATTTCTCCAACCATTTACAAACTTTTTATTGAGAAATTTTGTCAATTTCACTTCATAACAAACTTTAAAATTGGGTCCATTCGTTGAAAGTCACTTATTTACCCTATTCGGGGGATGCAGATTTCTTATATTTATGCGATAATGTTTTATTCTCAATCTGTTATTCTCTGCCCACGATATTTAGTCATTACGACATGTTCCGACTATGACAGACTATGTTCCACTTTCTTCTTACCTTTCCTTTTCTTCATGATGATACAGTTCTGACTCAGTTCCAACGAATTTTATGCACAGTTCGCGCGCCCCCATTTATGGCAGTCATCCAAATCACCCCTGTAGGACTCTGACAGTGTGTGCATTTATAACAAAGAAAATATAAATTTAATGTAAATCTTAATATATTGATCTGTGTATGTAATCGTATATTTTTTTATAGAATGAACTGAAGAGGTATAGAATGTTGAGGCCGAAACGTTTAATTCAAATTAAATTCTTCCATCTTCGACGTTTAGTCATTATTTTTATCTTATTTATAATCATTCAGATTAATTAAATTATTGTAATTAAAAATTATAATGTCAAATATTAGCTAGTTGTTCTTAGTGTTATTTTATCTTCACCCTGTCACGTTGTAAAATATTTTAATTTGATCAGCCATTAAAAACGTTCCTTTTACAACTTATTTTAATTCTCTTTTAGAAAATTATTTTTTTAAAAAGATTGTAAGCGCCATCTCTTATCAGTTTTGCTTCAAATTGCCCTACATTTATTTTCCTGATTATGAAAGTACCTTCCCATATTCTTTGCCGTCCTATTTAATAATAAATATGTTCCAATGTCTGTTTCTTGGATTCTGCATTTCATTCAAGCTTCTTTCTCTGCATATGCAGCTTTGCTTTCTTGCTCCTATGTTATGGCGATTCCTTCCTTGACGTTGATGATTATTATTATAAATTGCTTTTACTCCACGGTAAACCTGCATTACAGCAAAATTCCGATTATTTATTTCTCGATAATTATGAAATTTACCGAAAGGAACCTTCAGTTTTATTCAAATACTGAATTTATAACCATCTATGATATTATGACGACTTGTTTTAAGTTTTTTATGTATCAGTAGACCTACGATTTAATTCTCTCTTGTAACAAGACTTATGTTATGGTAATGGGGAGTATCAGAAATCTAAAGAACTATCCGAATATGGACAATGAAGCAATGACCCAGTTCCCGGGGAAGGAGTTCTGTTAATTACTCACAATCTCAGAGTTTTGCCTCAATAACTCAGAGGGAAATGGAAGACAGAATTTTTTTCAGCGATATTTCCATTACGAAGCTGAGGTTTTAAATAATTTTCTTTATATCTGATTTGAAGTTACCGGCAGGGATGTCATTTTGAACATTCATAAAATTGTTTCAATGCTTTCTTGAAGCATAGTTTGGTTGCAAATAACATTTTACTGCAATTTATAATAAGTAAATTGAGTACTGAACATGTTTTGTTAACGCCGTGATAAGTGGCACGTGTTCGAGTGAGTGGGACGAGCGGAGGAGTTGGGATTGCATTGTCTCTCTTGAGTTCCTACCAACGTCGCAGAATCCATTTCCATGAGTCTGCTGCGCCGTGGAAAAACACATTTCCCGTGAGCCAACCACGGAAATTATGCAGCCATTCATTTCATCGCCGACTGGCGCAATTTATTCTTCCTCCACTGTTTTTTTATTTTCTAAAGTTGAGAGCAATATACGACATGTGGTGAGTATTTCTGCGAGTGGCGTTGATCACACTCCTCTAGCCACCTTCATCTCTTTGGTGTTATAAACTCGTTCCTTCTTTAGACAATTATATGATGTTATTTCAGTAAATCAGCCTGGATGAAACAGGTGACAGTCGTTTACAGTTTCAAGTTAACCTGACGAATTATTTGAAATTTAATGTAATCGGAAGTAAATTATCCATGAGCAATTTATAGTTGACAGGCAACGTATGCTTTTATTACACGCCGGTTTTAATTATGATTATTAATGTTCTGAGAGGTTGCCAGTATACAGTATAACTTTTTCAGAATTTGTAGGAGAGTGAAACATTAGTAAATCGTAGAGTTAATGAAGATTTATTTACCGCTTTCAGTGAAGTTCAAGTTTACTTTCTCCCTCGTCGGAAAATTAGATATGCGTGTTTACAGTGTTAGTAAGCCAAAAATTTAACAATTTTATATATGCTCAACACTTCTTTTTTTTGGACGGTATTTACTATTATAGTAGAACCTACAGCTGGGCAAATTCTATTTAACAGTAACATATACATTTTCTGGTCCAATAAAATTGTTCCCACTGTTTAGTAACTTTATTATTTCAACATTTATTAAATAATGTTGAATAATAATAGTTTTATAACTGGAATCTTCATCAGCGGAGTTTGCATTGTAAGGTAATGAAACGTGAATAATACAATACTATTGGTGGTCGTTCGACAACGGGTAAGAAAACTGGAGTTTAGATGAAGAATCAGGTCTTCTTCCTGTATTGCGCATCGGCTGAGTCACCATGAGCGAGGATTGGCTTTCTCGTCTGTGTGTTACCTAGAGCTTACGTCGCAACAAAAGATCCTTCTTCCTGCTGAAAGCTTTGTGCTATCCCCTCGAATGTAATCCGAAATCGGAAACTGCTCTAAGCAAAACTGCCCAGACTTTCACCATGTCACCACATCCAAGAAGTGTACAAGGTAATCAGAACAATAGATTTTAAGTATATAGTTAGAAAAGGTTATTCATTGAAATAATATTATGGTTTGTCATTCCCTTCGACCCTTTCTCCGGTAACTCTAAAATGTTCTCTCAACCTTTTTATTCTTATTTTTGTTTAAAAATGTGGACGATCAACAAAACTATTCGACGATTTCGAAAAAGATTTTAACATGCTTTATATCTCAGTTATCATATTTTTAATTTAAATATTATATTCGCTTCAACAGTACAAGCCAATGATCATATTATACCCTTACGTATTCCCGTTTATTTTACATGCCGCATCTCCAGATGAATGTTTTGAGACACAAAACATAAGAAAATTTCAAACAATTACCATATCTGAATAAAATTTACAAAACTTTATTTGATCAAGAACATACGTTCTCCTACATTAGAAGAATGCATACTAGTTGGTTCCCAAACGTGCCTTGACATTGGTGTTCAAACGTCGGAGCGTGAAGAGAATGCTACATAAATGTGATCTTTAAAATGTAGATTTATAAGGAATTGAAACCAAATGATTCGATAATGTGCCGACAATTTTTTAAGAAATGGCTGCTTGAAGTAATGAATGAGGATACCCTTCATCTTGCGATCTCGAATTATCCTCTTTTTTACCTGTATGGATACGTGAATAAACAGAAACTGGGCATAGGAAAAAACACTACATCACAGTCCTAAAGTTACTATATAGCATGCAATTTCGCTTTGTGGTTTGATTGGCCCTTTACTTTGATGATGAAGGAGGCTCCGCTGTTTCTCTGACGTTCGAACGTTATGTCAACACGTTACTGAGCAAAATATAAATGTTGACATTCAGCACACCAACATGATGGAGCCACCTCGCCTGACTGTCGTAATTGTTGCCTAATGCAATTTACCTCCTTAAACAACATATTTTCAACATGAAATAAGATTTTGTTTTTCGACTTTGGTAATTATTTTAAAATTATCCGTTTTCCGTTTTTCTGCACCACCCTCTACTAACCTGATGCATCTGGGACCCCGTACACGTTTCACCCGGACATTCACCTCTCTTCTAGGAAAAGTACATTTATAATACCGCTAGGCATTACTGAAATAGCAAGGATTGTTTACGCTTTGGGACTTCAAGCATTCCCGCGATATTAAATTAGTTCCCGACATGTTTTCTACCTACCTTTTCTTCTATAAGAGTTCATCTGTGTGGATAAGAATTATAAAATTGTTGATAGATGAAATATGTCATTACTCTGTCAAATTCTGAAGAACTTAGATTAATTGGGACCAAATATTTCACCAAAATAGATGATGGAGATTGTGAGACATCTGGCATTGCATACAATACATGTGACTTTTACACAGGAAAGTATATACGATGGAAACCCGAGAATTGTATTTGAATCAAATTCACCGGGAAAGTCTTCGCTTTTTTTAAAAAAATATATTGTAAGTCATCTCCCTGGTGTAAAAATTGCTGGAAAGGAGGCGAAATCAACATCCGAAAAACTTACTGTTTATATATGAAATTATAACAAGAAATGTTACGTCGTTGAATAGTTATTATTAAAGAAAACTTTTCAAGAAAAAGAAATAAAATGTGTTCACAAATACTGTGCATAAAACGGGAAAATGTTTCAATGGATTTTTTAACAATTAATATTAATATATAATGCACCCGGACTCGGTTACCTATGTCATTGCTGAAGGATTAACTGAGTTATATTCTTTTGTGAACAGATACAGTACTTCCACTTTATTCCCTTTAGTTTGCCGTTTCCGGAAGCAGATAGAGCGAACAACTAGTGCCCATTAGCACTAGGAATGCAGCAGTTTAAGTGCTTTCCTTGTTCGGGATGTTATTGCAGACTTTTTTGCGCCTTCCCCTTCTCCCCGCCGCAACCAATGGACACCATTAAGACACTAGGCAAACACCTGCGTCTGGGGTTTCCATAGACATTTGGCAACCCATGCCATAGCATTGAACAGTGTTCCTTAATCGTAAATGACGAAAACTGCTGATTTAAATGTAAGAGGTTCTGGGCAAAAGCAGAAATTGTTCCATTTATAACTTTTGGCCATTCTTTGTGTTTAATTTGTAATCCTAAAATGTTTTACATCTAGTACTAGAACGATATTAATAATTTTAAACTGTACAGGCACAATGTTTACTGAAAAGGAATAATAGATTCGAATTATCCACGAATTCTAATTATAAATTTTCGAACTATTAATTTTTCAGTTTAATATCGGTTTACAGTCTCCAAATTGTTTTTTATACCTTACACTGACGACCAATGTATCATATTCATCCCAGAACGTCCTTAATACTATTTTTGTGGTGAAAAATAAAGTATTTAATATTGCCATTGTTTATTTGGTCAGTATGAGGTCCTGAGTTGTAAATATTGGTTAGCTTATCACATGCTGATGCATGTGGAGTCCGCATCGCGAGTTGCACACGACGCTAATGGTTTTATATGCGATTTCGATGGCATTTTATCACAGCCGTGGAGGTCCCGAGACGCTAATTTGTAATTAACAGCAACGGATGCGTTCCTACGCAGTTCCTCTTCCGCCCTTATTACAGACTACAATGATCCGCCATTGAAATATCGACATGAAAAAATAAACTCATATGAAGTTTTGCAAGTGCCACTAGATTATTTATTTTTTTATTATGAATTGCGTAAAATTTTAGTTTGCTAACAAGGTCATAGCAAAACCAAAGCCATAAGAAAGACAGAGAATGATAAGAAACTATGTTGTTTTTCTAGTATGTCTTGAAAATAGTATTTCAGCTGATGCAGATGATTCGTGAAATGTCTCTGTTGATAGAATAGGGAAGCTACCTCAGCTCGAATGTTTGCACCCCCCAGATTCCCGGAGAGACGTGCACGGAAGTCCTGCTGAGTCTTGCTGCTCGTGCAGATTGCGCAATCGCTGATGGTCGCCATAAACTTGGGAAACGGACATTAACATGCAGGATGCTGTCCTGCGACTCAATCCCCTCCGCAACATTCCACTCGGCTGCCCATATCTATGGCAGATCTGTAGGTAGCAGTAATTCCATTACAAGAAAACCACTTTATCTATCCTCTCATAATTTGTAAAAGAAAAACGCACCGTAAGTGCCATAGAAGTTAGTGGTCATCACAGACGCTGTTCAGTACGATGGTAGATCAAAACGTACGCACAGAATAATTTTAAAACATTATTTCTGTGGATACATCTTCCTTTCAAAAAAAATGTTTTCTAGTTCGTATTGATAGGAAGATTTAGCTAGTCGTGTGTCAAGACGATGCGCTGTGGACAACTCCACCCATATTGTAGTGTGGGTAGACAAGAGCACACTTTTACTCCATTATTTGCTGACGCACTTGGTGGTATAAAAGGTATTCTAAAAACATTGGGCTTGGAAATTTATTTCTGCCAGGTCAGGATATGTTGTACGTCAAGAAACTCATCCGTAAAATGAAATAGATAATAAAAATACGATGTGGCAGTCTCCGTATCCCGTTTGTATGAATACAATTAATGTTTCTAACAATGTTAGTAGCGTTCCTGCAGTCCGTTGAAGAGGAAGTTCCTCCTTACACAACAATACTTCCCTTCTTCTTCTCCTTTCCCTACTGCGTGTGTAAACATTCATAAACTGTACAATTGGTCAACATTTTTATGCCAACATAAACGAGAGATTTCAGAAGCTCCTCAAAATAGGCATTAATTAATTTCCGGCGCACAACATTTTTTCTATATAGGAAATAGAAAAATGTTGCAGGAGTGCAATTGTAGCTATTGCGATAGACACACACTTTCAATTTTCGCCGTATAATCCTGCAAATTTGAACGGTTTTAAAATGTAATTGGACTATCAGTAGTATGACGACGCATGAATCAATCTATATTTATTCTTTGTTCTTTTTAAACTATTCGATGAAAATAATTACAAGTGCCTAGAAACATCCATGTACATCAACTTTCCGGACGATTTCACTATATTCACCTTCTTGCAAAGATGGATCACCCGTAGAAACTTGCCGTTTTGCCTGTTGTTTATAGTAGTGGATCCGGGTCTTTTTTTCAACAATTATGAGTGGACGTAAAAACTGTTCGCTTATCGAAAACGGTCCAAACAGCCTTTAAATCTGCCCCTGTGAACAAACGCGGCACATATCTTGCTGATATTTTTTCATTTTATTGTAGAACTCATTGAGTCTTAACATTAACTGAGAATTAAGACTGTTCTTCTCAGAAATAAGCTATTTATTTTCAATACTAACATATCTTGGATTCCAAATTACAAATTTTGAAGGCTGCATCCATATTTCTTTAAAATTAACCGATCATTATCTTCTAGATGTTTTATTATCAATTATTACCTTACATATTACACTACTTCTTGACATGACAACCACAGGTATTCACGCTCTTGTCAAAAAAAGTATGCCGTCTGTGATGATGTGAAACAGGTAGTGCAGGCTTGGCTTTCATAATCGTTAATCTTTATAATCAACTTTCTTCAATCATCGTGTTTCCACTTACACTTCAAACAATTGACGATGAAAATTTGCTATTGTATTAGAGTAATTGAATCACTGGTGTTAGCAAATATTGAACCTGCATCTTGCTCTATACCTCTTAATATTCATTCAGTAAATTAATAGGAATCAATATTGGATGATTTTTTATCCAATTGAGGGCACAATCATAGTTACACTAACTCGTATTTTTTTATCATTATTTATCGTATTTATTGAATTCAAAACTAGATTCGTTTTCTGAAATTCTTATCTACATCATACAAAAAATATCTTAGTGTTTTCTTCAAGTTGAAATTTTGTTTAATAATTAAGTACGTAATGGTGAAGTGCGTTAACCTGACGATGCTGCGTTTATGCACATACACCTAAGCACACAGGTGGGTCTTTTGCTTTTTAAATGGAAAGAAAGTTTTTGAAATCTGAAACAAAACTGTGGTATTGAAGCTCTATCAAAAATGTTGTCTATGATATATGACGAGGATGAGCTCACATGAGGCTAATGAAAGTCGCAATCTGGTTTTTATATTCTATAAAGAGTCACACATCTAATTTTTTAAAATTTAATTGCATATTTTTTTCAAGGCATATAGGAACATAGAGAGATTTAAAAATTCAATTATTTCATAATTTTAATGTTAAAATTAATGAATCATAAACATTATTGTTAATAAAAGTACTAACTACAATCGTTGATCAATATTTTGAAATGAGCATAAAATTAATGTAAGTTGTCCGCAGAAATTGTGTGGTATGCCGTTTGGTCTACTGTAAATGCTGTTTCGAATTTTATTATGGAGTAGAAAAATTCACAGAATTATTTTTTCCCAAAATCGAAAATAGGTAAGTAGCTTTCTTCAGGTATGAGTTTCGAAAATTCAAGCATACAAGTAATTGCAATGTCTGACCCATCCCTGCAGTTTTGCATTACTTGGGTCGAAAATTTTAATGGGATTGCACGGAGCCACATTTTTCACGCCGTTGATACATGAAAATGAACAAATAAAGACGTTATGTATAATAGAAACTCACAATTTTGTGCCAAAGCTCAATAATTTGTATACAAAACATGTTCAACAAACAGAGTAGCTTAATTACAATGTATTTGTTTTCAGTGATGTGTTTAGGAGCGACAAGTAATTTATTCAGCGTTTAGGTTAATGTTCCAGGTCGTTCCAGAATAATGAAGGATAATAATTCGTAATTAGTAGAAACGTACAAGTCTCATTGTAAAACAAAGACTGGTGCAAGCCGGAAAATGTAATCGCGTTGGAAAAATCGTTTTCAGACAAATTATCCTAATGTTTCTTTAGATTAGTGACCATTCTCAACTGGTTACACGTCGCCTAAGCAGCTTAGATTTCCAGTGCCTGAGGGACATAATTGTTTGTGCGTGAATGTGTGTGAGCGCGGACGCTGCGTGACGTCACGCTGTTTGCGAACAAAGCGCCTCAGTGGGTTCACAATCAACCCATTGTGTTCGGTTACGAAACAGAAGCGCATCTACTCTGTCTGCGGCAAGTATATCCGACGTTCCTGCTTACCTTTAATGTACTTCAGTAATAAGATACAATAACTATTTGATGAAGATGTAGCAAGCCAACAGTCAAGATTAAGTGGGAAAATAAATACCACGTCCTGTTTCTACAATGTTTGTTGCTTTCATCAAGTGATTGAAAATCGCAAGAGACACTATAACAATACCCTCCAAAAACCAAGAGACGTACTCAAGAGATACAATGTCACGGAATCAAATAAAATCTTTTTGAGAACATCGATAATTCCTCGTGAGCGAACGAAAATGTGGCAGAATGAAAAGAAGATATTTAATTTTTGTACTTTTATCGTATTACGAAAAGAAGAATTATGTTTAAATACATAAGGCAAATCAAATTGACTAAGCATTGGGTAAAAAGTCAATCAATACATGCGTGAAGTAAACGAAATGAATGAATAAGAAACTGAGTCTTGCAAAAACGTCCTGATGTCTTCTTGAGATGTCAAGTGGATAAGTTGTCTATTTGTAGGACGATTCCTACTTTTTTTTCCTCCTCGACCATTATTCTAACTTTGTCAGGAGGTTGATGTACATGATCATTAAGTATTTTCTTGAGCAGGTAGGAAGATCCAAGCGGTTTATTTGCATGGAAACCTCGGCTTAGATACTTTGTCAGCGAGCTCCTTTTCCAAGATGCCCGCTTGAATCGTGATCCAGCGGATGGTGATTTCTTGGTGTTTCTTTTTATCTTCCAAAAAAGGTCCCTGATTTCGCTAACGCAACCACTTCTACATCGGTGATTGGAGAGTGAATTGATTGCCATGAGAGAATACGTCAAATTCGAAGATGGGTGGTCTTGAAAATATCGTAATTCGACTAGTATCGCATATCTCTCAGCCGTTGCGGTTGAAGCATTTACAGAGTTCGATTGGTTTTAATATTCGAGCATAGTTTATTTATAAAAATTAATTGACTTACGACACGAAGACGATCTGTTGTCATAGTCTCTTATTTTTCCTGCGAGTGCACTATCCTATAATAATAATGCTTCAATAGTTCTTGGGCTTCCAACCGGGTGAAAGTAGGCATTGGTCACTACGTTTCGATGGCGGTCACTGTCAACGTTGTCAAGTGTTTACAGTGCCTACTTTCACCCGGGTGGAAGCCCAAGAACTATTGAACACCGGTAAAACCTTCGTTCTTTTAATAATAATAATGTCGTATTCTGTATAGCTTATAAAAGCTAAGTGGTTGATACTCTTTTATATTGCAAATGATTTAAGCTTCACATCAATTCATGAGTTCACAAACTTAATGTGGACGTCTGTTTCTTTCTTTGTAAATAACTCTTTGTTCTACTCTTACTATTCTTCTAAATTAGTGTATCATCTAAATTATTGTATATTTTTCATGTGCGCCAAATAAATAGCTATTACTTATATTTAGTTTTAGATTAATATCTGCGGATATAGTGCAGTCACCAATCCTGATTTTATATCGCAAGAATCCCAATATCATACTCAAAAATGATTTTTTTAAAAAGTTATAGAAATACATTTGTACCATGAAGGATTGAGCCAGCCAACGTCTGAGAAGTATTTTAATTGAATATAAATGAGCACATTTTAATAAAACAAAAATTAACACAACGTATCGTGTCTGTTTAGGAACGCCTTCAAATAGTTTAAATTTTTTGATTTAGACTTGTAAAAATCAATGTACCGTATTTAATATACTTGTGCACGTAAAACATACGCTAATTTTTATCTTATTATAGTATTTCTGAAACGTTTGCTGGATTATTACTGAGGTCAGATAAATGTAGCTATTATTTGTATTTTTAGCTATGTATTTGTGCACCAGCCTTCTTAAGTTTTCAATGCGTGTGGCAAGGTTGGAAAAAATCACTAATTATGAGCATGATGAATATTGGTAAATTTTACTAGGATTGTTTTACAGAATCGGTTCCCAATAAGATTGCATGCAAAAATCATCTTTCACTAGAATTCAATCCTTGCATTCAAGTAGAACTTCCCGGAGATACTTGAACACTAAAGCTGGAGTCACTTTACCCAATCGCAGATAATCGTTCAATAAATACAACTTTTATTTAATAATAATGCCAGCCTACAGCGCTCGAAACATATCATCTCACCGACAAAAGGGTATCTCTTACTCTCTTTTGAGATAGTGAAATGGCAAATATGCTTTTGTGCCCTGCACGACGTTCCCAAAATTTAATATAGCGTCTGTGATGTTTGAGTGAACGACTCCCCAATACGCCCGAGGGTAACACAGAACCGTAACTCACTTACGCTTCGCTGTTCTGCTATTACCGGCAAGGCGTGAGAATTCAAATTAAAGCAATATTTTCGCCACATAGCGGGAGCTAGTTGCCGTGTTGTGCAGCTGCTGGAAAATACGATATCCGATAAATTCCCAGACGAGAATCTTAGAAGAGGAGACAGGCATCCGGCCTTGTGCGTTACCGCCGAATTAATCGGAATCTTGATGAGAAATAAACATATTAATCCTTCCTCATTTAATGTTGGTGTTTAACATTTTACAGTGAATCGTACTTGTAAAATAATATTACGTTCAATGGCGCAGTTTCCCAGTTGTGACGTACAGAAACATGAACGTTTCTTGAAATTCCGGATTAAGAAACACAATATCCTTCTACCGCCGAAAAAAAATACATTTTTTCCCCGTTATCGATCACTTATTTTCCTATTATTTCTTTTCTTCAGATCTATGGACAGTTGAAAGTCTTTTAATTTCTGACGATTAGTTTTTAAAAAGGAACAAACCCTGAACTGTAGCGGAATAGATAGAATATTATGGTTTGGTAATGTCTTTCATTGTATCGAAGATGTAGCAAAAGTTATGATATTGACAGGCTTCTGAATATGTTCGGAGCCAAGACGCCAGCGTATTAATAATCTCTGGAATCGGTCGGGATGCACGTGCCCTGACTGTAAAGTAGTCATAAACGCAAGGGTTTAAGGGCCCGCTGTTTGAAGAGGACGAAATAGCTATTGGCAACCATATAATTTATTTTGTTTAATGGATATTTTTGCGCTCCAAAAAGAGATACGACCAATCAATACTTCAAAATTTACAATGTAATGGACGAATAAATTATACAAATTAGGAAGTATCCTACGCTCAACCCAGATCAACGACGACTGATGAATTTTTGTAACAATGATATTTTCAATGATTGACGGGCTCAGAAAGAGGGAGGAACCACGTCGATTCTTAACTTGAGATTAAAAGGTAATGGATTATTCTGCTGAGGTATCGGCATTTAGTATGCAAGCGTAATTTACCGGGGTATAATAGTAATAGCCTAATATCCATAATGTAAGAAAGGATTAAAATGAAAAAAGTCAACCGGATGCTAAGCGGAGTTTCTGGGTCCTATTTGGTACAGATTTTTCCACCCTAAACAGTAAATTAAGTTTCAAAGCCTTTAGAACAATGCTCCAACTTAAAGAATGGCTTCTGTTTTGAATATTTTTATATTGTAGCCCAATTCTAATAAACCTTATTTTCAATAAAAATTTTCCACTTTATTTCATTCCTGACCTTTCTCCCATTTATCCGACCTGCACTTGTGACTTTTCCAGATTTCCAGCTATCTAATTGATGCAGATATTGTGCATTCAAAAAACAAATGAAATTGTATCACCGGATACAATTTGAATTTTATGTAATTATATAACTAAGGTTTTTCGTTGTCGTTGAATATAAACACGTAATTGTGATCAACTATTAAGCAAAACCTGATTAATTTTAAGCATCTTTACCTTAATTTCGTAGAAGACTACCAGAAAATCTTTAACCAGCAGTGGGGTTCGCAAAATGTTTTTTTTCTGTTTATTTGGCTTTTCTCTGGTTTACATTAAAACGCGAAATTAAGCAAGAAACTAATTGGAAGCTTGGGAAGGGACTCGCAGCTGTGGTCGTTGTGTACAAGATACCAATTAGCCCGGCATTAGCACCACCGCAAAATCTTGGCGAAGAGTCCAGATATACATTCGCGAGGACTAGATACACTGAGCATACTATCCAGTCTCTTTTTACACCATTTTTGTTAAGATTTCTATTTGAAGTAAATGCATAAGCAATTTATGACCTTTTGCAGGCTTAATTCTTTAACTTTAATTAATAATAACGTTTCCACATATTTTCATACCCCTTTCAGGTTTTCTTCCTTAATTTCGAAGAACTAGACGCATTTTCGGCCCAGTGTCCATATTTAAAAAGTTTATAAATTGAACGTCTCTTTTATATGATAAACCAATTTATGACCTTTTACAGAATTAAATTCTATTTTTAAGTCTGTTTATTTCTGATTGAATTTACACAAACTTCTGATATTTATTACATTACAGTTAAACAATTCTTGGGACTTGCACTTGAATTTTTTGATGAATATCAATAGATTTTTCATAGAAGAAACGAAAATAATAATTCAATCGTAGCACGCTTTGGTAAAACAATGAACTAAGGTTAAACGTTTCCACATTTTAAGAACGAGAAATAACAAACTTTATTTCGTTCTGATTAAAGGGAATAAGATGCTGGAAACGATATGTCAAGAAAGATAATTTACTACCGGAACACACACTTTGTAATGATGTCACAGCTTACGAAATATTGAACTACCTCTGTTGTGGGGTACTACACTAATTGATGCAACTTCTTGCATGCAAGCTCTTGCACAGACTTCTTAGACATTATACAATAAGTGAATTTCCCACTATGCCTCTGGGATCAATCCAGTTACCAGCAAATGATGAACATGGATTCATAAAAAATATTGTTAAAAAGGAAAGAAAAAGTTTAGATATGTGTTTTTTCCATTTCAGAAACAGTGTTCATCGCGTATAATCTATTTTTTGTGTCCCCAGTTTATGGCTTATATTATTTCTCATATTTGGTTTGCATTTTGTTGGATTTTATTCGTTCTGCCACTAATTCTTACTTTTATCTTTCTCAATATACTAGGCCTAATTACTATAACTTTAATATAGTAAAAGTTTATTCTGAAATCAGAACTGCCGAAAAATTTGAACCATTGTGAACGCTGCTTATAGACGAGGCGTTAATGAGCAGCGGAATGTCGAATATTGGGCCTAAGTTGTAAGGATTCCTACATGTTGGGGCTCGTGGTCCTAACACTGTCGTGTGGCTTCTCCTTACGCAGCTTTTGACAATGCTGACAGAGGTGATTTACTAAAAATTACGAGAGTCGGCAACCAAGAATTAGGTCAAAATGCGGACGACTTTTGGGCGATTAAAAGATAGCATTCGAATTTCATCGTGTTTACCATCCCTACGGTCAACCATTTCATTTCAAGGTTAACATATTTGCTATAATTTCAAACGTAATCCAGGTCACGGAGTTTATTAGAACATTCAACTTATCTCTTATTAGAAAATAATACAGAATTCACATTCAGACAGTGACCGTGGTTCACGTGAGTCACTAAGATTTGATACAATTCGAAGTCGTGTCGAGGATTCAGATTTTCATTGCATACGAAATCATCTTTCTAAGTGGGTTGTATTTTCTATTCCACCCAAAGAAGAATATGAGCGTGAGGAAGACCTTGATTACGCTACTATACACAGAATCTCAAACAAAATGTGTTCCATAATGACTTATTTTGGTTAATACGTCTAAGAGAAATTTTAAATTCGAAAGAAAAATGAGACAGAAGATCACATCCATCACTATTATCAAAAGAAAAATCAGTTTTCGGTAAATAATAATTAAAAGTGCTTTGACTTGAAATTATATTGTGCTTATAGATAGATATAAATAATTTACTTAAAAGGACCGTTTTGATGATATTTTTACATTTTTTGTGAATAAATTTACAGTTATACATGTATACATATTGTATTGAGGACTATAAATAAGTTGGATGAATTAATGTTAAAATATTATATCTGTCCCTCTATTATTGAATTTATCCCATTACAACGAGTTGACAATGATGCAAATCAACATTTTGAATCTGGAAAGCTGTTTTGTATTTAAAACATAATAAATATTTCTATTAATGATAATGAATTTGGCCAAATATGAAAATTATGATAAGGATTTCCAATAAATATCCGCTGTACACATCATAGGGTATTTTTATTAAAATCCTCGTTTGAAAATTTTATTTTATTTATTATACAAATAGCTTATTTAATTAAATGCAAAGTTAGGGACGCAAAAAGATAATTACTTCACCACTCCTTAATCATTTTCTGTGAGTATATTTTTATTCTAGTCATAAAATAATTTTTCTTTTAAACAATTTTTGAAGGTTATCATTTCTCGCCGCAATAAGAAAGAACAATTGAACAAATTGTGCAAATTTAATAATTATGGATGAAATATTACATAGTTTCTTGTAGAATTCTATTTATTTTAATAAAAATTATGGCAAATGTTCCAGACATGACGAAATTTGTTTTGAGTGTTGTGTTAGCTCAAATTAAAATTAAGTTAACTTCTTCAATCAGTCTCCAACATAATATCTTTTCTTTTAAGTCCTATTAACTACAACGAAATTCGTGTTACAGGTTACATTAAGGTGTTGCCAAGTGCGATATATATATTCGCATAATTAGTCGCAAGAGTTGGTAGGCTTCAAAATTTTAAATATTTTTGTAAGTTTATCGAGTATAGAAAGTCGGTGAAGTTATTATTTTTCGTATTTAAGTCATTGCCTTATAAATTTCCATTAGTGTGTGGATATAACGAGTTTAATCATAGATCTTGGATTTTAAGATGATACTTAGCGTTTAATATTATTAATATTCCTTACTTTAACATACGGTAGGATTAAAATTATTATAGCAAATATCTAACTCTAAATGAAAAAAAACTTTAATCAAACTAGAATTTCTTCTTTTTTTTTCAGGTAAGGAAACAGCAAGTGTTCTCAAAGTCTTGGACTTCCCCCAACTTTTCGTATTCACCCTGCTCTGATATAATTATTCAGCGTCAAAGGTATGTAGTGTAGAGTCTTCAGTGTGACGTAGGGAAGCAATGCGAAAAATGCAGTACTTCATACATGGACATTCTTTACATCTACCTATAAGTAGCACAGAACGAAAATTTCATTCAACCTTAATGACGTCTGATTATAATTTATGTAAGTGTACATTTAATAATATGTGTGTATTAAATACACTTTAAAATATCTCAGAATACACTATTTGTAATTGTATCCACGAATATAATGATGATATAGAAACCAAATCTTCAAGAATTTCAGTCCACCAATAGAAGCATTTTCTGGTATCGTATTAATTTATATTGACTACCCTAAACAAAGAAAAAATAATTTTTATGAAACATTAATTAATACACGATGAAGTTCTAGCTAGTTTACTGGTAGACCCTCGTCAGTTGATAATTATTAATATATTAAAATTATTACTTTTGTGCCAGGTCGTAAATACTATTAATGATAAATAAGTAAATACGTTGTTTTCTGCATTTATCTATACTTTCCAAGGGCGAATTGAAAGAAAAAACAAATAAATGGTTGGATTTATATGTGTATTTAGGTTTTCTCTTAAATTTTGATTACATGGATAAACTGTAATTTGAAATCTCACCGTTTTCTTGATATATCTGAGAACATGTATATTATTATTTACTTATGATAAGAACGATTTTATATCTGTATGTATAAAATTCCTGCGTGTGTGCGTTCATAATTCTTCATCTCCTCTTAAACGGACTGAATGATTTTGACAAATTATTTGTTGTTATATTAATTGGGTCACTTGGATTGTTCTTAACTATAGTTGGACCCGTCCGGTGGTACTGTTGTCGATATTCAGAATTTTGTTTTTAGTTTGCCGACCTCCTGTGGTGCAGTGGTTAGCGTTGCTGCCTCGCATCACGGAGGTCACGGCTTAGTATCCGGCATGGGCATGGATGTTGTGTGTGTGTTTTTGCATTGACAAAACTACAGAAAAATGAGTTCACGAGTTCACCTACCGTAGTCACCAATAACCATAGTAGATGACGCGACTCTAAATGAAGACAAAAAACTTTATGTATATTTTTTGGATTTTTTATATAAAAAATAGCATGTAACACTAAATTTTCATAATGACCGTTTGAATAAACTGTAGTATTTGGCTTAAGCATTAATACATGTGCAAGTACATTACGTTGTAGCTCGCCATTGTTCGAAATATCGATTTTCGGTTACTGAGTTCTTATATTTTCGGTGTAGTGTAATTGAGAGCATACCAAGGGTATTATTTATTGATTTTAACAAATGAAGTGTGTAAATGTGAAAAGATTTATACACCTAAATAATAATAAAAAAAATTCAGTGTTCGTTTGTGCGACTTTGATGAGTCTTTGTGCGAAGAGGTAAATTTACAAGGCTAATAAGTGAATTTGGTCGAGAAGACTGGGATTAAGACTGTTGGAGCGTCGATACGCTGACCACGTGTCACTCCAAATTCGGAATGTGTCTTGCAAGATGAGAGTCCGCAGTCGACTCGGTAGGCCCAGACCCTCAATGGGCTGTAGAGTCATGGACAAAAAAAGAAAAAAAAATGAATTATCAGTGTAGGACGGGTAGATACTAGGAAATATATTTACAAAGCCAAGGAAAGCATTAATAAGGGAAATATTTACAAAATTAGGGGAAACATTAATGAGGTTCGGTGAAGGAATCTTATCTACTGGTCTCTAGATACCATTTCTAAACGTCAGAGATTGGAAACCCGACAACGTACCTCTTTGTAAGGTGGCGTCTCCTCTCCGCCAGCGTCTCTGTAAGACGTCCGTCCTCTTCAGCGTCGACTTTTGACCTCCTTCATTTACATCTGGGACCTAGCATTGGTTCCCGTCCGTCTTCAAGTTCTGACAGCCGGAAGATGCTCTATACAGCCTCACTGCTGTGATCTTATACAATCGATTTGTCTTGTAACCATGGCCGAGGCGACCACGTGGTATTTCAAATTTGGTTGTTTTCGTGGGTCTCTTTCTTTCCCACGCCTGCTATTTGCGGAAGAAAACGCTGGTACGTGAAGCCGGCTCAAGATTTCCAACTCTTGACAATTGTACATTATTACCAAATAATAAAATCCTAATTATCGCGCTATGTCTGACAAAGCCGGGCACCTAGTTAGATCTGTAAAAGTAGAACTAATAATGCGCAAACATAAACTACTATACGCTCTCTTTACTTGATAGAAAAATGCATCAATTTATGATAAGAATTCTTCCTGTCTAATAATATTTATATTACCTTTTCAGATTTGTTTTACTTTAATGATAGCGATAAATTCCATAGCACACATTGTATGGGTAAAATTTCAGAAGAACTTTGTGTATAAGTTTTGCCTTCCCTGGTAGCCACAGTTGTTTCTTCTGTAGACCTCCCGAAGAGCTCCGAGCCCAGAAATCGATGCACGTGTGTTGTTTATCACTCCTCCACGTGTTGAGTCTCCCTAGGTTGAGAGATTGCAATCAAGTAGCTACATGGTTGCAGGTAATTGTTGTGGTACAGATTAATAGTGTGCTGCCGTACTTAGAAGTATTCTTGTAATTTCAAAGCGAAAATTGGTGATATTTTTTTGGGTTATTTAAAGTCGCATCAACAATAACTGGTTATTAGCGTCTGCACCGTACATTAAATTCTTTTACATTTATTTTACTTTATAAATTTATCATTTTAAAGAACTTGACTATACCACATTGATGTTTCGGGGCGTAGTCCATCTTGTTGAGCTTCCAAATATGCTTTTCCTTTCTTGATGGAATTTGCTGTATTCATAGACTATATGTTTTATGGTAATCATGGTGTTAGAACATCAAAGTAACATTACTCGAAGTGTTGGAGAGACGAAATTTCCATTTCCCTCGTGCAGGATTGTTACATTTTCTAAGCTCTCGAGCAAGCCTGTAACGTAAGTCTGAACTGAACAACTCGTAAACAAAAATCTGAAGTTAAGTGTATTATAATTTGTCACCGTAGATAATCTCTATTGATCGTAGAATCGCTTTGTTTTACTTCATAATCAACAATATTATTTATATTTTTTTAAATTTTAAGTTATTATGTTGTTCTTTCTCATTTTTTGTAATTGAAATACTCGACACTTGTTGACTTTACTCAGTATAATTTTATTACATTTCATGGGTCTACCGCAGGGAAAATTAGCCATTTGTATATTAAACAAAGCAGACAATAGATGTAACCAATTATTAAAGCCACTACTATGAAGAAGGGGGTGGGGTTATTTTAATATTTATTATTTAACTATGTTAATGAAGGGTTCCACCTTTCAATTAATCATTTATTTTGATGATTTTTATAGGTTTTATTTGGAAAGAAAGAAATAATACTAGTATTAAGAAATTTACAGTTACTAAATATACTAAGCTGCATACTAGCAAAATAAGTGGTTGCCGTAGCCGCGGAATCTCGGGTTGCATATAAGTTTAGTTAATTTCGAAACTGTCGATTTTACAATTGGCCTGGATAGGAAGGAGTGCTAATTAAATTTATTGTTTTCTGTGTGATACTGGTTGTAGCGGCGGTGCGAATAACTGGACGGATTTGTATTAATTGCGGCGAGATGAGTTCGTCGGCCATGCCACGACATCTGCTGAAATCGACCTCGTAAGGACCTCTTCAATAGGACGTACGAGTCGTGTACCTTTCTGGTAGATGTTCATAAACGATGCTTCTCAGCTCATAGTGACTCCTTGGCTTGCTGTCGGTAGCCTCCAGCCTCTAGCAGTACCGTAATTCGGCATTGTCCTAGGGGCAATCCTTCGTACCCAAACGGCATAAAAAATTATTTTACACAAAATAACGCGAACACCTTGAATTTGCTAATGATATGTTTAATTTATTCTAACAGATAATGCTAATGTAATTTAGTTTAGTACAGCGTTCATGACACTACCATTCCGGAGACAGAATCAGTGCATCTGTATCGTTACGTCTGATAGGTCCACGTTTTTATTACTAAGAATTCTTGACTCATTTTCTAAATCTGAAACAATTTTCCAGCATTTTGGAAAATAATGTTTTGCTTAGTTTCGACAATTACAATCGTTTTAGCATACTTTCTAATTGGTATTGCAATTTAATTTGTCATTCGAGTAAATATTTTTCCTGAATGTTAAAAATAGTGTATTATAGAATTATAGCCCTAGCGCAATTAATACGTTTAAACGTTTTTGCTTTTTTAAAAATAAGAGATTTTCGTCAAATTCGAAGGTGGTGAAGTACGTACGTTGAAGTTTTGAGTTTTAGCGAGGACCGCGCTCTCTAGCCCAGATTTTCATTTGGCCGTCCGCTGCTGCAAATTTCACTGGCAATGTGATTTACCTTCCAGCGATGCGCGCTGATTGAATGTCGCCTCGGTCCGACTGCCAGAAAAGTTATGATAGCTTGGTCTACTCCGTACTAAGAAAACAACGCTTGAACATTATGATATTTTGTCCCGACATTAGCACTGATACTAGTCACAGAAGTGTCAGATGATGCAGATTATAAATACTTTACAAGAAATACGTTTCGAACAATCTGTACGCGCTTATTCGTTTTTATTAAATGGTAGGCATATTTTTAAAAAGACCTAGTTGCCTTTAAAACCATTACTTACTTCTCGACCCAATTACGACAGATTCATATTTTAAAACTATTTATGTTAGAAGCTTTTTGTTTTCTTTAAATCAACTTAATTTGTAAAGTATGTACATACATTTTTAATTTATGGAGTAAATCATCTTTCTTATTGAAAATCAAAGTCACAAAAAATATCACGTTTTTTTTAAAAAAAACAATAAATCACATTTTAGAGTTGAATATAGTTTAAAGAAAGTGATGGCTTCTGAAAGAAAGGAATTAAAACTATTGAAGGGCACAAAGTGTTAAATTTATGTTAATAGGATGGACAAGTATGGAAAGGGTTTACTAAATTTTTACCGCCTCATTATTAACGGGCTGCAAGGGTACTGCATTAAACTGTAGGGTGTCAATGAAAGACGCTTCAAACTTATGTAAATCATTAATTTTACCCTGTTTCTTTTGATGATATTTATAGTTGCTAATTTAAACAAATACATTGTCCTGATCAAGGAATATGGTATATCTGTCGAATAGTAGGATAATTTTTGGTGGTTTAGTGACCAATTTACCTACAAACCTCTTTACAACGTCTATGCATGTTATTAGACGCTGATAATATACTAATGTTCGCATGCAAGTAACTGTCAAATACATCAAGTATGAAAGGTAAGGTTATAAAAACTGATGAGATAATTTGTATCCATGAAAATAATGTTTAGTTTTCACGAGGCAACTCAAAGCTAATATTAAGTTTCCAGTTGAAAAACAATCTCCTTTTTTTAAGTGGGGAGAGAGTGTTATAGATTAAAAGAAGGTGATCCGGGAACAGACAACTCCCCTTTAGTAGCATAGGAAGGGAATTGAAAAGGGGGGATTTAGAGGGCTATAGTTTAAGGATCACCTAAAAGAATCAGGGGAAAGCCGCAGAAAACCTGCCTTCCAAATGACGGGAGATGAGTTCGTTAACTAAACTCAAAACTTCCAATAATTATAATTTGGACTACAACAATTAAAAATTCCCAAAGTAGGACGTATTTCTAAAATTATACATGTAAATCGAAACTTAACAAATTTTAAGAAATATATCAACACAGTAAACTTACCCGTCATACACAATGTATCTAAACATTATGATTAAAATTTCAAATAAATACGTCAATTTTTGATCGATAGGACAAACAGAACGGCCTTTAAAAATCACCTGAAAGAACATGTATCTGATTTATAACAGCCTCTTGACATACATTTTGTTTTCAGTACACATGTGAGCTAAAATTACCCCAGCTGTGGTTGGAATAATGTAAAAATATTAGTTCCTGAAATAACATGTGAAGCGTGTTTTTTGTCTGAAATGTTACTTATTGAATCTAATGGTTCACCCATTAATGGTAAAAACCTATACAAATAATCTCGGCAAAGTTTACGGAAACCTCTTTGTTCTCCTCATGTGTATAAGTTTGTTGTGTCAGTGATGTAGTCCACGAAATTGTGGAAGAAACGGCATGTTTTAGAAATTGTTACTGTACCATAGTGTAAGTAATTTTTCATTATAATTAATTCTTAAATTACTCCTGGGCATAATAGTATATATATAACAATTAATAAGGACACGGAGAAGGGAATGCTGCGATCCTCAGCAAACTCGTCTCCCGTCATTCGGAAGGGCGTGAGAATAGTACCCAATGCCCGACCTACCTGATACAGGTTTTCTAGGGCTTTCCCTTCATCTCTTTAGGTGAAATACCGGGTAGGATCCTTAAACCACAGCCCGTGGGCCCTAGTCAACCCTTGGCTACCTTGCTCTACATTCTGCATGCCCCCTTTTCAATTATCTTGCTATGCTATTAATGCTGTTTCAGGATCACCCTCATGTAGCCTGCTAACCCCCCCTCCCAAAAAAAGGACAGGAAAGAGAGATAGAAAGTAGGTGGTCGTCATTTGAAATGTTTTCCTTTCATTCTAATGAAGGGGGCGGTGCCTCCGAAAATTTAAGAACTACAAAACCTACATGGCGCCTGTCATCTGTAAACCTCGGGTAACTTTCTACCTCTCTTTCATGTCTTTATTAATTGTTTTAATTAACCGGCCAATGTCATATTCTGACGCACATATATATATATATATATATATTTGATTTATTTGTCTGTTTTACGTTCATTTGGGCGAGATATTGCACATTATCAGCACCTGATGAGGTTCACAATCGTGGATGATACGTACTTCTGAGTGTTATTGTTAATTTTTCTTTGTAAATTGGTCATTATATAATCAAAAACTATTGTTTATAGGACACACACAGTCATTCTACAATGGTATATCATCATTAAGTTGACTGGCAAATAATACTTTCGGCTGCGTATTTTTGAACTTATTTCGTTGATTCTGATTTAATCTTAAGATTACCAATATAATCTTAATTTAATAAATTAGTCGTATGTGTGATGACGTGTCGTCATTTTGCATCGATTTGATTGCTTTTATTTCAATAGTCTTCATTGATTATCAATGCAAAGTTTGAAAATAGACGGTGAAATGTGAATAGCTCTTCGTAACTTAGTTCTAGAAGAAATTGAGTCTAGCACCTCCAGCGAAGCACAGCTTTTGTGAAGTTGTGAGAAGACGTCTCGCAAAGTTTATCAATGGCTCTGGAAGGGTCTTGTTGATGGATATTTCATGTCGGGCGCGAGGGAACTCATTTGCATAACCGCACCGTGTAGCAATATATTTCGTTCAGTAATCAGGCAGAGTAGCGCCGAGGGAGGGGGCACGGGGCACGCCCTAACAGAAAGCGAAGCGAAAATAGTTCCAGCACGCGAATTAATCTCTGTTATGGACAGCGGGGCAGGTCAGGCAGCAGTTGCCCGTGATTGGATTGGATCATCGCCTCCAAATTGCAGCAGCATCTGGCGCTTTTGTTCCGCGTGCAACAGTCGCGGCGCAATCAACACGCGCGAGATCAGCCAGCTCGGTACGTGTTCAGAATTAATGGCTTCCAAGGGGCAGACTCATTGTTGGTGCATTACCCATCTGAATCGCTACGAAGAGAAAAATGTGTCCACAAACATGCTTGAGCCGTGTATGAGTATTTGATATCCTGTCGGATTTTCTGTTGCGATTCTTTCGAAGCATAGCAAAAGCTTTGCGAAATTGGAATAGATTACAAACTAAGATTAATTTAAAAATCTTGAATTTAAAACTATCTGTTCTTTAGATCAGCCATGTTGAATTGCATACTTGTGCAATTTCCGTTTTTTGAACGCTAGTTTATTGAACCGAGTTTATGTTTTATATATTTCTTAGATACGCACTCTTGCTTGTTCTTCTCCCTCATTGCGCTCAAATTAATTCCCACTTATTGTTGAGCACTGTTATAGTGCACATTAAAAAATTAGATACAAAAAGATTTTATTAAGATTACCACATCATATCACCAACGTAAGAAATAAAAATTATAAAATTCATGGAAGTAATCAATTATATCAATCACGAACAATCGAAATAGAAATATTGTAACTGAAAACTGGAGGTTAAGTTGGTTAAAAATATTTTATATTTAAATTTTCAGTATGTATTATTTTATTGATTAAAGACTTATTTACGAAACATTTAAATGGATTACAGTTATGTTATTTTCAATTCATGAAAATTACAACAATTATGTATTGCACATGATTCAGCGACTGAGAAGCATCTGCAAACAGGGCTGAATGGCCCATTAAAGAAATAATGAAAATATCAGCTCTGTACCGGGATACTTTAGTGAAAATTTAGTATCTGATTTCAATGCCTTGTGGCGTCGGCTGGTTTGACGGCGAGGATGACCCCGGCAGGTTTCAACCAGCTGGATGATGATGGATTTTAGAAGTATCTACGTACCTACATGCGATCTTAGGTTTGCCTCTCTGGTGTTTTTAAGTTGCAGTTGACTGATCTTTTCAGTTTAATATCTGCGGATCGCTTTACGCCTTTAATAGACAGTATCATCGCTTTCTCAATTTGCTGTTTCCTAATAGGGTGACACTCACAAGCTTATGGATTTTCTCTATCGTGCTTAAGCCTGAACTGGCAAGGGCAAGTATGAAATCCAAACTCTCTAAGTTTTCGTTCGTCGGATTTCCTTCCCACGCAAACTGCCGAGAATCGGTTTTTTAAAATCAAAATTACAAGATACTCTTTGTATATAAATTGATTTAAATTGCATTCCCAAATGTCAAATAATCTAGAATTGATGTAATTTTATAATAGTATTAAGTTAAAGGCAGTGTTAATATATATAAGGTGTTAATAAATAATAACTACTAGATATGATTATTTTCTCAAAATAATAAATTTGAATATATGTGGGTGGCTGTCAATCGTAAAACTAATGCACGGAATATTACAAAGTGAACCGAACACATTATCAGCCTATTGATCTCGGCTTTTATAATTGTTGGTGAACGTCGTTAAGTGGATTTGGGGATTGGAAAACTCGCACAAAATAAAATCTTCAAACTTGTGAGTCATGTCTCTGATCTATCACGTTGACGTGGAAATGTTAGAATGGTTGATATACCGAAGACTTAAAGAGCAATATCGCGGGTAATTTTTGGCTGGCTGCCACTCGTCCCCGCTCTATCGACTCTGGGTTGGAATTGAATTTACACTAGAGATTTATTTACTGCGTGTGCCCCACAGCGGCAACCGATAAAATGACAGGTTTAAACAAACAAACAAAAAGGTCGTTTCCCAACAAGCAAACCGATACTTCATGAAGCCTCACGTTGAAATATTCAGCGGAATTGAATGTAGACATATATCGTAACTGCTTTGATTCAGGTAAGGAGGAGAAAAAGTTACAGGAGCACCATGATGAAAAATTTTAAAAGCTTCTGCTTTTAGCCCATAAAATCAAATAATGAACTTCGTCTAGTAGCCGTAGATCCTATGATAAGATAATCTGCAGATCTATTGAAACATTGTGTAATGAGATTTCTGACATTGCTCACTATCGGATGTGTGGAACGGAGTCAACATTCTATGAAATCACTGTTTGAACCGCTCAATACGCTGAGGTGAAAACTGCATTTACGAGTATACGAGGAGAATTCAATCGACCTAAATAAGTTTCTAAATCAGGAATCATGGAATGAGTGTAAAATGATGCGATCGCTGTCTCGGTCTTAAGAACAAAATTTGAGGACTATCTTGCATTCTTGAAAATTTGCTTCGAAAAGTCTGCAGACATTTCTGATTATCTCTTTTCAAGTTTAATGCCCCCCTATTTAGTCTCCTTACCTTATTGAGATGAAATCTTTAACTTGACGTTTTAAGACTGGTTAGTTATGTTTTCAGTGCAGTCAACATTCAAAAGGAAATTATATACTAGCCGCACGAAATGAATACTGATGGATCATGGTTGTTATTCATTCACAAAATATAATCGGAAAATCGGAAACATGATTTTAGTCAAGATTGTTAGGTATAAATTTTTAATCATTATAATTTAATATATTTCAAGTTAGTTTCAAACACTAACTGAATAATTGACCAGGGGTTTTAAACCCATATTTAATGTTAGCTATGGTTATGTTATTCACCTGAGTGGTTTGAATACGCGTCATGAAAATGGAAAAATTTTTTTTCTCATTTAATGATAATTATTATGATTATAAGACACATGAATACAGAATTTTTCATCACACATTCTTAATTACGGAGATACAGAGGTTGGACAATATAATATGAGCATCTGTATTTACACAATATTTATTGTTTAGTAATGAGTTGGACCACCATTTACTTTCGAACAGCTGCAATTCGCCGCGGAATAGATTTGTAGTGTGTCTGAATAGTTTCCAACGGAATATCCTCCCACTCTGTAGCAAAACGTCCGCCATTTGCCGCAACGATGTTTGAGGTGGATATCTGCTCCTCTGTCTCTGCTCTAAAACTCCTCATAACGGTTCAATGATGATGATGATGCAACCCAATTTTGTCAAACTATGACGTCACACCTCGTTATCAACTCCAAATTAATTTCCTTTTTTCCCATCAAAATTTTCACACGGTCTTGGAGACCAAGCGCATACAATTACACTTTTAGTAACTCAACATTTACTTTAAGATAAACTAAGCCAAAATAAAAATATTATGCCAATTTATCAGTAAAAAATATTAATATTTATTTATCTAAGACCTCTTCATCGTTTAAAATTTAAAATTTACATTACGTAGCCCACAAATATTGAATAAACTTTGCAGAGTTTTAAAATAAATAATAATAATTGTTTGGTTACAAATTAGTTGTTTGTTAATTGTAATTGATGATTATTTCATGTTACTGATATTATGAATAAAAGTATATAAATAATGAAACAACATGCAAATATTTTAACAGATCGTCAGAAATAAAGCAAGTAATATATAATTGTTGTTCGTGTGGTTTACAGTCCTAAGACTGGTATGATGCAAACATCCATCCTAACCTACAATGCGCAAGCCTTTTTATTTGCTTATAACTACTAAAGCACAAATCCTCCCTAATTTCCTTACTCCATATTATCTTCTTATCCCCCACACTTCCCTCTAATGCTAATTTTACAAGACCCTCGTGTCTTAAAACGTGGCCTATTAATCTATCCCTTCTCTTAGTCAACGTCCTCCATATTTTTTTCCCTATTCTGTTTAGAACTTCCTCGTTTGTGATTCTATCCACCCATCTGATTTTCAGCATTCGCCTATAGAACCACATTTAAAAGGCTTCTATTATTTTCCTTTCCGCAACTCTTATCGTCCATTGCCTGTCCTACTTTTTGTCTAATATACTTCTATCATCCCTAGTTATTACGCTTCCCAAGTAGCACAATTCCTTAATTTCCGTCAAAATATCCCTTCCCTATCTAACACCCGTTTTTATTCCACTCTTTCCCAACTACACTCCATTACCTTCATTTTCCCTCTATTAATCCTCATATTGAACTCTTTCTCCAGGACTCCGTTCATGCCATTTATTATGGTTTCCAAGTCTTCTTCTGACTCCCCTAATACTACAATATCGTCGGCAAATCGTAATGTTTTTATTTCTTCTCCTTGCAGTATGATTCCTTTTCCATATTCCGTTTTAACCTCATTCATAGATTGTTCTATATATAAGTTAAACAGCATATGCGACAGACTGCATCCTTGGCTTACTGCTTTCTTCATTACGGCTTTCTTTTCTTGATCTTCTATTCTAATTACTGCTGCCTGTCTTCTGTACAGCTTCCTTTCTCGATATTTTATTCCAGTGCTCTTCAAAATTAATAATAGTGTGTTTCAGTTCACATTGTCAAACGCGTTTCTAAATCAACAAATGCCATAAACATAGACCGGTTTTTTCTTATCCTGTCTTCTAAAATTATTCGCAGTCTATTATATATAATATGTAATTAGATACTAATATATATATATATATATATACATATATATATGTAATTAGATACCAATAAAATCGTGTTGGCCAAGATATAAGTATCGAATTAATTCATTTTCCGTGCACACATCTATTCGAAATATATATTACAGTAAAGAACTTCTGTTGAGCAAAATAATAATTCGTTTAATCATGTTCAGCGTTTGGAAGTTGTCGCCAACCGAGGTTATTTATTCCCAAAAGTAGGTGGCAGTACAGCGAATGATTCCAGTTACAATGCGACTGGATTTGGGCGGCTGAGTTTTCCATCATCCTGTCCACAGCTGTAGCTTGTCTTCATTGTCATTCAGGGTAAAAACTACCCCGTGTCAGAGAGTTATGTGCAGCCAAAGGGGAGAGGCGCTTCGTCTTCCTGTCCTTCCCTGGCACGGGATTTTACTCCTTCCATAAAAATGTTCTCAACCACGCGTGCGCCGCTGAATACGCAATCGTAACAATCTTCAAACCATCACATTACGCTTTAATAATATTAAGCTAATCATTTATTTCGTTCGCTACTTATAATAAGTCAGATATCATTTCCATACATTATAAAAATAGCGTTGTAGTACTTCATTTATATTTTCCAAATTCCCCAAAATTCTGTCACTTTCTCTCTTAAGCTGTCATGACTGTGTGGGAATCCATTTTTTAGGATAACACAGGCAGTATGATAGCTTAAGTAATAAAAATTTACAATAGTTATTTCAGACATTTGTATTTAATTATATTGGCAGAAAATAACTGACGGAAACTTTAAACACAAGCTGGTCGGGTTGCAAAATGGAATTACCTTTTTGCATACTGAAACATCCAAATTTCGTTAGTGAGGAGAGACTTGGCCGCGTAAATCTCTTCCTTCCAAGCCCAGGGAATATTCTATACTAACACTAAACGTTTTGCTATTAATTTCTAAATAATCTGACTATGCTTAAGATATAACATACTGTATAAATAAAAAAGATTTAAGATGAAATTACATAATGACTGTAGGTAATATAATATTTTTCAAATGAATATTCTCAATTACGAATACTTTTCCTACTTATACGTTCCACCCTTCAAGGGTTTTTAAATATATAAAGCATAACAATCCTCCCGATTGTGTAATGGAGCAGAAACAGATGGATTTATAACAAGTTGTTCATGTCACTGTAGAAAACACCACCTTCCAATATCACTCCAGCATATTTCATGGCGTTAGGGGTTGGTAAATAGATATGAAGATAGAATCTGCTTTGCTTAGGGGAAGTAAAGGAATAACTTTGACGTAGTTTAATTAATCAATTTACGCCATTTTAATGAAGCACCGATCTATAAAATCCAAGATTGATGGTCCTGTACGAAAGGCTGATGGCATCTTGATGCTGCGATAGTTGACAAAGAGTCTCGTTTGAAGATAACTCTGGACTAAAGTTGTTCGCACTGAGAGCGAGATCAGAATGGAACTTGGAATTGTCTGTTCTCTCTGTTTGCCGGAAGAACTGTTATTAAATTCTTCTATTTCCAACTATTGACCATACATTGCATTCATTTTGTAATGTTATTTTTATTGAATGTCTTTTTGTAAAAATCTCTTTTAACAATGTAAAGGGACTTCTCGTCCGAAAAACAAACCGGCTCAAAGTAGCAATGTGCCACTTTTAATCGTCCAAAGCGCCACGGTTTGGCCACCTCTGTATTACAGTGTGATGTTTTGAATGAATATACCAGGCGAATGAGTCAGAAATATATTTCAATTGAATAAAAAAAGATAACGCATTACTGAACTCTTCAAGTGCAAATATTTTCTTTTTATAAATCTGAGCGTCTAAAAATACAAAGCCAAGATTTTGCAAACATAATTATTATAATATAATTCTGAGAAAATTCATTGAACATTACAGACATTTGTCATGAAAATTTCTCCTTTAACCTTCACAACATAATTTTTAAGTAATGTTGAATACGGTTTCGCAGCTGTATTATAATTATCATGTCTGTTTTTTAATTTTTAAATTATAAAAAAAATTAATTAGTCATGAATAAGTTCCGTAGAAAGAAACGAAACGTTGGGTTAGTTTTATTAATTTTTTAAAATAAACTTTGGTTGGCACTTTCATTTATTTCAATGAAGTTAAATAAATATAGCTATTAATATTATGATGTTATATAATTTCAAAATAAAAAAAAGTTTTGTAATATAATTGTAATAATGAATTTGAGTGGGTTGAAGAAGAGGACCAAGCATCAATTTATAATAAATTTAGGTCAACAAGTACGGTTTCATAACAAACGAAAATTGTGAGGTTCTAAAAGGGAAATTGAAAACGTATGAATAACCAACAATTTATAGAAGTCATTGACTGCAGCATACCTTTTTCAAGTAGCCACTTGATAGTACGTAATTTTTGAAAGCCGCCGCAAGTCGTTAGCGCTATTGGCAGTGGTTTTAACATCACTACACGAATGGACTTTTGAACCTAAAACATCGTATTTCAGAGGCTGTTCTCACTAAATATTTCCGGAGAAAAGCTCACCTCTGAAAAGGGCCCTGAATGACCCCTGCCGCTGAGCTCGTTATAAAAAGGCTTCATCTGATGATTTGCTTGTTATGAGAGATCTTTAAGGAACTGTATGGTCAGCTAACGAGGAGCTCAATTTATCTTACACGAGTGACCTCATACACTTGTCGTTTAAGTTGATTATTGGTATTGAATTTTCTTGATACGTCTGTTGATTTTACCAATGTAATTGGTAATCTCCGTTTTATCAGGTGATGAAATAAACACTATTAAGCAATTTAAAAATTACTATTAAAGAACAGAAGAAATTCTTTCAATAAAGCTCAGCCATGAAGTATATGAAATTGAATTAGAGACTCAGAATTAATTATATTTCGAGTTGATGATATGTTTGAAAACAAGAGAATGATTGTAGAAACGTTTTTCGGGTTTCCAACCGGGTAGTCTCAGTAAACAGCCTGGAAGATGACGGAGTTGCTATCTGTCGAAACGTCGCTGTTTACTGAGACTACCCGGTTGGAAACCCGAGAAACGTTTCTACATATTCTTCACCGGGAAAGCCTTCGTTCTTTAAGAGAATGATTGTTATCATGAAGTTTGATATTGAACATATGTTCAATAATTTGGGAATTTATTGAACTTTTACTTTGCCCTCGTAACATGAATTCGAAACCTTCATTTTATTAGCAAAATGTTAAGATTTTAGTTGTTGATTCTAAATAATATTCCAGAATTTTATTCGAAATACACACACACACACACACACATATATATATATATATATATATATATATATATATATATATGTGTGTGTGTGTGTGTGTTTGTCTTGACCATCTCTTTATTTTACAATATGTACCGACGAAGGAAATACCATCAATAATAAATAGTCGTTTATTACAATCTTACTCCTGATTGTAAGTCTGTTTTTAATTGTATTGTATTTATTATGGGCAATTGTTCCGCACTGAAAGCAACGTATAAACCGATACTAATGAACAATACCTATGATTCCTTCTTCTTGGACTGTTGGACTGACTACTTTGATTTTGGTTTCGTCGCCTGGTTTGTGGGTTGTTGAATTATCTGACAACACGATTTATAAAAACTTTGAGTGGTATTTATTTATTTTTACCTTATAAGACTACATTTTTACCTAATTGTAGTTAATTGATTTGTACGGAGTTACAGCTGCAGTCATCTTCAATGTATTTTAGCGCACATCTCGGTTTATATAAATTACATATATATATATATATATAAAACACGTTGAGTGTGTGCCGGTAAAACTGCGTCGTTACCCCAATTAGTTAATTATTATGTTATCTTTTAATTCTTAATTTTACCTCGGAAATAATTTTGTGATAACTATGTTTCTGGAACAAGCATGGTCAGGAACAGGTAAAATTCTAGGAAGAGGCTTTCATCTAAAGATAGAGCAGTTCCCGGAAACTCAGCAGCTAACCAGGAAACGTTTACCATATTTTTCTGGAGGGATGCTGAGTCCGGTCTCCGCCAGTCAGTGGAGCCGTAATAAAGAAGGGATAGGGAAAGTGACTGGCAGAAATTTTGGAGAACTTAAGATAGTGCTTACTTGGCGGGTTCTTGGTGGTGACTGAATGGAAAGGGATTCAGCGGAAGAAAAGCAGAAACTACGTGGAGAATGACCCAATTGTTCCTCCAATTCCTTGGGCAGCTATCCTGGTAAGCCGTCGAAACTTTCGTTCCTAGAAGTATTGCCACTATAAGTTTGATTTTTTTTACCTTTTGATAAAAATTCCTATTTTATTTCATGCGAGTTCTCACCGTAAATACGGTAACTCTGGGAAGAAGACCATCATGTTAAGTAGCCGGAAAATTAGGTTTTAAATTTAATAATGTATTTCTTTTGTAAATATTTTTTCTTGTAATTTTTTAATAAATATTAAAATTTTAATTTTTTATTGATTTTTATTTAATTAAACATGTGGTGTGCCATAGTATACTAGGGCTTTTCAATAGATTTTTTTGGATTAGAGCTATTTATATCTACTTCTGAGGCGTCATGGTCAGATAAAATTCTTTCAATCATGAGTCAACCTATCCATATTTAAAAGATATCAGTCTTTTCCAGTAATCTGGAATGTAATATATTTTATTTTAGTACATCTCAAATGGACATTTCTCCTCACTTTCACCATTTTCAAACGATTTGCAAGGGTGGAAGTGACCTGTGGAAATCTGGCTTCCCGGACTGCATTAATGCACGGACGAGGATCCTGTCCCGGAGCGTTTGTTATATCGTGCCACATGACAGACGGTTCCTGGATGTAATAAATACATTTCTGCTGACACCTGTTCGGGACTTGGGAAGTGATTAATTTCCTTCGAAACTACGTGCAAACTCACGGCTTCAAATTCGCAAGCACAGCACAAACAGCCACTCCAGCATGAAATTTGTCCTTGTCTCTCTCCCCTTTTTTGTGACCAATATGGACCCCGTCAATCAGAGCTGGAATTGTGTTAATGGCCGGCAGTAAACAAAACGCAACATTTGCCCCTCACAAAGGGCTTCGGCTGCCGTACTTTACAATTGAACGCTTTCTCATTTATAGCCAGCGGGCACTGCTTTCGCCCCCGTGTTTTTGGTTTTTATCCGCCTCGAGGCTTTAACGCAGCGGTGCGTGTGGAATTTATGTGGCATAGTGGTTAAATGCAGTGGCAAATATTCTTTAAATATTTCATGAAAAGTTTGCACTTAGCGTAATAAAATGCGACAAGCCGGTTAAATAAATTGCAGGCCCCTTTATTGCAACAAAAAAAATGTGAAGAATTACGGCAGGCATCAGGTGACATTCTGCTCCTATAAAAATTTTGTCGAACTTTAACTTGACCGTACTATTAGATTATTATTGATGGTTTAGCAGGAGCATAGCCCGGGCACGATCGGAGAATTAAGTACACTAGCTCAGATTTATTATTATGGAACGGAATATGAGCCCGACTTCGTAAAACAGATGGTTAGGAACATAACTTTTTCTTATTTTCCATGCATACACGGAATATGAGTGGAAAAGTAGCAGTAAGTTATATAAATTAATCTTTTATTGAGAACACATTTTATAGCCAGTTCTGCGCTATAATTTTCAGTTGATGATAACTGAAATGTTCACGTAAATACTCTTCTTTTACAAATGAACAACTACTCAATATGAAAATTTGAAAAACAAAACTTCTTTATGGAAACGTCGTATCGACGATCCAAAGAAGTTTATTTCTCAAGAACGATACGTTAATTACGGCGCGAAATGTTAAATCAAGAATATAGGCAAACCGAATTTTCTTTAGAAGATCTCGATGCGCATATAGGCCAAGTAACTTTTTTAAATTCTTTCACATATAAACTTCAGTATACTTAAAAAAATTAAACATCATGGGTCACTTCAGGCCCTGAGGAAAACGTGTGCTTAATTTGTTAAAATTCTGACTAGTAGTTCGAAGGCCTATAGCAGGGACATACATACTGAGGAATTGAAAAAGGATTTTAGATATATAGATTCATTTCAAAGCAATGGTTCTTTCCTTCTTTGTTCTTTGTAAGGAGCTAGTTCTTCGAACTAGTCCAAATGAAATGACTAGTCGCAAATTTGGCTGGTTAAAGCATACACTTCATTGACACCAAGTTGCCACTCAGGTTCCATGGAACGAAGAAAAATGTTTCTTTTTCAAATTAATGCTGAAAGTTTTTAAATAATTGACTCGTTAAATAAATATAATTTTAGTTCTATTGTTATTTGGGTCTTAAGACTACCAAGTTGTAAATAATTATATGGGGAGTTATTTTTTTAACAAATTATTTGTTTTAAAAAATTAATTCATTTTTATAAAACAACAATCCCTTTAGTAAATCCTGCGCACTATTTACAATTATAAATATTAATTAAGGAGGACAATTGTTTAAATTTCAAATGGTTTCTCAGGGATAGTTATTGGAGTAGTATAGTGCAGCAGAGATTTTAAGTGCGTGACGACCCTATTTCATCTTCTCAGCAATTCCGAAAGTTCTGTGTAGTAGTTTTCCTTCTTCCACTTTCACACTTAGAGGTCAGGATGTGGATTCGCCCTCTGTTGACAGAAGAAGACTCTGGACCGGCAATTGAGGAAAACCCAGTTTTCCTCATTCTACACTCCAACACGCGGTTATTATCACTTACAAACAAGATGGAATTTCTGGCCTTCCATCCTCCCTCTTCCTTCTAAATCCAGACCAAGAATGCTCCTCTGCCTTTCAACTCTCGATCGACAATGACTTATTTAAATGTAAAATCATTTAGAGACCGAATTATGGACATGGTTTAACTTAATATATTTAAGCTTAAAATTAGTATTTGTATATTCAATATTAATAGTAGTATTAATTTCTTTTACTTTTTCCTTTATTGGAATATGAAATGTATGTTGCCACCGGGTTTAGCCCATTTTGACAAAATAAATCTATCTATTAAATGTTTATTTCAATCTTTTTTCCTACTTCCTCTTCTTCCTGTTCCCTTGAACCTCCTGCCTCTCTGCTTCGTCACCCTTACAACCTCTTAATCCATTTTGCTCAGATCAAACGGACCATATTAGTTCTTTATTAAATTGACAATTGTGTTTGATTCTAAATTTTACTAAGTGTCACATACATCATTCCACACATTTAATACGATTCCGATAAAAATACGAAGGTTTGTACCTACTTACCGACTTTAATTGAAATAACTTGCTTGTGTTTGCTTTCCTTTCCTCAGCAACGACTTAGTAATGCAACTATAAAACTTAAAAAATACAACTTTTAGCGAACTCTAAATGCTTAGAAATTTGGAAAGCTGGAAAAGAAAATAGCAAGTTTTTTTCAGATGGATTCCATGCAAGACTAAGTTAAGAACTGTTTAAATATCGTTGGTTAAAGTAGCATTTTGCGCTTGCACAAAAGACGAGGCAAGGTTTTGGTTGTTGGCTAGTGAGTAGGCATAAAATTCGCTATAAAATTAAGGCTACACGAATGTCGGACGACTCAAAAATTATTTAAATTATGGCCTGATGGACATTTGACTCGGATAGTTTCTTTACCATGGCTCTCACACAGAAGTAAAAAATTAATTAGCATGTGATTTTTTGCTGGTTGGAACGGTTGTTTTCCTGATAGTCCATTTGTGCTCCACTGGAGCGCTAACTTGGGAAAGTAGAACTATAATTGCGTGCCGTTTGCTATCTAACGCTCAGTCCTCTCGTGGAGTTGTCCCATAGGGGATGGATCATTCGGAGACAATATTGCATGCACTAACTTAGTTCATTACAAAAGCCGCTTTGCTGGTTTATGTCCGTGGTCTAGTCGGGTGAAAAATTAATTGTGGGCAATTATGTCGCCAGACTCGCGTTTATTGTGGCAGTAAAGTCACGTGAATCTATTGTGCCAGCAGACTCTGTTCTGGATTGGAATTCCCTTTAAACAAGGCGTGTTGTATACTATCAAGTGATTCCCCTGTGTTAGTCTGGACAAATATTTGAAACATAACAGTCAGACATGAAATTTAATGAATTCCATATGTTTCGGCGATTAGCCTGGGAAGAAAAAGCCAAACGACTTCATCAGTATCACCAACTGAGATCTTAAGGAAACTGATCGTTAATCCTTATTGGATTAAACTTAAATGAATTTTCCCGAGAGTAAGGAAACTAAATTATTTCTATACAATAAAAACAAGGTTTTACAGGTTGAAAGAAATGTAGCAAACAATCTTATATATATATATATGACATTAACATATGAGGAAAATGAGGTTAAATAACAGCAGCTATATATAAAACAATATTAAATAATTTTTACCCGATAAATTGATAAATTACTTATGGTATTATAATATAAGTAAAATGAACAATAACAGACATCTGCACAATAAAAATATAATGGAAGGCTGAGGTGCTGAACAGAATATACAGACAAAAATTTAAATAAATAGACTACATAATAAATTATTTTAAACATCAATAGTGAAAAAGCATCAACATCAATGAATAGGAGTTTTAAAATAGAATGAAATAGCTTAATAACAGCGATTAAGTTATTATAATAATAACACATAAAATTATGTTTCTTAACCTTCATTGATAAACTTCTACTAAAAATATAAACTTTTAAAAGTAATGGCATGCGTGAAATTTAAAGCAGATAAAACGAAAATGCTATGTGACAAAATTTAAAGACAAAATATCAATACAAAAACAAATAGGCATGATTTATTATATACATTGTAATGATTGTGATAAAACAATATAGGACATCCAGGTATAAATATAAGTACTAGGCTAAGGAAGTGTTTCCTTAAAATTAGGGGCTGAAGTATATGATAAGTGAATTTGTAGGTTAGCCTAGCTTAGTAAAAAGTTAGAGGCAAAGACACTGTTGTTGAATTGAACCAACGTTTCTGACCCACTAACTCCACTGTACATTTGATGATTGACACAACAGCATGCGCAAGTTTCGTTGCTTCCTCAAATGAGAGGCGAAATCCGAATATGATTTGCATTTTAAATTTGACGACTCACTATAAAGTGCTGGACCAGCGTTGGATCCGTGTAATACGCCCATGAATTGTAATACGGTCATTAAAAGCGAAGGTGCGTATTAAGTTCCTGAAATACGAGCCATTAACCTTATTGATTTTTCTATGGAACTTGCCTACTGAATTGGTTTTACTGACACTGTACGATAAGTAATACCACTGTTTGTGTTTTTTAAGTTAAAAGTTGTCGTTCCTTACGTGAAAGTTTGTGGTATTTGATGAATGACGCATCCAATTAATACAAACCTATATATTCGTTTGAAATATGAAGTTCAACCTTATTGTATTAAGAAATGTGCTTAATAAATATATAAGTATATTATTATTCAGTTAACTGTTCCATATTTTTTACTTGAGGTTTTTTGTGTCATTTATATCAATATCATCTTAACATAAACTATCTTTCGATATTACTAACCTGGAAGTAAATCTTTAGCATATAAAATGATGCATTATACATTTAAAATGTTCACTAAATATTCCAGTCCGTATATTGTAAAGATGAACAATAAGTTACATTGTTAAATATTATTTACTTGTCCAGAATAAATTTTATTTAATACTAAAAAAAATAGCAAGAAGGACATTTCTCCCTCTGCAAAGTCCGATAACCATCCCGAGCCAACCTTGAAATTTGCTTGGAGCCGAGGGACAAATGATTTGGCCTCCACCCTCATGGTAGGGGTATGAGAATAGCTGACCTGGGAGGAGTCGAAGGTGGAGAAAAATCAGTAGGAAATAGGAACCTTGAATGAAGAGAATGTGGGAGTTAGACCACGAAAGCTGACAAGTCAGTCTGGCCGTAGGAATAGAGAGAAGGAAAGACGAGAAGTCAGCGAGACTGACTCAAGGCAGCAGCAGGTGGCATCGCCCATCCACGTAATCGCCGGAGACCAGAAATCTTGGAAGGAAGTCCTATGCCGAAAAATGATTTGGCTGCTTACGGACACAACAATATAAGGCGTGTCAAAGCCGTTGCATCAAAATGCGTATGACAAATTACTGCTGCACAACAAATGAATTGAGTCCCTTGCTAAATTTTAAACCTGAGCTAGCAGAGTTTTGTATATACCTTAAATTTGTTATATCGCATTATTTTAATTATTTGTAAAAAATTTAACTGAATGAAATTATTACTATTTAAAATATTTACATTATATATGATGCAATTGTAATATTTTCGTCATTGTTAGGTCTGAAAGAACCACGAGAAATTATTTGAATTATCCTGATATATTTTTATCGGTTCCTAAATTCATAAAGATCTGATATTTATGTTCGTTGGTGTTCGTAGTCTTACAGTCAGTATCAATATTTGCGGAAGGCTTAGTATGATAAAAATAACTAATTATTGATCTGAAGGGTTTCTCAATAAGTGCGGATCAATGTTGACATTTTAAATGGAATAAAAGTATCTGTGTGTTAGTTAATAACTAAATTCTTATTTTATTTAAACGGCCCAAGCACACAGCTTGTTTCATTCCATTCCAACTTAGACCACCCTTATTAAAAACCCTATATAACCTCAACATTCACTTAAAATTTTTGTTACAATCAATATTGTTAATTTAATTAGAATACAATTTTTCTTAGACTAACATCTTAAAATAAACGAGTATATCATTTTTTATTCCATGTCAGTTTTCCACAGTGGTACTTCTATCTAATATCTTGTTTTGAGACCTGTAATGTTTTTTATATTTCAGAATATATCAAACTCAAAAATAGGGTTTAATGATTTAATCCGCTAATTGCCCGCAATTGTTCATTGGTAAAGATCTGGAATTGATTTATTTGCATGAGTTATTAATGTAATCATAATTAAAAGTAGACTCTAAACACAATTATTGTGAAAAGCGAACATGTGGATTACAAAAGGGATTTATAAAATAATAAGTTAAATTGAGCAATATATGCTGAGTGGATTCTGCAACGGAAAACGATTTAAGCAATTAGTGGTCTTCTGAAAGTCCTCTTACTTTGAACACCACAGGGACAGTTAAGTGAAAAACGGGAAAATGTATATAAAGAAGTTGACGTCTCATTGAAGGATTATTTCTCTAAGAAAGAAAGCTTTTGTAGGCGTCGGCAAGGGAAATGTCGTTGTAACGCCGTGGTTACAATTAAAATTTCGCCATTATGTGTAGGAGTGTGAAATACCCGGGATTTCCATTTACTAAAATTAGTCTCCGTGAATGCTACAAACTTAGCACAACGGAGGGGAGCTTGAATGGGTTTATCCATCGCCATGGAAACCGCGATCTGCCGCTAATGAAGTCGCCGATAAAAATGCGGGTTTGATATCCACGTGGCTTGCTAATCTGATCCTGCATTGTTTCCTTAGCCGGAAGTCTGTCGTGAGCGGGGCCGCTTTTTCAGAATCAATCAAACAGCAGCTTCTCTCATAACCGCAAACAATAGACTCGCCAGCGTTCCAAAAACGACGGAATGGGTAACCTATCTCTGTTACTGGCTTCGATATTGCATGCTAGCAAAAGTGAGTTCGCTGCTTAAATATAAACCACAATCATGTATTTTGTATGTCCGAAAGTAACACATTATAATGATGTTATTAATAAATTAAAATTATTGAAATATAATTAGTTCAGTATTATATCGTAAATAAAATCTTTGTAAAAATTTACTGTAACATATATATATGGTGATAGACTTAAATTTTATTTTATGTAATCGTACACTATCGATCAGGACTTATTTATGTATATTTGTCATATGATCAGACTCCTACAAAGTAAGTAGATCAAGTTATCTTGTTATTAGTAAAATATGGATTTAAAAAATTAATTATCATAAATATTGATTTGTTTTTCCACTATCGTTTGTATTTGATAGAATTATCATGCCACGTTAGTTGTCGAAAGCTATCAATAAAAATTTCTTAGTAAAACTAGTGACTGTCTAAAAGTTTTTTATTTCAATTATAAACTGTCAACATTTAACGGTTAATCAATCCAATGCATTATAAAATAATGTAAAATAATAAACAGTCATTCAATATATATTTCATTATTATTCCTTTCTCGCTTGGTTCATTCAATTTCCTGTGAAACTCCCTTTAACATATGTTTCCTGTTTCAACTCATTTTCTTACCTTTGGATAGTGACAGTTTATGTAGGTTCAATATTGATATTTTCTATGCCAACCCATTTATTTTCCTAATTGCTCCTAATGTTGTCACAACTGCTATACCTTTTCTTTCTTTGATGACTCCGACACAACTAGTATTTTTAGACTCCTCCAAAGAATGAAATTTTAGTTCGATGTTTGTTGGTTTTTAAGAGTCCTACATAGTAAAACAAAAAAGTATGAATAAAGGAGGAAGGTGGTATCAGAACCTACGTTCCGACTCTACAAATCTCTGCTATTTTCAAGGAAATTGTTCATCAGATCAGAGCAAGAGCACTTGAGTTAACGTCCCTCTAAGACAGGGACCTGATGGAGACAGAGCTGTAGACGGTTTTCTACATCTGAATGATATCCTTTTTAATGTACCGACAGGCTATGGGAAGGTTATCCCCTTTAGAAGCTCTTCTTCGTAATAGCATACGAAACGATAAACGCAAGGGGTAATGAAGATCCCCGGGTTGCAGTTTAATGATCCTAACAGGCATTCACCTAAAAGTAATGTAGGGGAAATCCCCGGGTCACTTGCATCAGGTAGTTCGGACTCTTGGCACTTGTTCCATGCGTTTCCGATAGCGAGAGAGGAATTGTGCTGTGGAATTGGAACTTACCTGACTCTTAATTTCGACCAGTTTTGAATAACAGTTGCTGACTGCTCCAATGGGAGCATTCGACAACTATTATTGTCTACGGCCCCGTAAAATACGATCCTCAAAGTCAGACTATGTGTCAAGTCTGTCAAACTAAATTTAAATTCCTTTGATTGAACTAAGAATAGTAGAACACCAATGGAGGAAGTTAGCATTTTTACCTTAATGAATGATTAGTTATATTAGATCTTTGTGTTGAACTATTCGGAATAACGGGCTGTGTCGTGGGAAAATGACTCAGTTCGGAATGAAAATAAGCGAGTTACAGATGTCTGGAATTTTGAAACATGACTGCCAAATTGCATAATTTGATTTAATGAAAACTACTTTACTGAACACAAGACTTAATATTTTTATTACCGAAATCTGTTGTCATTCTCCCTCAGACTATGTTAGAGTGAATCACGGATGTCTAGATATTTTGATGTCGTAGCGTTAATATTGGGGGTATTTAGCCCCGCTAGACCCCGCCTCCAAAGTTGTGGGGCCAAGCAAATAATTTATACCTGCTACCAAGGGTTCGCCGTTGCTGAGGTGCTAATGACCCTATAGCGGTCCAGAGAAGAAGCGTCCTCAATAGCTGCAAAATTTTATACAATTCTTTTTCAGTCTTCTCGCAAGGTGGATCCCACAAATAAATAGATTCGGACAAATTGTTCAGAAAGTGAACAATATTCGTACATGCTGCGTCACGTGCTACACATTCGGTCGTCAATTTACTCTGCGTTCACGGAACGGTTGAGCCGTAATTAATTGAATTAATATTGCTGCAATACTTGCGATTTAAAAGAAATGTAGGATAAGCGGTACAATAATATCCGATAGGATACAATGAAACGAGAAAATTCTCATGACCAGAGTATTTTTTAAAAGGCGTTTGATTAAAATTATTAGCTGCAGTAATTTTATGCAGTAGGAACGTATTCATATTTCATATTTAATTGTTAAAATACTCGTAATAAATGTTAATAATTGCCTGCATATTGCTTATTCTTGCCCTTATATTAAGTATTCCTCTGGGATTTATATCCAAACTAAGATGCAGTAACAATTTAGAACATCTGTCAACTATTTATTACATTAATCTCCCCATTAGCGGACTTCTCCGGATAAATGCAAGATCATACTACACCAATTTGATTATTTTCAATAAGGACCCATTATTTCATTCTACGATCCTTTTTGCTGTACAGATGCACTTCAACCATTTCGAGAAATTTCTTGAATCGCTGCTTGTTACGAAATAATTCATTTGTCGTTGAAATATACACAGTATTACTTTTCGTGTTCAACGCTTCGCTGTTCTTTAAGCGACAATTGTCACTATAATAATAGAACCGACTTTATAGACATATCTTTGTTTTCCGATTGTTTCAAATTTTGTCAATTTATTTTATGAGAGCCATTTGAGTAAGACGCAAAGTCAACTTCCAAACATCGGCTTATCTAAATTTGTTAATTAGTTCTCTTTATTTTATAAGGTTTGTCTATTAGTATAAGTTCGTATCTATTTTTATTGGTTCCACATTATTGTCATTATTATAGCCAAAACGGCTGGTCTCTTTGAAAAGTACAAGTGCTACTTCTGACTTACGTCAGGCAGCTGAAGACAGTCAGTCTGGTTCACCCTGTCATTCTGATTCATCATTCAGACTCAAGTCTTGACTGACCGTGTAGGAGCCTCTTTATTGTTTGTTCAGTCTCAGAGGAACCGTGTTTCACGTTTCGCTAGTTATGTGGTTCCACATTCTCGTGGAATAAGTATATTGCCACATCTGGCAGTTCACGAGTGTGGCTCAGTGCTTCCACTTCGGTTCAAGCCGTAACAATTTTCTTTTATTTACTTTGTATAGACATTTCTGTTACTGTAAGGTTTTTCAATAAGGTTGGGTCGATGTTAAAATGGAATAAAACAAGCTGTGCGTGAAGTATTAACGAAATTATTTTTATTTGAAAGAGCTTATATGGTCCTTTTGAATAAAAAAAATTCGCTATACCCTATAAAATGTTCTGTTGTAGAAAATTACATGTCTGGGTAAGTAGCAGCTGACCTCCAAAATAGGGATATATTTTACTGTGCATGCTACTGTATGGAATTCTAATGTTAAAAGCCTGTTCCTGCTTGTTTTGTTGAATCATCTAAACCTCTCCATACGTGACAATATAAGCCCGTAACTAAATGCAGCTATGAATTTTTACAATTTTTCATCCTCACACGAAATTTTATTTCGGACCATTTCTAATACTTAAAAGAATTATTCTACTTCTAAAATTATATTCTATTATTGTTAATATTTTTAACGCATGATACCTTAAACTGAAGTATATGTTTCTTTGTGATTTTAAGGAATCTAAAAATCATTGGTAATATTGCAATTTAAATTTTGAAACCAGACCATTTCTCGGTTGTAGAAGTGATTGTATAGTTATGTATATTCTCTCAGTGTTGTCTGTTATGTTACACTACTAACTGTTTATGAAGCCAATTCATTGTTTCCGCAGGCCGACGCGACGTTGAATAAACTGTGGCTTGCCGACGCCTATTAGCTGGCGTTGGCGGGACGCCTATTAGGTAGGGCGCCAGAGGCGTCCTCTTTCTGACCTTGCGACGATTCGCATAAATTTACCGTTTACCGCAAACCCCCATAAAATACTCGTGTGTCCAAATGTTTACTGCATATATAAGCACACGCGGTGTCACGTCGCCTCATATTCACATTCAAGAAAAATATAAATAGTTGAAATTAACGATTAATTCCCTGTTTTTGGTGAAAGAAGATGATATCGTCTGATTTATTATGTATGTACGTGTAATGTTTATCAGATTTGTTCCATTTTCTGACAAACGTACCGTTTAAAGATTTCACAAAGTTGTAGAGGGCTACTGACTTAGAAAACGTCAATCAATTTTACCTACAGTAACTCAAGGAAGTGTTCCAGTTCTTAAAAAAACAATTTGAACAGTTGTTGATAGCGAATAATTAGAACATACCAGAAATTCTAGAGGAATTGAAACATTTAATTCCGTTATTGAATATTGTAGAAGAATTGATGTCCTCTATAATTTACGAGAAACTAGGAGAAGTAAAGATCAAAAGAAACGTAGAGCATACGCTATACCATTACGTGATCATTTTTTTTATATTTTTAGGTAATAATAATGTAGGATACCCAGGCACACCAACATAGGTAAATACCAACCTTTCTCTAGTTTGTCCCTAACGTCTTTTATGCACTGATCGCGTCAGCTCACACTCACAGTAACCTTTACAAACACTGAACTTGTTTGTCTCTCTCCTGGTTGTCCTCTGACGCGTTGTAACACCAACAAAACAAAATAATTATGATGGACAGAAAATTATCTTCAACAACAAATATACTTAGCAAAATATTGACACTCACTACTACAGTATACACATGTTCATAATTTTAAAAAAATAAATTTAGCTGTTTAAAAAAACCATTCTTCAAATTATTAATAGTCTTAAATTTTCCAATTTATATTGGTATCTAGTTTTAATATTATTTTATACCATTATAAATATGCTGTTTTGTTTTACATTTAACCTAGCCATAGTAGTATTTAATCCCACTTCTACTTATGAGATAAATATATTAAAATATGGCGGTAACATATTATTGATACATTTCTACAAAGATATAGTATGAATCTTTACATAATCACTGAAACACAGCCAATTCATTTCTCTTAACATTTCTATAATCGTAAATATTTTTATTCTCACATAAGACAATTCTTAATACCCTACTTTGGTACTTGTTAAGGTATACATTTGACATTTGAGGTGGCTGATATAATAGAGATAATCAGGTTCTTAAAACTAGAAGGAAATGGAAAAATCCATTACTGTTGAAGCCTTTGGGAATAGGTTGTATGACATAAAGATGTCAGGTTTACTTAAGAGAGAGAGAGAGCATGTTTTTTCCAGGGTCATAAACTGCACAATTATGCTGTGAAGTTGATGAAACGAGGAAAGAAAGAGTCATATTGGGCTATAATTCCCTTGTAAAAACTCTCCGATTTTGACGTTTAAGAAATCTGTTGTAAATAAAGTGGCATATTCAGTTATTAATATAACGTGCTAATAATTGCTATCACTTGCATTATGGTTAGGGGCGGAAATAACTCATTATTTTGAAAAGAAAAAACACCCTCTTGAAAACGTTTTATTAGGTCACATCTTAAAACCCTGCTCACCACTTCGTTATTCGGTTATTGGGTGGCATCATGTATAGAAAATATTAGTTAATTGTCATTTTTTAATTAAAAATTAAGACAAACTAAATATATTTATTTTATTTATATTTTTATCCTTTTTCGCAGAAATTCATGTTTTTATAGATTCGTTTTCATTTACTACAGGCCTGTGCTAAGAAGTAATAAAATAATAATTTGGATGAAAGACAAAAATAGGAAAAACGTGATGGGATCTAGGACTCGAACTACGGATCTCCCGTTTTCTACCACTGAGCTTATCCAAGTCACCGTGCAAGAACCGATTCAACATCCCTCCATTCCTGTCAACATAAGCCAGGCTCACCTATAATTTAGTTTCAAATTAACTATACGCTCCTTCTTGAGGTTCAATTGAAGAATTTTTGCTCCCTTTGACTTGAAAATAAAAATATGAACAAATTTTGTATAAAACTGGACATTTTAATTATTAGTGTGTTAGGAATTGAGTATCTATTGTAACGAAACTCTCATTTTCGTCGTCGTAATTTAGTTCATACCTTTCGGATTTCCACTTTGCAGGCAGGGATAAGCGAAATCCAAAACCACAATACTAAAATTAACAAAGGTTTATTCACGTGAAGAAACAAAATACTCATTTAAAAGTTCAGAGAAACTAGTAAAGAAACTGAAACAATGTCAGACTTGCAACACTGTTCCTTCCGAGGGCACCCTGGACCAAGGGTTGTCACGACCGTCCAGGTCGACGTCCAAATCCTGAAGGAAGCTCTTCTCGTTGTCGTTCTCACGACATGCGCTCGCTCCCTCCACATTTCCTCCTACTTCACAGGGTATCTCTGCTTTCGTCCGCTAGAGTAATTCCACTGTGTATTATCATGACGTCGGACTAGATGATACGAGACCCGTGGGGACGAATGGAACGGCGGAAATGAAGGTTAGGTGGACGTGTGACGCGAGTGTAACGCCACACCATTGAATTCCATTATATCCCGCTATTTTTTTTATCGGGCCTGCCCTTTCGCCACTTAAGCAGGATAGTTGAGGGTAACTTGTATACTAGCAATCGATAAGCTGAAGGACCAGACAAATATGTCACTGCTTTTTTATATACACATTAAACAAATCACTGGTTAGTTAGGATACACTTAGGATTTACACTCATTTTTACGAAACATTAATTAAACATTATTAATATAGTTAATTTCTTTACAAAGGAGCTTTGCGCATATTATGCCACATTCACCTACACGAATAGACGAAATTATAGTAAAGGATTTTTAAAACCAAAATCCCATATTAATTTGTCAAAACATTATATATTTTACTTACAACCGAATGTAATTTAAATTATAATAAAAATGACTATCACTACGCACCTTCTATCTAAACTCCGAATTTTACTAAACGTTTATACATGAAGTACAGGTTGCTACGGGAAAACGTGTCAAACCTGTAAAAATTCAGTAATATAATGTGACAATGTCCCTGAGGTCTAGATACGCTTTGAGAATCATGCCTCACGCTTGTCAATCCTTTTTACCATTTTAGTCATGACGGTGCTACTAGTTCACAATTTTAATTGAAAGTGTTTAAAATAGAGTTGGTGGCGGTTTTTATTTTACTTTTTAAGGTAAATTGACTTAAATTAATTTTTCAAAATATTTTATTGTGGGGAGTAAGCTTTGTAAATGTTTTAATATAATTTGGTTTTTTATATAGATGAATATGGCACATTAAAAATAAAGAAGTATTGGTTTTATCCTCAATTTGTATGTAAATAATATTACTATTAATTTAAATGTTATTATTTATTAAGACGTTTTTGTCTGGTACAATTTAAATGGATAAACACATGGTGATAATTTTGCGTGTTGGATTGCGTCCAGAGACTGTTATGGCCGGAATGCTTTTCGATCACACGGGAAGAGAATCTGTTGCTTAGCAGCCTGTCGCTGTACTGTGGTATAGCTTCAGGAATTAATTCAGGAGTTCGTGCGCACACGGCTGCCTAATGAGGGGAATACGAGCAACTTCTCGCCATGTGTCACGCCAACGCCCGCAGAATTCGTCACATTGTCTCAAACTCCCTTAGCCTGCTCCGTTTTTAAACTTCACGCTGTAAACTGATAATGCATATATGAAAATTTCATGTTTCATTTTACATTTTTAATCAAAATTGAGACACGAAAAACGGTTCAGCATATGTATAAATAATGTTATGTACAAAAACACTCGTGTTCTTCTGAAAAAGAAAATCATTTAATTAAACGGTTACCATATCAGTGCTGATTTACGTCGTAACTATTTTTTAAAATCCTTCAGAAATTGCCCTGACACACCTTCAAAGCCAAAGTTCAATTCCAGGTAATTTTTTTAAGAATGCAGAAATGTTCCGACCAATAACCGGCATTTGTTTAAGAAAAACAATTCATTATGGCAACCATGTCTCTATATATACCTTCATTAGAATGTGACTCATTATTCCCATATAAGCAATTTTATAATAAATATAATTTTAATAAAATAAAATCTAATAATAAATATCATACAACATAAAAATGATTTAGAACTGATTTTAATAAAAACGTTTCTGCTAGTGGTCGGAAATTACCAATTTTTTAATAACGTTCCGGGGTAAACCTTTCAATATCTGTCCACTTTCGGAACCTGAGCTTCTTCACTTTCCTGCACATCTTTCGGTTTCTCTTTCCGTCTTCAAATTCCAACCCCTGCATAATCTCGCCGTTTCACTCCATTCCTGTGACTCACACATCCCCACAGAGTGTCTAGAATCGCGATAACATTACGTAGAATTTGTAGCACGTGTGTCCGAGTGTGTTGCGCGATTGTGGGCTGCGTGGCGCACGCGCCGGTGACGGCGTGGGGCGTCGCGACGCTGCTCGCAGCAGTCGGTCTTGCGCCGCCGCCATGCGCGCACGGACCTCGCTCGACGAACGAAGACGACCCGACCACGACGAACACCACTGAGATCCACAGCCATGAAGTTTTACACCAACCTCAACAAGGTATTTGCTCCGCATCGCTTTCTGGCGAATTTCCCAATTACTCGTCACAGCCGACAATTTCGTTCACACAACGGAAGGTTTCTCTCCTGTGTATGTTTCAATCTGTTCTAACGCGCGTGTACGTTTGTCTCTCGAATAGTTTCACTCTAGTAGTTTAGTGTGTCAGGGATCGTGACACGTACAAAACCGTAATCTTTCTATTATTTTATAAACACATACTTTATTCTTTGGCTCAATGCTTTCATACGTTTTCCAATGATGAGCTTCAGATACTCTTCCATTTTCTCAGACACCGGAGACTTATAATATTGCTTCTGAACATTTTTAATTACAGTTTTCTGTGTATTCAGGTATGTTTGCAAATGGCTATAGTGTCCAGAGTTAATTACATAGAAATAGTTCACATCGAACTTTATTAAATTGAAATTATTTTCCATAAATGTGTCCATATTCTTACAAAATCTGTAAATAATAAGTAATTTTTCTGCATATAAAATGCCAGCATAGAATTAAAGACAGAGACGATGGAAGATTTTAATGTACAATTTCGGTATATTATTTAAATTAGTAGAAGAGGGTTAGAGTGGAGTGTATTTAGTGATGTATTTGTAGTGGCCTTTGGTTGCTCATATTCCGTATATTTCTGTTGGAAGCTGTGCTGGCGACAACAGCTGTTCTCAGGGTCGAACACCTCTCTGGGTGTCTGCCAGGCAATAACACGTCGTATTTTGTCGGGTACCTGTGTACGAGTATCGGAACGATTACGCGTCCCGACGCCGTCTGCACTCGCTTGCTTGGGTTATTCTTGGTGCTGCGTATTTGCGTCCTCGACTAACGACGTGTCACGCACGGCTCCTGCGTGAATCGTAACGATCGAGGTCTTTTAATATCGTCGGTGCTTTTGTGAGAAAATTCTGAGAGTCGATCAAGACTCTTTCGCGGAAACCGCCCGCTTCAAAGACATATTGGAAATAGATATGCACGTGGCAGTATGGTCTTTTACAGTCTCTAATCCATTTGTGTAGCGTCTTCATGGACGCAAAATTGAATTTGTCTGTAGCAGAGATGATCTTAAAAAATTTTCCCCTCTCTTTGTCAATGAGTTCGGAGTTCTAGGCATTTAAGTTATTACCAAACGTAATTATCACAATATTAGTATTAATCTGACTTCTTCGAAAATAAATCAGCAAGATGCCTAATTATCAAGAAATAAAATTTAATTCAATAATAAACATTTAGTACGTCGTTGTGCTCCTATCTTTGGGGCTGTGTTTGTGTAATGATCACATTCAATGTATGTAACTCTTGAATTTTATTTATAGTTATTTCTTATATACACGAAGAGGTTCCGAATAAGAAACGCAACGTCGTGTAGTATCTTTTATATTAAATGATATTTTATTTTTGACTTCCTAAGCTTATTTATAATTTATATAATCTCAAATAGTAATAACATTATGATAAGGGGAATCATTTCTTTCTGTGTGTAAGAATATTTCAATTACTGAAAATTTTGAAACTCGTCTTTGTATTTTAACGAAGCTTTAAATGGTTTCTGAAATCAGAACCAAATTGTAAGTCTTTTTTAGGGGTGAGTTTAAACTTTTTGGTATTTGTAATTCAATTTAAACAATAAATCTCAAAATTCCGGTAACCCGACCTACGAGGTGCAAGTTTTCTAGGATTTACCCTGCATTTATGTGAATACCGAGCAGAATCCTTAAACTGTGGCCCAAGGGTCCTAGTTAATCCTTAGCTCTCTTTACTCTGCCTTCCGCATCACCTCTTTCAAATTCCCTACCACTGTTCTTAAAGGGATGTTGTCAATAAGAGGATCATCCTCGTGTTGCACGTTATCCTTGAAAATACTTCTGCGTGATGCTTTAACAACGTCCGGTGTTTTGATATTTTATAATTTAAATGTGGACATACAGAAATTACGATAGTTTCCAGAATTTATTATCTGATTATTTTTTCTCACTTACAGGTGAACCTAGACCTTTTCTTAGATGTTTACTCGTACCCTACGTCTTGTCTTCATTTTGTTGTATAGTTATATTGTAAGCATCCAATTTTTTCACTCGCCCATATATTACGACCACAGCTAAAATACATTACCCTGCAAATGTCAGGTGCTTTCACGAAAACTTTCTCATTCTTTCCTAATATTCGTCGTATTTTTCTGCCGTTACTGACGGAAAGTAATGATGGTTGTAACTTGAAGTGAGCTTCATTTTTCTTCATCGTAGAAGTTGCCAACAAGACCCCTGCCAGCTACAAGATAAGTGCTTAATAAACAATTTACGACGCGCGCCGTGCAAGCTGTCCTGCAACCTTCCTGTGAATCACATCGTCACGATAAAAAAATGTTCATTACTTCCTGGAAAGGGGGTGTTTCCCCTTTTATAACTCTTGTGACAAACGCTGTGGAAGTCAATGGGTTGGACCCTGCCCCTCAAACACTTGAGACAGTTTCCCTCTTGCCCCGAGAGAATGGATTATGTGCCAAAAATATCATTCATATGTTAGACCTATTCAGACCACATGATATGGAATAAGTAGCATTATGTATACGAATAAACTAAATGAAAATAAAGTAGATTATATTTCTTGCAGTTTACTAGTTGCTTACAAATCAGTTGAAAGAGTAAGTGTGCTTTATTCATGAAGTTTAAATATATAAACGAATGAATCGCGTATGCCAATGTGATTAGCTGCTTTCTTCATCTGTCAGAAGGCTACGATTGGATACTAATGCCAGGATTTTTCCCTGTCTACCGAGTACGCTTATCCCCATCCATCGCTTTCGCCTTCCTCTGCTTTTTGTACTTTTCAAATGACAGAATAAGCACGCCTTGATCTTAAAATATCGGCCGCATTTAAATGAGGATCTAATGGAAACATTTTTTAAATAGAATGGATTTATTTTCCACACGTTCTCAAATGAAGGAATCTGATTAACCTAATCTATATATATATATATATATATATATATAATCGCATACATGTTCATGTTTCAATAATGTAATAATAAAAAAGCATTACATTTCTCTGACTAATCAACATAAACACAGGAAAGGCAAAGAATGTTTCTAAACACACAAAAAATGCTTTTATTTAAATACTGTATTATGACAACCTTAATCGTGCATGATACAGATAATTTGAATTACTGAATCACATGAACAGAGAACAAAACAGATCGAACAAAGGCAGATTAAACTGACAGAGGCACACACACACACTAATATATTCATATATATATATATATATATATATATATATATATATATATATATATGGCGGGTTATTGTTTGAAAGCAAAAGTAATCTTAAGTACCAACCGTATAAAACTTAAGTTTTCAGGCGCCAGTCCGCAATATGTGAAACAATACTTTCATTTGATCTCGCTCCCACCATTGAGAAATTCTACTCTGGCGGATGTGATCCTTCATTTACAAGAAAAACATATAGGGGAACTAGTTAATTTGAGCAGCCAAGACCACAGTGTTCTATCAAATGAACTGACTACGCCAGTAACTGTTACGAAAATCTATAAAATTATACTGGAAGACCATTGTCTGAAATTTCGTAAGTTAATAGACAAAGTGTCATGAGAAAGCTGTGTACCTTTATTGACATAGAAAAAGCGTTTGATAAAATCCACCTACTATCCAAAATTAAAGACGTCCTTAACGACAAAATACTCCTAAACTACCTTTCAAACAGAACCTTCTCTGCTAAAATAAATAACCACTTCTCCCAACCTCATTGAATCGCGGCGGGCGTCCCACAAGGAAGTGTCATTGCCCCCTTCCTATATAACATCTCTCACGATATCACACAACATCCTAACACTAGCACAATCCTTTCGCAGATGACATAGCCATCTCCTATGAAACCTCTCTCATCTCCGATTTCCAACCACTCCAATCAGCACTCAACAAACTACAACAATGGTCCAAACAATGGCGAATCAGTATCAACCCCACCAAATAAATAACCATCCCATTCACACAAACAAAAAACCCTCCTCCCCAAATTCACCGCTATCTAAACAACTCATTAATCCCTACAAAAACGGAATCCATCTACCTCGGAATCATGTTTGACTCAAAACTATCCTGGAAACATATTAATTTTCTTCTCTCCAAAATAAACAAAAAATTCAGAACTCTATATCCCCTCCTAAACAGAAAATCCCCTGTCTCCACCAGCACAAAACGCCCCATATACCTCTCCATAATACAACCCTTCCTGGTCCTATGCCTCCTCCATATGGGAAACAACAGCCTAAATCCATTCAACTAAAATTCAAACCAAACAAACCTACGGACCATTACAAACTCCCCCTGGTACCTAAGAAATTCCGTCATCCACTATAACATCAAAATTCCCAGTGTAAACTCAGTAATCTCCAAATCTCTAACAAACCTAATCAAATGCGCAACCAACCACCCAAACCTCACGATTCAGCAATTTCATAACAATCCACCTCCACGCTCCCGTCGCCTCAAAAGAAAACTCCCATCATCATTGAGGCACATCCTAACACACTCTACCATCATGCCCGCAGATCACATCCTCATTAATCCTCCAAAAATCAGTTCACTGTTTGTCAATCCTCACACACCCACGTCGTATGCCCCTCAGATACTCACAGTTAAACCTAACCCGTTCGGCTAAAGTAGGTTAATCAAACGGATTAACCTACCCTCACGCAACCATGTTAATTATATAACATAAAAGAAAGCTGTGTCCAATGTCTGTGTTGTTTGCTTACAATCGAACAAATGCAGAGTTCTTGATGATGTTTCAGTTGACTGTTCGGCGATGTTTTGTAGCAAGAAGCCTTGTTTCTCCGCCGATTCCTAACCATTGATGAAACATGGAGCTATCACTTCTAACCTAAGATGAAAAATCATTCAAAACAATACCGTGAAAAGGGATTTTCTGTTCCAAACAAGGTGAAGACGGCATGACGTTAGTTTTTGGAATGCATAGGGAATAATTTTTATTTACCATCTCAGTTAGGAGGAACAGTCAACGGCGAGTATTATGCAAACTTAGTATTTAAATAATGAAATAAAGAAGAAAAATAGGTAGTATTTGGCGTAAAAGAAAGTGTTAGATTCATCACGAGAATGCAAAGTTTCACATATCTATTATTGCGACGAATAAAATCAATGTTTTGATATTCAAATTGCTTCAAGCATCCTATTCACCAAATTTAGTTCGCATATATTTTCTCTTTTCAGACTTGAAATAATGGCTTGAATTCTCCAAAGTTACTTTACATCAGCCCTACTAACTCTGGTTTCTTGTTTAAATTTACAGACAAGGTCGAATGTCACCTGAAAATTTTTCGTGATACTGGGGACTGGGGAACTTGAAACCCTTTACCCGGCACGTAGAAATTAATCGCATTACCGAAGTTTGCATTGCACAAAGCGGTAGCATTAATTAATTAATTCGGGATATGGAAATTTACTTTTCTACCACAAAGGTCGTAAGTGTTACCAGCATTTTGTTCGTACATAATTGAACTGCTGGCGCTTCGCTTGCAAAATAATTTCATGAGTAATCTTTCACTTGCGTAAATTTAACCTTTGTGACTTCAATATAAAACTACATTCTCCCCCCCCCCCGTCCGGTCTCTCCTTTTCCATTAGTAATAGTAATTTGCAATGTTTGACGTTTACCGTCGATTTCTCTTATCTCGTATAGGGAAAAAATAAAATTTTGGTAATTTACCTTTCATTTGGCAAGCAAGGGTATACTGTTTAATGTCCAAGGTTCAAAAGTAAATTTTCGAGCACACGTTAGAGGCGGTTAGTTAAAATCGGGTGTGATTCCGACGTACCGTACCGACGCTGTCCATAGGACTGCTATTGCCTCCCAGCAGTGCCCTTTGTAAGGGCTTTCATCTACGAGATGTGTGTTCCTTAATTAAATCTGTTTTCCTTGGTCCTTAAAACAAACGAGTATGTCCTCTTGTGAAAGCTTCGAGCAATTTTCCGCAATTTCTGAAATTTATTTCAATAATTATGCTTATTTCGTAGCGTGCATTCTTAATAAATGTAATGAATCATGAACTTCATTAAACTGGAAACTAACGGCCTGTTGCAAAATCTTGAGCCAGTCTTAATAACGCTTAAAAATCGTATTTTTGCGACAGCACTTTCGTGGTGTTATTGTTTCAGAAATAAACTCAAAAGTATTTACGACTTGACAGCTATATTATAAGAATTTCATATCAGGTGTTGACAATTGATACAGTACTTGACTGCATGGTGCTATCATTAATTAATAAAACTTGCTGTATTTAAACATTTAAGTTTACAATAAATAAAATTATCTACAACATTAATTGTTTAGAGTGTAATGCAATTTATATCGGACAAACTAAAAGAGCTTTAAAAACTCGCATTAAAGAACATAAAACAATATCAAATTAGACATTCAAAAATACACACTTCTGTCCAAACACATCTGAATAATCATAATTTCGATTGGAAATTTTAGACGAAGGAAATAATTACTTCTCAAGAATTATAAGTGACATGTTGTATATCAGATGCAACCTTCATTTACTCAATGTTAAATATGACACGAATAATTTTAACAAGATTTGAGATAGTCTTTTGGTATAGGAGTTGAACGTTTCAAAATTCTTCTCCAATGTTAAAATTTGTGAATTCGACATCGGCCCTCAATTTTAGGTAAGGCCAACAGCGGCCCTAAATTTCAGACAAGACTATGTCCTCCATCTTCACTTTTCACGGGTAGCCTGAAGCGCCATAAAACAATGACGTCACAGTTGTGACGTCACACATAATTTTCTATCTCCGTAATTATCAGCTGTCGCCAGAAAATTTATTTGGCAAATACTCTTTAAATGTGATAATAGACAACTTTAACCGGGTTTCATTTTACCCCAGCCGTTTACATACAATAAATATTAGCCTATATATATACATATTTGACTATAATTGTTTCACAAAAATGAAATGATGGTTTTTCATTATCTCCATTCGATTTGCTTTTCAAAGCTAAAAGGATATTGTCTAACTATTTTTGAATGGGAGCTGATGTGACTTTTCCTTCAAACCAAATTCTTGCGACATCACACGTATATGTCAACTTAGTTGAGACAGAAATGAGGCGATGTGGCAACGTTTGTCTATTCATTTGTGCTCATTATCTGAGTGCCAGAGTGGCTTCCATTTGTTGAAAATGATTGGATGCATTCGGTCAGTTTTCCGAAACCTTAATTTTTGTACTTACAAAATTGGTTTTTCCGATTCACGTCACAAATTTACCATTACGTTGATGTTGATCTTGAGACGATATCATTAACAAATAATCTGGGTAATGGAATGAAAATCTGGCGACAGGAACGATACTGCTATCCGTACTGGATACAATTTATAGGGCAGACTTAATCAATTATAAGACTCATTATTAAATTGTCTACCACTAAGTAATTTAATCCTGGTGAATATATTCTGAATGTTTTCTTACTTGTGTTGTTTTATCTCGCTGCTTCGATGTTCTCGCTGGTTTCTCAAATTCTTCCTGTGAACCGATGGACACTTTTAATTAATAGAAAATTTATCCGGGGAGACTATGCCTATTCAGAACTGATAATGCGCTATGTTGTTTGACGACGGAAAACCAAGTTTTCCTCTGTTCCTTGAGACTGACTTGAGTCATGTGCTGCGCATGAGTTCTCTAGGTCCTGCAGATTTAGAATACAAATGAGCCCCGCGTTATCTGTGTGAGTCGAACTTTACGATGACGGTGATAAACTGCTTTACCCTATAACCTCCTCGAATTGCAAACATAAACTCGGTCTAATCACCCCTTTAGTAGCCTCGGAAGGCTACAAACCCTATTTTCTAATGCAAGACGCAACTTGGTGAATAAATTGGCAGTCAGGGCCCTGGTAACCGGAGCACATCGGCGAGCTGCAAACAGATGAATATTAATCAGCATCAGATATTTAGGGGAAAATAGAAAGAATCGTTACCAACACTACGAGTCCCTAGGTTGATTGGCAATCCCATTTATACTTTTTTACTCCATTCATAATTTTTTCCATGACGTTACACGAGACGAGAAGCTGATCTGCCAGAACGTTTATTGGGTTATTTTGTCTTGAATCGCTATGTAATGCTGGAATTTGCTGTTAATTTAGTAATAATACTCGCATTTAAAATAAAATTCATCAAGGACGTCTATATGCTTTTTAACAGTAGAGGTAATCTTAAAGGACTCTGGAAAATACAGAGTTGGTATAAAGTGGACATGAGGGATTTTTATTGATCACTGGCCCTGAAATTTAGTCTAGTAGTGGATGAGGATAATTTCCTAGTGGCCTGATTCTTGATTGCTTTTTTACTTCTAGCTTCATGTACCGTCGGAACGTGTACATGAGTATGCGGTGAATGGTTCGTTACATATCATAGAGTATTTGCAAAATCGTAGTATCTAGAAACCATGAACGATTGGATTCTAAACGCCCGTATAGATTTTATGAATATGCTTCATTGGTTTTGGTTTCACCCAAAACTAACTAGACATTAGATACTGGGTCTACAAATATTCTTCAAATATCAAACTGTTACAAGTATTTAAATTTGCAGGAATTTAGATTTCTCGTGAACCACTCGTCGTGTCATGGTAGGATGGTCTGTGACCTTGGAAATTCTTATAAATCTCTTTTCAGTGGCACAGTTTTTACGACCTTATCCTGTAATAAAACTATTTATTGACCAAAATATTTTAATAAAGTAGCATTAAGTATTCTTTAGAAGAAGATACCTGAAAAGTCATATTTGTAGATTTGTATGAACGAATGTTAGTTTTTATGTAATTGGAGCACTGCCATTAAAGATTTGCCTCTGGAAGCTCAGAAATTATACTAATAAATGGACTGTATTTTATTTTTACATTTTTCTTAGGTGACAGGCTACATGAAGGTGATCCAGTAATTGTAAATTCTCCTTTAATAGGGAAGGAATTACCTCTATTTCCGTACTTGTGAAAACATGATTTAATTACCGTGGAATGTATTTTCATGGTTAAGGTGGTTTATTTTTTATCAGTCTTAGACAGACTAATTGAATAAACGTTTTCAGAAATTTGTAATTTTTCAACAAATACTGTACTTGCTCATTTTCAATATTCTGTTTTCTAACTTTTCATTACGAGTAGCGAGTATCACGATGAAAATATGTTAACACTTGCAGTCAAGCAACTGAAGGAGAATAAACAATATATGTATATTCTCGTAATTTTTAATAATTATTTCATACCTTAACTATCAATTAATATCTGAGGAGAAAATAACTTATACGATTTTGCATTTTGTACTCGTGTCGATAATAGTACTTACCGACATTCCCTGCTAATATTTATTCAGTTTGAAACCTGTTGGCTCTTTTCATAATCAATCGTTGAATAAAATATTATTTTAATTGATAATTGGCCAGGTACACGATTAAACAATAATTATTTATAAAAATTTGATATCTTATCTATGTTAATGCTGACAACGCGTTCTTAAAAATTGCTATTCCCGCGTACGCATTCCAAATTTGTATATGAGAAGGCAATGCTTTGCCGAATACCGTGTAGTCATTAAAATCGATAAGATACATAGTTCGTATAAGTTATTAGTGTTTTATTGTGTTATAAAAAGTTGATAATAAATATAATTTTTCTATTCAACGAATGGTTCTGAGAAAGAGTCGAAGGATTTCGAGTTGAATATATAATAATATTACCAGAGGTATTATTCCTACGTCCGAATAAGGGTTTTATAAATTTCGATTAAACTGGATATATTACAGTCATGCGAATACTTAATGTATATGGTATAAGTGTCCGAATATGAAGTTCGATTTTCTAACCGAAGTATATTGGCTGAATAACGAAATGAGAAACCGATAGGTCTAATTGGTACATGTTTGCCGAAGTCTGGTATTACGAGAACCTGACAAGCGAACATAAAACGAACCAGCGCTTCCTCATGAAATATTAATGAGATCGCCGGCAGTTCTGTGATGAATACGTTGATTAGCCTTATAGGAATAAATACAAAAGCCCGTGATGCTGTATATTTAATTTCAGCAACGTACATTAATATCGATTCGTATAACGCAACATATTCATTCCCGAAACAAGCGATATTATCCAGCATTATCATAGGAAAGTTATTAATTACATAAAATATTTTATGGTTGTCCACAAGTATTTTTAAGGTAATTTTGTTCTAAGACTTTACTTCCAGTTACAGGGTATGTCATTTTCCGCAATGCTTTGTAAAAAGAAATTTACTCAAAGATAATTTTTGGGCTTGACATATTCTATTACTGTGGCTTTCACTTTGAACATAACACATAACCACTCTCCAAATGTTTGCATTGAAATCAGACTCTGCACCGGCGGAAAATGAACACGAAGAGCATCACAAAGTTGGCAAGACGTTTTACAACTCAAATATAGTTTACGATTGGTTAGGTTCAATTTACTGTCAAAGATTTTCATTCAAATTATGAGTCTTGCGCTGTGAGGTCTTCAGAGAAATGTGAGACAGTATAGGATCCATATTATTATTGTTATTATAGTGCTACAGTTGTGTATTTACAACTATCAAATTACAAGGAAGAACGTTAATACTATCAGCATTATTTTTAACACTCTCGGTGTCCTCTTTACTTTAATAATAATTGTTTCGGAAGTCGAAGTATTTCAATATCGAAGCAAAATGTTGTTTTCGAACACGTCATAACAATTCGTCTACAAAAACTTAACTAGCAAAGTATATCTGAGTCAACAAATTTTATTTCATTCCCGTTATCATTATGAAGTAATCTATCTGCTTTTCCTGTCTTCAAAATTAATAAAAATCGAAAAATTAATATTTCACACACTGCTCGCCTTTTTGTGTTCGCATATTCATTATATAATTGAAAATTAAGGGATAATGTACAACCACACAAGGTTTCTGCTGGTCTTGTAACCTACGTCAGGTGCTGACAAACGTGAGACCCGCTAGAACTCTACAACTTAGCTCATCACTTGGATTGTACAGTGTATCGTTCTCGGGGCTCTCACTTTTTTCATGACCTGACAAGAGCTCTAAGTCTACCGTTATGTGGAAATTATTGAACCACTAATTTACTGTACGCTTCTTTTTTTAATTATTACTCTACGAGCACAAATGCTCATATTTTAGGAAATATTTTTCTTTCCTACTTGAGACCTGAGTGGAAACTTAGTGTCATAGTCTGCGTTTAATAAACAACAAAAAAGTGACATGGTGATAAAAGACAAATGAACTAATCAGTTAAGTTGAACTAATTCAGTACATTGAATGAGTTAATTGCCCCGTCAATAATGTTTGTTGTGGCGGTAATCAACCTCCCTTTTCTGCTTAACGTATTCCATTATTGGCCTCCCTCTTCTGTTGTTACACCCCCCTCGTTTCTTAAAACGTGGCCTATTACTCTATCCCTCCTCTTGGTCAATTCCTCCAAATTGTTCTCTATCCCCTATTCTGCTGTTTAACCTCACTAATGAATATTTTGAATATTGTTTTGGGGACTCGTATTACACACCGTACACAATTTCTGTTACGATTATTTTACAGATGTACCCAGTAAGTATGTTGTTCGTGTTAACACTTCGCAGTAACTAAAATATATTTTCGTGCTTTATTATAAGTGTGCCACTGACGGTTTTCCTCGTTATGCTTTCTATTTTGTGCAGTTAAAATCTTGTTCAAATGAATCGGGTCTTCGGAAAATTCTACGTAGAAACGTCTTTAGCGTTTATTGTCTTTCGAAACGTAGTGTTTCGTTACCCATGGCGACAGTCTGTTCTTCTTAACTGCGGATGGAGGAGTTGGATCCGTAATGTGAGTGCAGGTAGAGGGCCAAAGTACCCCCGAGGGACCAATGCACGGCTCCGAACCGGCTGCCTGTTTTGTTTGCGTGAACTTTCCACCGTCAGCGCCGGTGTGCAATCGATACCTACGACCAAGACATTGCCTTCACCTATTTGCATAACAAGTGTTAATCACTGGGCCAGAAGAAAGCTGCTATTAATTCGCCAAGCGGTCGCGGGAAGTTTTTAGCTCTGAACTGCGAGTGCATGCGAATTCTCTACTTTGCGGGGGACATTGGACTCGTACAGCCATTCTCTTAACCTCTTCTTCGTCTTCCCTATTAGCAACCTTTACCCGTTCGCTTTTCTTTCTTTTCTCTCTCCGTGTCACACGCATACATTTTCCTTTTGTTATTAAAGGACAGTGACCTCTCCTCCTCTCTCAGATCCTTGTTCATTTCCTCCGAAGGAATGTGTATCATTTGCATACGATATTAACATTTCTCAATTATGCTTTAGATTGCAGACCATTAAACCACGCGATTTTTATCCTCGGTAAATCCCCATAAACTGGCAATTTATACCTCTGAATAATGTTAACGTTTATTTATGCAGGGTGAATATCACATCCAACAGCATTACAGGATTGACGTGGGTGGTTTGTATCAAACTCCTGTTTCCTGGATAATTTATTAGGCCAGCTCCGATTCTTCAATTTTACTATATCCTTGTCCTGCAATTTAAATTGCGAAATAGTACAACTACTGCAAAACTATTTGAAAATCATTAAGAGCGCCTTCCTCAATTATTACCCTTAGCTAACTTTAGGAAGCGTTTCCTATTATATTCGAGAAAGTTATAAACTGTTTTGAATCAGGGAGAAAAAAAGTGAAAAATAAATTAATATGTAATGAACAATACGTCAAAAACTATTTAATATCAAATCATACCATGCTCATTTTCTAACTTATTTAGGTATATTATTTTAAAATTTGTTATTGATAAATTCTTCTTCTGTGAGTTAAATTATTTAAATCCGTACCAAATTTATTTCTGTAACATTATTCATTGTGTTTATATTATGAAAAAACTATGCGTTTCTTTGTACGTCTGTAAGTGTGTTTGTGAATCCTGTATATAAATTTAAACGTGTAGACAAATTTCAACAAACCTACGAGAAAACATGGGGAGAAGGATGAAAAATGTGGGAAAGCTCTAGCACAAGCGAGTGAAAGGAATTATAGTTAAAATAAATATTTGCGTATGTTTCATAATCCCTAAGCCTGTGATGTCAGAGATACAATACAGGAAAAACCAATTTGATTTCACGGAATATTGCGTCATTACTTGTGTATATCACAGTCACGGCCCGTAGTTGGCCAATTCGCGTATTACCAATTTGGCCGAAAGCTGTGTTTAATGTCTGATGTACCTCAAATAATTTTAAAGTTCTGTAAGTTATGATTAAATGAACATTTCTTCGGGACAGGTAGGCTTGACAAGGAAAAGTGAAGCTCTCGATGTTGGTTAATACACATGCTGCGTAAGAGATAAGTGTCAAATATTTTACTGTGGTAATACGAATAAGTACCCAGGCAACCCCAGGCTCCCTTTTAGTCAACTAAATAATAAAATTAAAATAGTTTATGACGTATTAGGCAATTTATTTAGTAATCGAACTAATGTCAGATAAATATAAATCTTAGACTAATATCTAGTACAAGTAGTTTGTCAATATTTTAATTAAGTTAAATTCCCATTTATTGATTAATTTCCGTTACATTTACGCAACTTACATTTTCCTCTTGATATTTCCGTTACATGTTATACATAACCGTAATGTTCTCAAGGTTGTGAATTTAATTGATCGTCTCATTGTGGTTGTAATAATAATTCAATGTACACGTTTCGGAAGCAAATGTTGGGTACACTTTGTCTATGGAAAACATTTTATGGGAAATGATTAATGAATTAAAACGAATATCTCGAACAACGTTGGTTTAAGTGACCGTAGTCCTGAAGTTGCGATCTGTATCGCACACCAAGTTTACGATTCGCAGACACTCTGGACAAAGAGAAGAGACGAAAATAACGTGTTAGCATTCCGCGTGAAATGTAGTGCGCCAGTCGAAACGCAGATATTTCTGTTTCGCGAACATCTAATTAATAACGAAGTAAACATAATATAGCAGACTTTTGTATCCAGAGCTCTGCTAGTTGGCGTCTAAAAAATAAAATGAACTCGGTCTGTTCCGTACGGACATATTAATGTATCGTATAGTATTTAATACTTAAAATATTATTACTATTTTATCTAATAACCCTACGTTGTGGCGAACTGAATTGTAAACTACATTATTTTTTTAATGATTCAATAATTGTGGGTAGCCAAATTGTGGTGTTATAAAATGAATTAACGTATTGGCTTATTGAAGTTTATTACCTGAACATAGTCCTTGAATATCTAATTTAATAACTAATTTGAATGAACTGTTATTAACAAAATCATCATAATGAAATGGTTATAGTGTTCGCATGTACGGTCATTCGTGGGTCTTTTAAATAAAATAATAAGTCAAATGAAGTAGAAAGTGGAGGTGTCGACTCCGAAGATTTCATTGGTGCCCGCCCGGAATGCGGATGGTCCTAGGTTTCAGTCCTGGGACGGCCGACATTTTTTCATTCTTGTCTTTCTCATAAAATTTTCGTCAATACCTCAGACAGCTTTTTTCATTCCATTTCAACATCGTCCCGCCCTTATTGAGAAACCCTATATATCAACTGATATTTACTGTAAAGAAAACAATACAAATTGAATTTACGGCTTTCTCAGGAGTCCAATATTTATGTAAGGACACGCGATCTAGCAGGAATAGACAAATGATGCAATTTTTAATGTAAAAATTCAGGAAGCCTGTACTAAACAGATTTGCCACCTGGCTGCTACAATGTCTACATTATGATCAGATCGGAGTCACAAACCAGAGGCCATATGGGAGGTAAAGATAACGTCAGTGACAATCCACTTAATTGCCACTAACAGGCTGCATACACACACTTTTCATTCAGCAATAAGCCGGTAGTGTCGCTGCCTCGCACCACAGAGGTCCCGGGTTCGAATCCTGGCATGGGCTTGGACGATTGTGTTGTTGTGTGAGAAACCATACTATGATACCTCAACATGTATATAAGTTGCCCTAGACGTGCACAGTTGCTAATAACATTGCAGTTGGTGTGACTATAAACGAAAAATAATAAAAAAAAAGCTAGTCGGCCTCACTCGTGTTAAATCCCTCATCACCCATTACTCTTTCCAAACAACAACTACTAGTGTCGTGCAATTTTTTTGGGTATATAACTTTTCCGTAGCACGTGGCTGGTAGCTCTAGAACATTCTGTTGGGTCCACTACCTGCGTCACACCAACAATAGTAGCGTTGGCCCTTGTGCCGTTACAATTAACAGCCAATACTTTCGCTTCAATTCAGCGAAAATAGCCTACTGCGACGTAAATCCTATGTAAGCTATATTTTTAGCATAATTACAATTTCTTTATTGAATACCTAAAACGTTTTTACCAAATCTAAAATAGTTATTTTAAAATTACAATATGAATTGATATTAATCAATTTTCAGAAATGTTTCAGGAGTTTGCATCTTTATAATATGAATATATACGTTTGAGATACAATATTCATCATTATAATACATATTCTGTCTGGATTTGTAAGTTTTTCGAATGGTTGGTGTACCAACGACGTTGCGTTCCGTGTAAAATGTTCGGATTTTAATAATCGCGCTGTTTCACTTTCAAAAAGTGGAGCTGGTATTAACCTTACAACAGCTTGGCCGAGTTTCTGTATTATCAAACGTAGGACCTTTGATTCAGTAGCCTCCACAATGTGATTAAATAATTATTACCATGATCATGTATGTCTTCCTAATGAGAATTACCATAGATACCCGCGACGAGGTCCAGGAAACGTTCCCCAAAAATTTTAGGCGAGTAAATTAAAACATTCCGTAGATATATTTTATTATGATTTGCATCCCTAATCTCATTGTGTTCTGCATTCTACATGTAATGTACGGATTGTATGAATTCGAAAACTCGCGTGGGTTAAACCTCCGACGTCAACATTATCCGTTTCGTGGACAGTGAAATATGGATCCCACCTGGCGGATCTCACGTGCTGGAGCCCTTTTGTTTCATCTCAGCTTCCAAATCCCTTTTCTCTCATGCTATCAAGCCCCCTGCTCCAGGAAACCCTCGCGAAAAAAAAGGCTGCTATCTCGAATCGAAATCGTGAACCCACCAGAGCCTCATTACGGGGAGATACAATAGCTTTAAATGTCTCAATTGTAAATCTCAAGATAACAGTCCAATTATTCCTAAATCTGAAGTCGTGAAATTCCCTGTGGGATAGGGTAAGTTATCGCTTGCTTTGGGCTAAAACCGTTTTGTTTTCACGCGAGAGCACACTGTATTTACATTTCAGACCAGACGGTCATAGTACTGAAATTTTTAAAATTATTGTTAAAATATTCTCCATGGACATATTATAATTACCTATAGTTTCATAATTGCCCTCAAAACAGTATTAGAAGACTTCGTCAACATATTGTTGAATTTCCAGTTGTGATTTAGTAGGTTATTATGATTTTAATTGACTAATTTGGCCGAAATTTTTCTCCTTCATTATTCGAGGTACAGTCAGAACAATTATAAAATCTGTCATGTTAAGTATAGATAAAATTTCAGTTACTAATTTTCTTTTTTAATTTTTACTTCCTAATATTTTTGTTCGTAGCACGAGTATGATTCACGTTTCTCGTTCATCTTTTTGTGTATCCATTAGGACAGGGAGATTTAAATGAATTCCTTTGCCAATTCTGAATGTTTTGATGGTTCCTTCTCTTTCTTTACAGTTTGTGTTACTTCAGTGTACTTCATAGTTAATGTTTGATGATTTTTCATAGTGTTCATTCGAGGAACTTAGTGCTTTAAGACTGTAAGAGAACTATGTCCTATACTTTAATTAATATTTTTGTGACTTGCGCAGTTCAATGCACGTATAAGGTATAACTTATTCTTCAATAACGCTTGCAGGATTGGTGCTGCTATGTAGTTGAGTTGTTCGGGAATGCAAAGAGATACTTTCTAATAACTCGTTCACCCTGATGTTATAATATTCGAAATACGCCAGGAGCTTCGTACGCGTTAAAATTGAGAGAATAAGCTTGGGAGTTTTACGTCGAGAATTATGCAATACTTCAGATGCGTTCCTGGAGGGAATTCGTTGCTGTTGTGCTCCAGAGATTCTTCTGCGTTCGTTTTCTGAGCGCGTAGCCCGCCCATGTTTCATCTTGTGTCACGCCCACCTAGCACCTGTGGAATAATGCAGAAGAACAAAAACCAGTATCTTCATGGACACAGAAGAAACAATTGCACATCAACACGCTAAAATACTATTCTTTATAATATTATGTGTATAGTCATATAGACAAATAGATAGCGAATCAAGATCACTTTCGTTTTACGAAGAATGTGGGGACAAGAGAAGCAATATTGATTCTGCGAATAATTTTAAAAGATAGAATAAGAAATAACAGGACTACGTTCGTGGTATTTTTAGATTAAGAAAAAAATTGATAATGGGAATTGGAAAACACAATTAAGAATTTTGAAGAGGACAGAAATAAAATATTCAGGGAGAAGACTTATCCATAACCTCTACAGAACGCAGTCAGGAGTAATTAGAACTGAAAATCAAGAAATGAAGGCAGGAAATCAAGAAAGCAGTTAAACAAGGATGCAGTCTGTCGCCCATGCTCTTTAACCTATATATAGAACAGGCGATGACGAAAGTTAAATAAGAATATATCGAAAAGGAATCATATTGAAGGAGAAGAAATAAAATCCCCTACAGTTTGTAGTGTTTAGGAAGTCGGAAGAAGACTTGGAAACCATAATAAAGCATGAACGTGCTCGTGGAGAAAGAGTACAATATGAGGATTAACAGAGGAAAATCCAAACGTAATGGAGTGTAGTATTGGAATAACAAAGTGTGTTAGATTGGGAAGGGATATTTTGAAGGAAGCTGAGGAATTCTAATCTAAGATAATGGGAATGCTCAATTGAAGCCCAGTAAAGCATATATGGAAAAATTTCAACCGGACCAGAGAATCTAACTCAGAACCTTGCGATATCCAGCCGCATGCTCTACCAACTGAGCTAATCCGAGTCGATGTCTAAGGACCGACTTAACACTTCTCCATTCCGTAAGGAATTCTGTTACATGCGAACATAATAACTAGTGACGAAATAAATAAAGTAGACATAAGATTAGGATAGCACAGGCAAGGAAGACTTTCGCAAAAAAAAGGGAAATTTACTTATAGGTAATATAAATGTGAATATTAGGAAATCATTGCTAAAAATGTTGGTATAGTTGTGTGGAGTTACATGGGTGTGAAACGTGGACAGTAAGAGTTGCGGAAAGGAAAAGAATAGAAGCGTTTGAAATGTGGTGATATAGGATAATGCTGAAAATCTGATGCGTGGATGTAATCACTAACGAGGAAGCTCTAAGCAGAATAGGGGAAGAGCGAACAATATTGAGGACTTCGACCAAGAGGAGGGATAGACTAATAGGCCACGGTTTAAGACATGACGGTCTTTTAAAATTAGCAATAGAAGGAAATTTGTGGGTTAAGAACAGAAGATGGAGTCAAGGATGGAATACGTTTAGCAGATTAGAGTGGATATTGGATGTGGTAATGAAATGCGGAAATGAAAATTCTTGCGCAATATGGCTGAATACAACAAAAGCAGTCATATTTCAAGTAATATGGAAATGAATAAACGAATATTTTTTTAAGGATGGGGATAATGATTGTATTCCTAATCGATTAAGATTTTATTATTTTATTGTTCGCCTGGTGGAAGATCTTTTATTTAGTTCCAATAATAATAATAAAATACAATTGATGGCTCCGTTTTTGACGGATTAATCTAAAAAAAGTGTTTAAAACTATAACGATTTATTTTCCTCGACCAATGTAAACCATGTGGCAATGAAGTTGTAAAGAAACTTCTTATAAATCCTTCTCAGAGATATCAAAATATAATTAGTGTAATTGGACTGTTTTTATCTCGTACTAAAATAAGAACTGATAATAGTTTTAGGTATCGCTTTGTTCATTTCTGTATTTATATTAAAGTTCATGGTTGTATATCTAATAAAAAATAAATATTCTGATACTATCCACAATTGTTTTGAATTGGAATTAGATTCTACGTTTCAATTCATAATAAATAATAACTAAAAACGATATAAATAACGAAATTTTTTAAGGTCACATTAAATAAGGGACATTTCAGATCACGATCTTGAAATCCTCTGATTGCTTTCCTATGATATTCAATTAAATTGTGGTCATTTCAATTGAACCTCCTTGTAAGCTATGTTTAGTGGTGTGCGTATAATGTGAGGAGAAGACTTTCTTACTAAGCACCTTCACAAAGCGGAGGGTTCTTGTGATCTGGGACCTGATGACATATCCAGTTTTCAACCCGCTATAATCTCAAATCAACAAACCTCTATCTTTGCTCATACAGCGTTTCCGGTGTTCCGCCAGGCGCGACACCACCTACCTTCCTCTCTGCGTACTACTCAGTTATTTAGACTATTTAGGATTGTTCACATATATTTATGTACTAGGAGTCATGGCACGCGTAAGTAACAGTGTATTCAGATCATTTCTAAAGAGTATGCTAAGTTACGAATATTAATCGTTAGTTTTTTATATTAAATGAAAAGTAATAAAGTTGAATATTTTATATAAATAAAATAATTAAATCAATCTGACTTAATATTATAAATAAAACACAAAGAATGTCCAAAGGCCAGAAATAGAATAACTGAATTTGAATTAAATTGTTTCGTCATCAGCTTTCTGAACCCCTTCAGTTTATTAATAAAAGTCTTATAAAACTTCGTGTTGCTGCCGGGGCTGAAATTTTATATAAACGTTTTAATTCAAAATGAATTCTCTTATTTCTGAGTATTGGCTATTATTTGCATTTTAGTTAAATATTTTCTACGAGTTGTAGTAATCAGTCCGTAGACTGGTTTGATGCAACTGTCCATGCTAACCTATTCTGCGCAACCCTTTTCATTTCTACATAACTACCACGTTCTCCCTAATCAGCTTAGCGTATTCCATCCTTCTCTCGCTCTTGAGTTGTTACCACACACTCTTCACTCCTATAAATCTGTCCCTTCTCTTCGTCAACGTCCTCCAAACTGTTCGCTCTTTCTCTATTCTGCTTAGAACTTCCTACATAGTTACCCTATCCACCCATCTGATGTTCAACATTATTCTATATCACCACATTTCAAAAGCTTCTATTCCTTACCTTTCTGCAACTCGCAGTGTCCACGTTTCGCACCCATATAACCCCAAACTTCATACGAACATTTTTTGCAATGATTTCCTAATATTCTCACTAATATTACCCGTAAATAAATATCCCTTCTTTACGAAAATCTTCCTTGCCTGTGCTATCCTACTCTTTATGTCTACTATACTTTACCATCCCTTGTTATTATACTGCCCAGGCAACAGAATTCCTTAACTTCCTTCAAAGTATTCCTTCCCAATATAACACAATTTGTTTATTTCAACCGAGATGGTTTATCAATCGACAAAATCTTGAATGATATAACCAGTACAATAACAGAAATTACTTGAGATTAAGATTGATTTTGTTGTAGTTATCCGCGGAACAAAATGACAGCAACATGTGTGTATATTACGTTTTTTTCCCTCTTCCCAGTTAAATTTTACTGTTTGATTAAATTATAAATAATGTAAAAAATAACACACTTTTCTACACGTGATATAATAATTTTAACTATAGACCTATATTTTATACTTTAAATTCAGAAAAAAATTTAAAAATGAATTTAGGAAATGGTTATATTGTTCAGAATAAATCTGCTTAATTTGAATAGGTATTTGTGTAAAATTTAGCAGGAGCGTTTAGTTTGCGACTGATTAACCAGGAAGAATGATATACAGAAAATCAAATAAAAGTGAAAGAATGATGTATAATGCATTGCCAAGAGAAATGAAGTACTCAGAAAATGTGTGTCAATTTCAAAATTGTATTTCAAAAAGGTATTTGGAAGAATTTTTAATATTTATGATTTAGCTGTTCAAATGCTGCTATTAGCCGTGGGGTACTTGTAAACAAATAAATATTTCTTATTTTATATTCAGACTTCGTATGATATTCGTGATGCTGCAATGAAATATTAATTTAATCTGTTTGTTATAATTACTAGCATGGTGACGATGCAATTATTTTTTGAATGGTCGGAAAAAAATCCGAGTATAGGTTTGAGAGAAAGATAGTTCAGTCTCTATTTACCTGTTTTATTAGCATCAAAGAAATTTTCACGAGAAACATTTTCACATTTGTAGATTTTTTATTTGTAGTGCACTATGAAAGTTTTCAGCTCAAGGAATTTTAATTGGCGTATTTTCCGTGCAGCTTGTGTTACTGCGTGTATTTACCACGCAACATTATTCCCCTGTACTTATATGTAATTGCTAAGTAAATATGTCCATAGTTTTGAACTACACGGGCCCAACGCAGCATCGTGTTCATTAGAGTAATTTCAAAATTAACATTCTCGGAAAATATTGAAACTGAAAACATGACTTTAACAAATTAATTCAATGTTATTAACAAATGTATATATTTTTAAGGGAGGTTGAAGAAATGCTATTCTAAATGCCTTACTTTAGTACTTACGTTACTTGTCTCGCTACTTATAAACAGAAAATTTTGTTGCTAAATGTCAATTTTGTATTTTCCATATGCACATTTCACAGGCCTAATTTAAAAATTTTAAATATTGGCAGTGCAATTTGATCAATACATTTCATCTATTAATGTACAGCCATGGGGTTTCCAACAAATTTCATAAACAATTACGCACCGCTCAAAATGTTCCCGTAAATCAATTTAAATTTAATTAGTAATTTTGCACTGCACCGTTTTGAATTACAAACAAATACATTTTCTGCCGAGCGCAGAGCCGCTGTATTGGGAGTTAAATTAAGTGCTTTGATTTACTTCCACGTTATATTTCCGTGATGCCGTTAGGGACGCTGTGAAGGGGAAGCGATCCTGTTATTGGGTACAAACGGTCTGAAAACCAAGTCCGTGCCGACCCCAAAAATCATTAACGTTTTAGTTCTTTAATCCCGCGGCGGGCAGCCGGGAAAGTGACCTTAAAAGAGCCGTTGGGCCCTGAAATTGAGTCGGACCAGCGCATTTGAAGGGGTAACTGCAGCAGTTTAGCGGGGGACTGTTAACATTTCCCAGGGCCGTTTTTACAGCTACTTGCTCATCCGGGCGGCTATAATCCGCGAAATAAGCTACTTACGAGTTCGATGTTTACCCACTTTCTAAAAATAAAACATGACAAGTAATATCTGCGTAGTCGAATTGCAGACGTTAAACCTTAATGCCAGCAAATAAACGAAACTTAATAGAAATTATTGCGAACGTTTTTACGCTAACATTTCCTACGAGGATAAATTTGAATTTATAAAGAAATAGCGTATTAACTAATGAGGGTAAAAGTTTACTTTACAGACGGCTAGTTTTCCTTTTTTATCAATTAAACTTTATGTGAGAAACTGCTCATTGCCAGAGCCTAGCTTATGAATGTGTTATTACAATATTAATATTTGTAGGTACTTTCGTAACAGGGATATTTCCTTATAACTAATATTTACTACTTAAAACATAATTACTTATACATGTTGTAACAGTGTGGACGACAAAATCAAGCAATGGGTTCGTCAAATTGACATTGGCAAGAAGTAAGTTGGCCGTTAGTACTTTAGTCTTATTTAAGTTTTATGTTCGTTGTAGATTTTTAACGATAATATTAAGAACTGCATGTACCCGCGACTTCATTCTCGCAGAAAGTGCACATATAGCTTTTATTTAACCGTAAAAACGACTCTCAGCAAACGATAGGTTAATTACAACGCGAATCCTGCTGCAACAATAGATGGAGGAAGAATGTTGTCTTCCCTCTCTCTCATGCTGCCAAAATTACACACAAGTCCGATGAATGGTATAGCAACTCCTAATTAGCATTATATTTCCCAGTTGATATTCTCGCCGGCTTTCAGGCGGCAACTAATATCTTCGGAAATCTGCAAGATATCAAAAACAAATATACACAAAAATTTAAGTAAAATTCCTGTTCCAATCCCTCAAATTTTCAATGAAATCTAATGAGCCGTTTCGGAGCCTATTCGATACAAAACTTCAATTTCATTTATTGGTATAGATTTACGTCACAATTCTGTATCTTCGTTCTGAATGAAATATGTGCGAAAAGAATTAACCAATTTTGAACAAAATTAATGAAATTTGTGCGAGCATTTCTCTCGCAGGTATTTCTCTTCAGAGTGATGTGGCTTTCCTTCGGGGATGCCTCGTTTCAGATTCTCTCATGCCAAGAAACATTTGGGAGGTGTATGTACTGGGGTCGAAGACTTACAAGGTCGAGGCGCGGAGAACGGAATGCTGCGACCCTACAGCAAACCCAATTTTTTACTTTTCCAACGAAATTTTGGAAAGAATTTATATTATAATAATTGTTTCAATTGTAGCTCAAAGGTCTTGAAAATAAATTTAGAAAATAATGGAAAATTGTCGACCGGACTGCAGTCGCTCTTTTCGAATTTTGAATTCCTTCTGTGAACTCCTAAATTACTACGACGAAACTAAAGCTCCTGCGTGGGAAAACCTTTCGATCGTTGGCCGCTGTCAATCATCCAATTTTGGTTTGGTTCCCTCAGCTGTCAAGCATTACTTTAATTGCGTCGCACATTACTTTAATTACGTCAGTCTACTTAAACAACTTCTGTTCCTCAGAAACACGAAAAAGACTTTTCTCACGTGTTTCTCTTGATTTATAGTAAAATGTATTGTGTATATTACAATTTATATATATATGCTGGCACAAGTGTCCAAACGTATGTAGCACAACTTTGCAACAGCTAACGCTGAATTATAACAGTAGTTTATACATCAACTGCAACGGTTGCGGCAGTTAGCAATTAGAACTTTTTCTTACATGTTTCGTTTTGATTTTATTTATACATTTAGAACTTCAACGTCGCAGGTCTATAGAGTTCTAATTTGAACAGTAGCATGTATATGTGCTGATTTAAAATAAGTTATTCAACGAATTATATTTATAGCCACAGTTCTCAGGTTGCTAACTCGGTGTTATATTGAATCATTTCTCCACCTTTTGGCGAACAGTGGGTGTCGGTGTGCTGCAAGAAGCCCCAAAAATTGTTTCTACAGCATGTACATCAAGAAAGTTCATATGCTTTAATCACTTGTTTATAATTTTATTTTTGTTATTCGAATTTGTTTTATAACTGGATAGCGTTGGCCAACTCGGTGTCTAAATTGCAAACCGCTACCCTTGTTACCCTGGAAAGACAGAAACGCGCCTGGAATTTTAATTACTGGCTTCTCTCCTTCCTGCGATGTGGGGGTGAGGTTTATTAATGGCGACACTGCCAGGTCCAGACACTGTCATCGGCGCGTCGTCAAAACATTGCAGTTCAAATTGCAGACATATTCATGTTGCTAATAGTAGCGATGTCGGGAGATAAACGATTTTTAAACATTCGCATTCTACATGTCCATTCAAAGGTCAAATCACTTTTTCAGTCTGTTATTTTCAGACCAGTTTATGTTGTGATTTGATTAATTAAGAAATCAATTGGCAAGCTTAGTTTAACTTCACACCTGAAAGCTTTTTTACGCAATTTCCTGCGACAGTAATAAATGACTTTTAATTCAAATAGCCTTCGCCCACATATTGTCGTTATGTCAGATAGAGCGTCAGGATTTTTATTTGAAAGATGGACTGTCAATAGACTAATAATATATATATATATATATATATATAACAAAGATAAAACACGTAATATTAGTTGTAAGTTGCGTTATTAAAGTACAATATTTTGAACAATGTAAGAGAGTGGGTCAGTTCCATAAATGAGTTAGTTATGTGAAAGTTTTGAATTTGAGTGCGATCCCTCAAACATTCTTTTCCAATCTACTGCAGTAAAACTTTCATAACTCAACAGGTGGCGTTTAATCGATTTAATACTTAAATGCTGAAGGTTTTACGCCCATTCCCAATCATGAATGACTGAAAAATATGTGTATGGTGATGTTATAGTGGATGTCAGCAGTTTGAGCGATAGGTGCGTCGCTGTAACGAAGTTGGGGGGCAAACGGTTGAAATTGAATCATTAATGTTGTGGGTTTATGATGTTTAAATTACATTTAATTATATTGACAAATAAAACGGAAAATTAGGAGGCATTACTTATTGAGCCACCCTTTTAACATATAATTTAGAAGACTTTGACTGTAATGCAACAAGCAAGCAAACAAACGAACAAACAGACTATAAAAGTCAGATTAGAAAAAAATTGTAGCATCAAGCTCAAAGTCATTCAGTATTGACTAAGCATGATTGTTTTGGTATATTATTGGGAAAATGTAAAAAAAAAGGATTAGGATAACAAATACGTTTCTGATTTAACGAGTTAAACGTTTCACATTAATTGTAATAAAAATTTAAACAGTATTTATGATTACACTATTGTAACAGAATTACGGATTATATGTATAATTTATATACAGGCATGATGCACGTTATACATATATTGAGTTCACTATATTGATTATGTATGCAAATCCGAAAAAAAACTATCCCTTTTTGAAATTTAGAAAAGTCCGTTTAAATTAGTTTTAAGTTCCTTACTGCATTTCAATTTTGTAGAGGAAAGGTCTCCAATTTATGGACCGTAGTAGAAAGAAAACGAATTGTAATTATTACACTACACATCAAAATGTTTTGAGATATTTGCTGTTGAGTATTTTTTGGAATGGAACCCACATAGTTCGTTTTAAATTAAGTATGATTTCATTCATGAATATTGAATCAGTAAATGTTTATAATTGAATGTTTTATATTTAAATTCTTCCCAATTCATACCCGAAGAGCTCATAACGTAAATCTAATATTTTTAGACGAATTTGTGATTTGAATGTTTAACTTTTTAATCTAAAGTAATTGTAGTCTGATTAATATTTTATTAATTAGTCAAAATAATTCACCATTTTTATATGAAATAGTCTGAAATTACGTTCTTAGCGATTTTTAAATTCTGAGATAAAGTAACAAGAGTTTTAAAAGCTTTCGTATAGAATTTAAATTTGTTTACATTGTTATATCGTCTGATTAGGTTTTGGACTAGGACGATGTTTATACAGTCTAAATGATAATCGCTTTATAGTTTGAAATAAACCATATCATAATTCACAGATTTGAAGATTCCTTAGAAGTAGACGCAACTAAACATAATTATTTTAAGACTTTTAAGAGGACTTAGTACTATATTGGCAACGCTATAATAAGTACCGTAATAGAAATTTTATCAGTTTATTTTTATCCTTAAGGTATGCGTGTGGAAGCGGAATGAATTATTTAAATTATTACCTGCGGATGGAAATCTTCTAAATTTTACATAGAAACAGTACATTAATTGTAATAAATCATGTATCCTGTTTCACGCAATGATAAGGTTAAAGGTAAGCTGTGCTCAATTTATAACGATTTGGTGCTCAATTTATAACGATTTCCGATAAAAATATGTTCCTTAAATCACTGCTTTAACATTAGCCTGGTAAAATATTCCAAAATCCCTTAAATTGCTTTACAATTTTCCTTACTGTCATTTTAATATAATATTTTTATTATATAGTTAAAGTCTGTATGTTAATTTAAAAAATACCCCGGTTACAGGGAAAATATTATTGAAGCAGTCTCGACCGGCTTTGTCAGACACGACATATAAATTAAACATTATAATTTTATGGCAAATTCATTTGCTCACCTTTTTTATAGCGTTTAATAGTTTCAAGTTAAAGCGAAGATACCATGTTCGTGTCGTATGCATGGTACATAGATTAGGAGAAGGTAATATTGGGAAATAACATTTCAATAAAATTATACAGGTCAGGGAATTGATCTCTTTCATGTGTGTGTCTGTGATTATATTGTATGTAATCAGAAAGTAATTTTGGACTGAGTAGGATTTATTCGAATGTTTGGGTAGTTTTGGGGCGTGGTGTTGTGGAGCTACTACCAGGTGTACTCGTACAGGAACAGGTAGGGCGATGTGTTTGCTTGACGAGGCTAATTACAGAGAGCAGATACCGTCTTGCTGTGCTGTGCTTTGCTTTGCTGTGCCGGGCTGTGTGTTTATATTTGCCAGCCACGCCTTAAATGTCTACCAACATACTGTTGTTCATAAAGCACAATTGGACGGATGTTTTCAGAAGCTTTTAACGTGTGGCATCTAGGACTAAGTATTGTTTATAGTTTATATATTTATATTTTACAAGCACATCTTACTTTTACAAATTTATTTCAGGTCCACTCTAAAGGACGTGCAGGTGCACAAGTTTCTTGAAACCAAAGATCTTTGTATGGTTCCTTGAATATTCATATTGACAAGAGTAATGGTTTATTATATTTTTATTAAACTTTATCGCAAATAAAAATTATTTTATTAAATTTTATCGCGATAGTTAGTCTTGGGGTTGATGCTTTCTCTTTTTTATCGTCTTAGCCGCGTAAAGGGACCCATCTTCAATGGTAGCGTGCAAGCTGTGAGAGGTGACCGTAGACTTCAATCCCGGGAGAAGCTAAAAACTAAAATTAAAAAAAAGGTTTGTGAACCCCGGAAGCTGGGGAGAACACTGTAAATAAATACGCAAGGACACAAGAGTTGGCAGACAGTCCTTAGAGAGAGATGGCGGCGAAACATTAGTTAAAGGACATCGCAAAAGGCGACGGATTTAAATTATTTTGAGACTTATGAGTGGAAGTGGAGAGACGCCGACGGGCTGAATATATCACACCTTAATAGAGGTTCCCGACATCAGCAAAACTGGCACGGTGACCGACGCCGACGTCTAACACACCTCTCACCGCTGGCTGCGTGGAAACCTTGACGGACATTTGAAATTTGTGCACTGGAGAGATCCGCCTATTTTATAAAAAACCATTTTCGTGTTCGTTATCGGACACAATGTTTTAGTAAGTGATATCTGCTACTTGGCCCAAATTCTTAAATTAAAACTTGCCCTCTATATAATTTTTCATTGTGTAATTAATAGTAAATTTTTTTAATGTTTTTTAGTTTGTAAATTGGAGTTAATTATTGAATTTCTCCTTCCAACTCAATTATAAAATGCGAATAATTAATAAATGGAGAAGGTAATACATTACAACACACACACACACACACACACACATATATATATATATATATATATATTATTCAAATTATAACATTACATTAAATTCTTCTCATATCCCTAATAATATACTCCTAATCGGTTCCATTCATATTTCATAGTTTTACACTGCCTTAGATAAAAAATAGTGCAATCCAATATTACAACTAGAGAATTCTAGTCGTCTCAAAATTCAGTAATCAGTTTTTAGAAGCACGCAAAAACTCAAACCTTTGGTCTGGAAAACTGTCAGTATAAATTCATTGTAAAAAAATGGACCAAAGTTAATATATTGGGTTCAGTTCATGATATGTTATACGTCAAAATATATCCGTAAAGTTAAAAGATGATAAATACAGGGTGTGTTAAAAATCTATTTTTGCTACTTGTATGTGCGGGAAGTCAGGGCAGAACGGTACACTTATTGTTGAACAAATTTTGTAAAATTATGGAAAAATAAAAATGACTTCATAAAAGTGTAAAGCATTAGCTTATTCCATTACCTACTTAGCCTAATATCAATATAACTTATAAGTTTGATTTTTCATGATTTTTTAAAAAAAACTATCAAATCTCCCGTTCTGTTCCACCCCCAGGGGCAAAACGGGACAGGTTATTTTAAATTACAATTAATATAACAAAATTTAATTAAACAATTTTTAACACCTTTTGTGTTTATTTGGTGTATGGTTCGTCGCTGTATTAATTTTTTTCTTTCGCAAAGAGATTTATTTTTCCAGCTTTACGGACTTTGCTAGAATTTCCCATTTTTTTTCTTTCCTTCTCTACTCTTTTTGGGTACAGCATCCTATGACTTATTCTTAGGTGAGTCTGACAGTTTTTTCATTTTTTCTTGAGGAACACACAACATTTTGCCTTCTACAGTAGTATCCTGTTCCGCTCAGCACGCAAGTTTCATTTTTAGGTTTCTCACCGAGCCTTAATACAAGTAGATTTCAACCTTACGGTATACGTAACGTATATGCATCTAAAGAAATCTAGTTTATGAATATATACCACTAAAATTTTAACGCGAGGAGTTTTGTAAATAAGCCTTTTGTCGAAATTCAGCAAAAATTATAAAATCACAGGTGTAAGACCTAATCCATCTGCTTAAGTATGCTAATCAATGGACCTTCATGTTTTCATGTGAATTATATACATTTTTATAATCTTGTATACACATCGTTTTAATCTTGTATATACTGGAACAATTATTGTATCAACTAATAATCTTATGATAAAAGTTTTTTATATGAAATAACCAAAAAGCAGATGTAAGACGCCAAATCAAGAGTTCATTCACAACTTAGAGTCAAAACTTGGTCAAGTCGGCTGCCAGGACTTCTTCCTTGATTAGTTACAATGTTCCACCCCTATTTACTAAACTCCAGCACTATTCAGTAATAAAAGGGTATCCCGTTCTACTCCCCTATCCCGTTCCGCCACGACTTCCCCTATATCCCTTTTTTAAGAATATAGTATTTTTTAGGAATGGTAGTAATTATTCATACGCTAGCTTACCTCTAAGCGACACTCTCCCATGGCGACAACACTCCGATTTTCATTCTCTCCTACTCCGCGTGTCATACGACTTTCAGTTTCTCACGAGGTATACACAGAACGAAAATTATTTACATATACCATCTCGTCTTTCCTACCGATGATAACGACTATCAACGATTATTGTTCGAAGTTCCTCACTAAGATACATTCTATCATTTATTTATTTACATTTTTTTTCCTTCGAGTTGGCCATATTTTTCTATGGACATTCACTTCTAGCTTCCTACAAATATATGCATCCGAGCTCTCCATTCTTTTCCATTTCAGGTTCTAGAATTAGGATCGCTTTCAAGTTCTCATTTTATGCACGTTGTTTGCGTTTCTGCTCGAGTGAAAATCGTAATTGTCCTAATTTCTCGTTCCACGGAATTTGAAGAATCATTCTCATATTTTACTTTGAGCAGTAATGTTACACATGTATATTTTTTGTTATATTTAAAATATTATCAATCTCCAAACCTATGGAGCAGCACTGTTCCTCCTCGCCTCAACCTTTTATTTTTTTGTTTTCGTTCTCTTTAATGGTACCTACTGTGTGTTTGCAAAGGACAGTTTTGTGTTTGTGTTAAGGGACCGCCGACGGAAAGCAGGAAAAGGGACAGACTGAAATTAACATGACGTGTGCAGGCTCAGTCAACAGAAACCTTCTCTCTGGTTGCTGGTAGCAACTCCTCTTTTATTTTCAAGCGGCAGTTTTTTTCATGTTCAGACATAATAGGCTTTGCAAAGAAAACGTGCTCCTCTACCACCTAATTCCTGGTAATGGGTTTAGTATACAGTAGTTGTAAATGAATCTACGATTCAAGCTCAAATAAAACGCGACCTAGTTAGCCCAATTTGTTTTTCTTGGGGAAATAAATTCGGTTTACGAGTTACATTTTTAGTAGATTTAATAAACATAAATTTACTGTTCAATATCTCGAATTTTTATTGTACGTTTCCACATTAACTACAGTTTAGTAGTGTATGCGACATAGTTAAAATTCTTTAATGACATTGAATTTTACTACTACTACTAGAAATTTGAATCGTTCGATATAACTTCTAATAATAATCATTTTGTTTGGTAATGAGCAAAATGTAATTCCCTTTTAAAATATTTTACAATTCAGCTTCATTTTCTGGCATCGTAATAATGTTTTTCATGTGCTAAAATTAGAATAATTGGAGGATCGAAACTGCTGTCGAATTCAATCAACCGCGATTTCCTGAACATATTTTTGAAAAGGACAACATCAGAAGCAGATAAATACAAGAAACATTTGCTAAGAGCAGGTCGGACTTATTGAGGCTACGCATTTGAAATATGAGACCGTGAATTGTGTCAGCTACCTAAAAAATTAAAATTAAATACAATGTAGAAACATATTGACAGTTAAAAAATATATCCTTATTAAGAATAAAGACAATAATTGGACCCAAGACCCGCTTTCCAGGCAACTCTACCACTGAGCTAGTCAGAGTCTAAGTCCCGAGGACCGATTCAACATCCTTCCACTCCTGTAAGCGTAAGCTCGGTTAGTCTACAATTTACTAAAGACATCCTTCACAACCTAATTTACAGGTATTAAGTGAATAATGGACATTTTGTAAATTGAACAAAGGTGCATGGAATTGAAGTCAAAGGTCGACATTTTTTTATTCTTGTCTTTATATAAATTTAGATATACGCTCTTTACCTAAGCTTCAATTGAAGCATTTCTACTTCCTTTGAATAAATCTTTAAGTGAAAGCCTACTTTTATGAGGGCAGGGGACCCCTTCAAGGAGGGGCCCAACTAGTAAATCAAACCTTGGCGAACATGTTCAAAGGAGTGACGAAGTTAATAGTTCGTTGTAACTTTCCTCAACCGTACATAAATAGTTTCTCCAGTCTGAAAGTTCCAATGATAATTCATTCAAACCAAATAAATGTGGACAAAGAAATATGCGCCTGTAAATAACGTTCGTTTTAATAGCTCACTTTCTTATATTTCATTATTTTTCAATTCAGGTCAAGACATACCCGGGCAAGTTTCAGCGATTTATGAAATTTAGCCGGAATTAATACCAAAATAATTTTTAACAAAATCAAGTATCTGATCACTAACGTGAATGGGACCTATTATTTTATGTTGTGTTATGTGATGAATCTATTCTCAGTACTTGTGATGATTGGTGAACCATCGGCTTTTCCGGAATGTATGTTACAGAATACCTCCGGCAAATATTAATCATTCCTAAAGTCCATCTTGACAAAATACTCTCTGTCATGGTGAGCCATCCAGGACTTTCATCTCTGTTAATGCTTGGAGTCCAACGAAATCCCACCACAGAGTTTCTTGGAGCGACGTAGGATTAAATGGCGTTTGACTACATTATTCTGATATTATGATGGAACCAAGGTTTCATGAAGTTTCAACATATTTTTATATAATCAGCTGGCTTACGTCGGACCGTTTTGGAGATATGAATCACCACTTTCAAAAACGTACATTTTGAAACCACCATGTGATGAAGGATTTCTACGACTCCAATCAAATTTCGGAATCAAGTATATCATTCAATGCAAAATTTTGTTCTTTTTTCCTTTTTTTTCTTTCTCCATGACTCTACAGCCCATTGAAGGCCTGGGCCTACCGAGTCGACTGCGGACTGTCATCTTGCATGACACATTCCGAGTTTGGAGTGACACGTGGTCAGCGTATCGATTCTCCAACAGTCTTAATCCCGGTCTTCGCGCCCATGACGACACAAACATCCAAGCCTATGACAGGATTCGAACCCGGGACTTCTGGGTTGTGAGGCAGCAACGCTAGCCACTACACCACAGGAGGTCGGCTTCTTTTACTGTCATTCTGGATAATATTCCAAAAGATTGCTTCATTCTTCAGTTATTAATCAAAAAATGAAACGAGGTTCCTTATTTTTTGGGCTACCAAAAGTTTTTTATTTGGAAAACTTGGTTTCCCGCTATTGATGTTAATATGAACAAGTAGAAAAAGAATACAAATACCTAACCTTTTGCCTTTTTGAGGCCGAGAACGCGCCTGTTTCTTATATAGTAAGTGAGACAGTGTGTCAACAGATAACACAGAAAGCAGTTTTTAGTATTTTAACTTTGTCTCTTGATGCTTACGGTATCTAGCTAAGTCCGTTTATAGATCGTCCAGTCTTCATCAAAATTACAGACCGTTTATTCTGCAATGGCCTGATCCACATCATATAAAATACATACTTTTGAATGTTTGTATAATAGATGTTTTTTGTGTTTTCCAGGGCGGGGAACGGATCGTGTGGGAGTACCACCACGTGACTTTGACCCGAGTCCCTGGGTACGGGTTCGGAATCGCCGTTTCCGGCGGCAGAGACAACCCACACTTCACCAACGGAGACCCCGCCATCGCCATATCCGACGTCCTCAAGGCGGGACCCGCCGAAGGCAAACTCTTGTGAGTAACCCTCCTTCTCTTTATATACATAATTTGGTTTATTGCTTCCCCGAGCATCTCATATTTCTAGTTATCGTGATTGTCAAATAACTTTTGTATTGTCTTACTCTATTGATAGTAATTGGTTGATATTGCTTGTTGATGGATAAAAAACCATAAGCCAGTGGCATTATTCACGTAATTTATTTACTCGGAAGCTTTCTACTTACAATAGGCTGTATTGATCTATATATTCACTAGACGACGTATGGCATGACGTTATCTTATAAATTAAACTAAATAAACTACACGGAACGATTTTTCAGTATTTAAGAGAGTCGTTTAACAATATTTAGACACGTGATGATATGGATGACTTTGCCCAACTGAAGGCTCAAACTTAAAAGTTAAATTGTTGAAAAATAACAGTGACAGTTCGTTACTACAATATCTATTTGAAGTTTATGTATTATCTAACTTTACTCGCCCTAAGTTTACGGCCTATATGAACACTATTTTAAGATCATTTTATTTAAAAGAAACCATTATATGTATAGGATACTAAATAAAGATTCACACAATATTCAGTTTAAATAATTTACTAAACTTTCGTCCAACCAATAACTAGTTTTCCGTTATTTTAGGCCTTAATCATCTCATGTCAAGGATCCTATATGGTTTAATATTATGTTGTATACATCAATCAGGATGTTCATTAATGCTGTCGGATTTTTAAAAATTAATTCGCTTCGCTGGAAAAGCCTTCGATTATAAATACAAATTGCATCGTAGACAACACATTTGTAAATCTTACAACCGTTAGTTCAGTTATGATGAAAAGTCTAATCTACGCAGAAATGTCAAATCTATCAATATAATTCGAAACACAGGAAATATTATAAAATTTACAAACGACGGTCTGGAATTCGATTTCAGAGGACTCTTTTTATTAGTGAACAAAACTTAGTTTGAATTTTAAGTATTTAAATAATATTTTTAATAGTTTTAAGTAGTTGTTATATATACTAATAATCTCAATTTATAAAATTCCGATTTCCGGCGTTCAATATTTTTCTCGTACTAAACGTCTTGACCGATTTTAATGAAAATTTCTTTGTTGTATTGATGGGATCATCTGGATTGTTGCAGCTTGACTTGATGTCGAGATCCACTTTTTCTTTAATTTTTTGGCCATATTTTTTCTTATTTCGATTTCTTACGTGCAAAAACATTTTATTTCAAATTTTAAACCTAATGTGTGGCATTTTACATACGCATTAATACATGTGCAAGTTCATTGCGTCGTAGCTTGGCATTGCCTTGACATTTCGATTTCGGATTGCTGAGTTCTGATATATATTCCGTGTAATGTAATTGCGCGCAAACTCGGTGAGTTATTAATCGATTAATTTGTCATTGAACAAATGAACTGTATTTGAAATAATATTTTGTGCAAATATGAAAGACGCTTTGTTTGAATTACGTTTTACACACATTCGACGGTATTCCATCTAACCTCCTAAATAAAATATTTTATTGGGAGCATTCATAGTGCGATTTCGATGATACGGGGTCATGAAAAAATTTAATTTTCATAAATATGACGATTTGTCTGATGGTTTAATCATTTGTTTGCAGAACGGTTACTGTCGAATTAATAACAGCAACGGGCTAATATAAATTAATTACCGGCCAATGCCAAACATCGAGATAGAGTATAACATTCTTTTATGTTTTATAAACACAGATAACTGATAAAAAATTAAGTATGTACCAAAATTAATCTACTTTTACAACATAATGTATACAACTCAATAAGAGAAGAATTTATTTCAAACGAATCTCGGTATTGGTCAGGGTGAAAAATTCTCGACTGGACCGGGAATAGAACCTGGAACCTAGACATAACCAACAGATATCGGAGTCGCCTCCTCGTCAGTTACTAGATTTCTCCACCCATTTGTGTAGCTCCATCAAACCAATTACATAACCTTTGACACTGAAGTTCGTTTGAAAGCATTTTTTATGTTCTCGAATAAAAATCACTACACTTACGATCAATTCATAGACACTGTCCTGTATTCATTGAAGCCATGAAATAATTTAATAACATTTAAGTGGGCTTTAGCACACTAATCGGATTCTCGGCCCGGTCGAATCCTGCCCACCCTTATAGTTCGATTTAAGTAACTTACTTAATTAGTCGTCTGTCTGATTGTTAATAATATTAATATATACGACAATTTTAGTAAATTATTTAGGGGGGGTAACAGCCTACATGAGGATAATCATAAAAGAGGCAACTTTCGTTTAATAGCATAGAAAGGGAATAGAAAAGGGTCGATGTGGAAGATAGAGCAAGGTAACCAAGGGTTGACTAGGGTCCTCTGGTTATATTTTATGGATTTTACTCTGTGTTTCACCCCAAATAAATGCAGGGAAAACACTAGAAAACCTACATCAGGTAGGTCGGACTATTGGGTAGATGAGTTTGCTGTAGGGTCGCAGCATTTCCTTCTCCTTATCTCCCAGTTTCAGGAGACAGTTGTCCAACTGATCCAATGAGATCAGCGGACCACTCTTACCGTATGCTCAAGGTCTTCGACCCCTGTACTTTATACCTCCTAAAATAGATGAAGGTGCCTCGGCGTCAACCTTGAAAAACCAGAGAGAGTACGAAGCATTCTGCGGAGAGCATCGCGTTAAATGTCGAATTTATACTATTGTTCTCCGCAGAATGAATGTGACATAATTTGGGCAATGAAATTAGATACTGTATGTAATTTTAGTGAGTCTCAAGTGTACCATATAAATACAGTTTATTGGAAGCTGGTTTAGGTCTGGTGAAACAAATCATCTTCTAGAGTTGACAAATGTGGACGTTATATTCGTATAATCATGTTATATAGAAACATGAGACAATCACAGGCTTACCAGACTTCTATGAGATATGAGTTACTGAAGTAAATTCATGCTCGACATATATCGCAGCAACGCGTTAAAGCCAATTTTTACAGACTGTACACATTTGTACACCGCTCCAGCACATTAAGCGCTCTGCGTTCACGTTAAAACTGCGACGTCGTAATTCGTAATGGTTTAAAATCCCGTGGCACATGTAATGTTTCATAATTTGAGCGACACGCTGAGAGATAACTGTTGTTGCCCGGGGTTCATGTTAACGCTTTTATCACCCACAAATATAATCGCCGGGACTCGTAATAATTTCCGCCATTTTCAAAATGAAGTTAATGTTTCCGTAATTAACATAATTAAATGCGTCATTTTTCTCAAAGATTCATACGATGTACATAAAGTTGTTGGTGAACTGATGTCTTCCATGACGTTTCGTAAACAATTCGGACTGTCAGTGTTGAACAATAGTTAAGAAACACACTTGAGATTAAGAAAAGCTTTCCAAAGTTGGCAGTGTTGATGTTATCCAATTGTATTATCGATATTGAAGCGATGATTAAAAACAAAGAGTAGAGGTATAGAAGTGAGGAAGATTGTAAATGTGTTTGCGAAGTTGAAGCCATAATGATGATAGATTGGAGCAACGGTAAGATAAATACGCAGGGGGAGCCCCGGGTTCCGAAGAGTCGTATTTCGCTGCTGAGTGCTTCAGCTTGCCTTCAGTATATCGTCTCTGTACTTCTGATATTAAAACTGCAGCAGCTGCGACCAGATTAATCCCAGACTCGATGCATAATTAGAGTTTATATTTGAGGCGTTCGGAACCAACATCTTGTTTAAAAGAAAATTTTGCGTTAATATTAAATATCGAAAGGAGATTTTTTATCAGAATAATTTATTCCTTCTCTTCTCCCTCTTTCAGTTTTGTGTATTACTTCGGCTTGTCAGTACACAACAATTTTACGAGATTACTGCATCAGTCTATCATGAGTGGTCACATTCAGAGAGGACGGAATCGATATCTCGTAATATTCGCCAGAGCAATCCATGAAAATAAATCACGTAGATATGGGATATACTTTGTTCATTCCATCCTAGCCTCGATCTGAAACTAAAAATGTGTGAGAATCCTTATCTCGGTGAATAATGTTTCGATCAGTGTGGAAAGACAAATGTCCAAATCAACGTTAAAATGCGTCACGAGATAGTAATTCAATAATAATAAGTTCAATATATTTTTTGTTTATTTAATTGTTAATTTACAATCTGCAGTGCAATGTAATAAGTAAATTTTATAAAAGTATGTTTTAAAACCTGAGTAGGGTAATCGTCCAATGACGATTCCCTAGAAGTTCACTGACCACGTATCACGCATATTCGGAATGTGTCACGCCAGATGACAGTCCGCAGCCGCCTCGGTAGGCCTAGGTCCTCAAGAGGGCTGTTGAGCCATTCCAAGAAAAAGAAGAGATCACTGTGTAATATGGAATTGGAAACAAACCTTGGCGCGTTGGTTATTGTGCGGAGTATTTTTGACTGTATCCTTTGATTTATTTTTTGATATGATGGTTTGGTGCATCCCGACAATTCTATGCCGTAAGTCCATATGGGCTTAATGATACATCAATAAAATTTTATTGTCTAAAGATGATTTTCATTTCCTTCCCATTAGCCAAGACATTTCCCTTAATTTGAGATTTATTTGCTGACTTTTTTTTGGACATGTTCTTTCCAGGTCATTTTTTGGTCCAGATGTAAACCCAAATACTTAGTTTCGTTCTTTCTTGGAATTTGAATGTTATTGAAGTAGAGCGGAGGGCACACTATACGTCTCGTGGTGAATGTGACTTGTGTTGATTTCCTCTAGTTTATCTTTATTTTCCATTTCTTGGTTCAGGTAAGTGATAGATCCAGGTGGTTTTCCAGGTTTTGTGTTGCAACGACCGGGTTAGCATTTACAGATAATAAGGCTGTATCATCCGCAAATGTCATCCGTAGTTGAAGAGACAATCTTTAATTTACTAAGAAAATTTAAATATGCTGGACGTTTGACGCGGATTAACAAAAGTTAAAAACTAGTAACAAAGAACTTAAGATGGTACATCATAAACATGTAAATATTTTCAGTGTCATGCTTAATAGCAAACTACTATACTTGTTGATTTTAATGTAATATATTTAACAAATTAATCTTTTACGTTAATGAAGTTTCCTGTCCAAAATAGTGGCATTGTTAATATTGAAACATTGAATAAATGCATTACAATGATCAGAGATGGGGTTGTGTTATCTGGTTGACAGATTAAAATTAGATTTGTGTTCTTCGATTCTTGTATTAAAGGTCTTTTTGGCTTGGACAATGTAACGAACAATCACGATTAGAGCAGCATTTGTAGTGGAAAAAGAATTGGTAGAATCTGGGTCCTTTAACGAATCCAGGAGTAGAACGTTTCATTTAAAAATTACTGAAAAATATAGGCTTTTGGAAAAATGTATTTATTACCACTATGTGGTAAGATGGATTTATATTACTGATTATAATTTTGCTCTGGTTGAGACTGGAATTAATTTTAGCTACTCTAAAGTTTATATGTCTGTACTGTAATAGTAACATTAAGGAATAACAAATGGTGTTAGATTGGGAAGGGATATTTTGACGGAAGTTAAGGAATTCTGCTACTTGGGAAGCATAATAACTAGTAATGGTAGAAGTAGACATAAAGAGTAGGATAGCACAGGCAAGGAAGGCTATCGCGAAAATGAGGGATTTACTTATGGGTAATATAAGTGTGAATATTAGGAAATCGTTGCTAAAAATGTTTGTATGGAGCGTGGCGTTATATGGTTGCGAAACGTGGACGATAGGAGTTGGGGAAGGGAAAAGAACAGAAAGAAGCCTTTGAAATGTGGTGCTATCAGATGGGTGGATAGAATCATAAACGAGGAAGTTCTAAACAGAATAGGGGAAAAGCGAACAATATGGAAGACGTTGACTAAGAGAAGAGATGGATTAATAGGCCACGTTTTAAGACACGATGGTCTTGTAACATTAGCATTAGAGGGAAGGAAATGCAAAGGCTTGCGCAAGATAGTTTATCATGGAGGGTTGCATTAAATCAGACTTAGAACTGAATACCACCACCACAACAATAGTAACAATATCTGTTCTCCAGTCCGTAAGGTAGTGAAGCTGGCTTGGCGGCAACCTTTTACATAATGCAACCATTGTTGTATTATAGAAATTTTGCCGTAACCGTCGCAGGACGTAGACCACGACGCAAAATGATTCACTCTTAGATACATGTCCCGATAAAGTCACCAAATATGGACGAAACGTCGTAGATGTAATAAACAAATTATAAACGTGTTTGCTGAGAAATTGGCTGTATTGTTTGTTTACCTTAATAAGTAGTCCATATGGATTTTGAGCTCTCGAGGAAATTCAACAGGTAGGGGAGATAATGGAAGAGAGGACGAGTCGGAAAAGTGCGGTAGCAGGGTGGCTGTGACAGAAAAGCGATGCTGGAGATATTGAAAAAATTAATTAAAGGAGCGAGAAAAAAACAGCGATGAAATGGAATTGGAATGATCATCAGCGGGAAAGTTAAATTGAAGAGGTGAAGTAGATGTAGAGTGGAAATAAGTAGTGAAGAATAGGCAGTACGAGAATGTTGAAGAGAGTTTCATCACCTTCACGAAGTATGAAGCTGCTCCTGCCATTAGGAAGTCTTACTGGCACGAGTTTTAAGGGATTCTTATATTGTTTATGTATTTATTTGGAAAGAGGTACACTGTTTGGGGTTATATTTTATTAGAAGTATTAAACAAAACTACAAACATTACATTTATGACGGCTAAATGAAGGTGATGTTTATTAAAACACAATTTTTTTGAACTACATCAAATTCTTTACGTATAATATGCTCAAACGAGAAAAAGTATTTTCTTTTATTTATTATAGAAAATTGCTATTTATTAACTTTCAAATTTGAAATTAATTACTTCAGTAAATAAATAAATGAGTACTTGATCGTTTCTAACAAATTTAATTATTTTTAAATGATTTTTATTTCTCTAATATTTTTAACCACTTTTCCATTTGTTTTTTCACAAGCTATACCTGTGATTTACATTAATCCCAACTCGAAACTTTTCAACAATTTTGCAGATTACAGTGATCTATTTCTCAAGGAAAATATTGAATTTAAGTTTCTACAGGAGTGACTAATTTTATACTGATCTTTTAATTGGTTATTAAAAATTATTCATCAGTCGTAAAGTAGTAAAATTTAATGGAAGTCGCTGCATGCTGTATCCTGAGGGAACAACCTCTTTCTCGATCAGGAGCTAGCGGCGAAGGAGGCATGAATAAACATTACCACAACCCTCCAGCAGTTCGTCAACTTTGTTATGACTTAAATCTGCATCTCCCAGCCCTGAAGGTTGTCTTCCTTCCGGAAGATCTAAACTCCGTACCATGCGGAAATTGACTTAGCGAAACAGAATTTCTTTCGTTTTCCTTAGAATTTCTGACACATATTCCACCAAATATCAAATAATTTATTTCTTTTTATTACTAAAAATTACCAATAAATAATATTTTTAAAGCCTCCTGACAGCGTTGAACTGAGTTCTACATTGGTCTGTGGTCAGTTTCATGGGTCAGGATATTCGTATGAAGAAATTTTAACTATTTACAGCCGTTGCACAGGAACTGAGTCAATTCCATTCCTGTGGGAAAATTTTTCCGAAGTATATTTTAGTTGGACACGATGCTTTCAAAGCGCGCCTTTATCTTCATCCCACCCACTTCCTAGAAATTTATTTTGTGTGCTGAATTTCGGACAAGTCCGACATTTGTAGCTCAATCTCTCATTTTGTGTAACTGATTATGTTCTATTCTCCAATATTTACACTATTTTTCTGTAGAGAAAGAACAGTATTCCGTCTTATAAATTGTAAAGAAAATATTTTTATAAACCGTTATCTAAAGCAATTGAAAAATAACTTCTCTGGGTTTCCATCAGGTTGATTTTATTTAGTAGCAACTTCGTTGTTGGATTCGCCGCTTTCACGAAGGAACTGACAAATTGTCAGGAGATTGTGACAGCCCGCCACCGGAATCTTAACTAACGAAATTACCCTATAAGCATTTTTTTTCACAAGAAAGTCTTATATAAAAAAATAGATCACAAACGATAGTAAATCAGTACCAAATTAAATGTTAATAACATTATATACGAGGCGTGCACGAAAAGTAAGTACCGTTTTGGAAAAAAGTTCGTAAAAATATTTTTTAAACAAAATTTATTGTTCTATGAAAGAATATTTCTCAAACTATTTTTCTACATAGTTGCCACAATTATTCAAACATTTGTTATAACGGGAAACTAACTTTTGTATGCCTTTTCAAAACACAATTTGTGATAATATAAGGGATTTCTGGTAAACTCATGCAAAACAGTTTTCGGAAGTTGAGGAAACTTATTACACAACATTCTAATTGTGAACCGTAACTTTTCACCAATTTTAATCATTCACTTTTTCAGCCAAACTATCATTGATAACAGACAATCAGCGACTTCGTGCTTCGTCATGTTCATTCGTTGGTCCATCATTGAATGGTCTAACCCACTTTCTCACCATTCCATCAGTCGGCACATTTTCTCCATAAATCTCTTCAAATTGACGATGTATCTCAGCCGGTTTAACATTCTTTGTATTCAAAAACCGTATTACAGAACGCACATCACAGTTGGCGGGATATGAAACTGTTTTCAACATTTTGAACTGACACTAACAAATGTAGACAAACACAATCCGGTAAGAGTTGCGCCGGTGGAAAGACTATGAACTAGAGACATGCGCATGCGCGTAACTGCAACATTAGCGTTGCGGTGGCGGTTGAACAAAACGGCTGTTACTTTCCAGACACGCCTTGTATTTCACATGTAAAATGATGTATTATTAACGATAAATTTATTTAATTAACTAATCAACTGCCAAATAGCGCAAAATTTTAATAACCAGTTTTTATTTTGTTTCTTTAGTTCTAAACAGGAATTTAACTCTTGTATTTGGTGCAAACCAAACTATAACCAGATAAATTGTAACTCCTAAATAATTGTAAAATTACTGCTTATAAAGCACGACTACTTACAATATTAAGGGAAATTAAATTGGCTACGTTTTTTGTACATAAGGTATTAAAGGAGCACACCTGACTTATACGGCACTTCATCAGAAGAAGATGTCGGTGACAGCCTTCGAAATGTTGTGGCAAATTGACCTCTGTACCCGAGTGGAATCCTGCGAACACTCATTCATCAACATCACTAGGAAAACCTACGTTCTCTATTTTGTCATAGTTACAACATGTTTTGTAGAAATTTAGTAAACATACGTTCTTACAGCTCAAATTACTTTCCTAATCATTTATTACACGATTAAAGACCTTTTTCAACCCAGCTTAAATTTTGACGGTAGTAATGTTGCGACAAAACTTTTTTTTTTTTTGATTTTGTTAAATAGTTTTGTGCAAATGAATTACGGACTTTATCCACGATTTTCTCACACACGTATTAATGTCTTACGCTTAAAAAATTGTGCACTCCAAAAGCCTATTAGCGTAACAAAACCTCATCGTACTTTTTTATGATAGATCTGTTGTTGATTAATATAAGAGATTCGTACTCACACAGAACTGCTTTATTATTTTTTTATAAACGCAATTTTCTTCTTCCTTTACTTCCTTTGTTTAGAATATATCTGGCCTTTTCATTTACTCTATCCCATCTCAACTTTCATCATTTTCAAACCTAGCTTTATATTAACGCTCTTTTCCCTTCGGAAAGCATAAAGTTTTTATTGCAATAACTAAATAAGTAAAAACGACTTCTCAGGTCATATAAACTGAAATCATTTAATTGTTTGGTAAACAATCAAGCAAATGTTGCTCAAAATTCATGTTTTAAACGACTTAATGTACCTGTTTTCCTGACCATTAATGCGACAAATTTGCTCCAGCACGTGCTACATATGAACGCTATCAAATTTGTTACACGGGCGTTGGTTTTGGGTATTGATCTTCGACTTGAGGAATTTGTACGGGCGAAACAATTATCCTAGGTTATCTATTTGCCTGGATTATTTTCGTGCATTATAGCCTGAAATTTAACAACAGAAGATGTACAAAAACACTGAAATACACAGTGAAATGTTAATTGGATCTACGAATGAATATAACATATTCCTCTTCAAATTACCGAACCTCAAATTAACATATTTAGAATCAGATTGCGGAACTGAATGTTAAAAACTTTTCTTAGCCAACAAACTAAAGAACTCGGTTTCATTGATTATATCTTATAGGAAGTTAGTATCGATTTAGTAATTGACTGTTGCGGCTGATCAACTTCTGAACAATGCAATAAATGAGGAATTCGAGAGTCTTAGAGTCCGCCAGTGATGCACTACATTCTGAAGTTGATGATGATGCGATGGTTGAAGATAGGGGCGACCCTCGGTGTGTCAACAAGGCTTGTGGAGCGTGCCCCGTGGCCAGGGCTTCATTAGCGCTGACCAAATACGCACGTCCTCTGCTTCAAGACAGTCGACCAGCCTCCGTCCTCTCTGCCCGCCTCGCCTACGCTTAGACTCCTCGCTATTTACAAATATCTCACAAATCATTTATTCCTTATGTAATTAATTATGTGACATGAAATGTAGAAATTGCATTATAATTTGACAAAGAAAGAGGGATCCGTATATTTAAAATAATAAAAAAATTCTAACAAGCTATTCTTACTTTAGCTTTTCGAAAACTCCTTATCTGTTTAAAAATTCCATTAATAAACAAACATTTCTACTCTTTAAGAATCTTTTTATATAAATAAAGTAATTAAATTAAGTAAAACGCAAGGAATGGCGAAAAGTCAGATGGAATAATCTTTTTTAATTTCTCGACCCCGAACGTTGCTGCAGCAGCAGCAACAAATTTTTGTTAAAAGACTGATAGTTAATTCATTATGATAATAATTTTTCCCCTTATTTTTATCAGGCACTTGAAGAAACAAGAACTGTATTTCAATTTTGATTTCCAAGCTTTATTCGGAAGCTTTCAGCAATTCATCTACATATTCATCTACAAAATAAATTGCAATTTTATGAAACACTAAATTTTTTTAAATAAAATATGTAAGTTTGTATAAAACTATGATGTAAAACATTTGGTAAAAATAAGAAGAAAATGATTATTTTTGTTGGATTTTAATTAAAGATCTGAGGAAGCATGGTTATAATAGCCAGTTTACGGCGGAATTACCGTACAAATCAGCTAAGAGAATTATTCCAATTCACTTTAGTAGTTTAAATATTACTAATCCGTAGAACACACACAAATGAAAATGAACATAGTATACCAAATTTGCGTCTAATTACTGCACTAATACGCATAGCTTATAAGAGATTCATTTGAGTTTTTAGATGTTGGACTCATTTTAATTTATCAACTGTCGACAGAACGGGGAAAGTTGAGTGTTGTGGAAATTTATCGTGAGTAGACATTGACAAAGTAGTAGCCGAAGGTGTTTGCCGTTTTAGATGTCTGTTGAGTAACTCGATTTATTTCCGGTAAATTTGGGCTTTCGACTCGAAATCAATAGTAGCATCGGCCACTTCTATTATTTTTGGAGATTTTATTGAATGTAATCTACGTAATAACGTACAATATTGAATTTGTCATTTAATATAAACGCTGGGCATAAAAACACATTGCAGTCAAATAACAGATTTTCGATACTTTCCCTTCCAAAATATTCTGCCCTTTCATAAGATTAGTAATTAATAAATTAATAACTTCTTACAATCTTCAAAATCACCCTTTATTCTTTGTTTCACGGTCATAATTTCACATACATTTTACAGAAGCATTCATTATTTAGAGTATAATCTTATTTTTCGGATAACAGGCTACTTTTTTTGTGGAACGGGGAGGGGTACATGAAGATGATCCTGAAACAGCGAAGTCCCCTTTAATAGCATAGGAAGGGAATTGAAAAGGGGCGATATGGAAGGTAGAGCAAGGTAGCCAAGGCTGACTAGGGCCTCAGGGCCAAGAGATGCAGGGAAAACCCTAGAAAACCTGCATCAAGTAGGTGCAAGAGAGTATTGAAGGATAAATTAAATTACTGTAAAAAAATTATGAAGTTAAAATCAGAATGTCGACAGTCTTTCAGTTCCATTTTATAAAGAGTATTTTAAAATAAATATGATATTAAATATAATCATGATAGTCTGCATGTGAGTACAGCGTATAACAACAAAACGTATTAGCTTCCTTTGTTTATAGTCTTGTCAGTCTTATAATTATGTAGTATTCTTAGGTAATCGAAGGCTTTTAGTTAACAATTCAATCACCGGTATATATTTATAGTATACATTTTTATCAATTTATACGTTGATCCATTCTAAGTGTAATTATTGTAATTATTTCAATCAGTTATTTCTGGATTAAACGCATTTTAAATTTTTCTATCATTTGCGAAACTAGGATTAGTGTGTCTCACAGCACTTACCGCGGGGAGATAACGCGCGTGTGTCGAATTCAATTACCAAGGGATATAGTAGCCGGGAACAAGACGCCAAAAATCTCACGCTTCATTGCAACCTTCAAAACTATAGTTTTGAACTTCAAAGTTATAAATCATCTGAATTGTAGACATTCGTGTAGAAATGCGAAGTACAAAATATGAATGCCGTCAGGATTCCTTGAAAATCAGAAAAAATAGTAACCTGAGCATTAGGTTTATCCTAGAAAATAATTTTCAGGATCTATTCTGTAATATCTGCCGCAATATTAAAGATCAAAAGAGACATTTTTAGAACATCTACTCTGACGAACGGCTGCCTTCTGCGAAAAGACTCGTATTTCAGTCAGAAATGCATATTTCGATCTGAAATTTTTCAGATGTTCATCGAAGGCCATATCGTAAAAACTGTAAAAATTTCATCAAAATCGGAAGTGGTTGCTAGGGGATCGGTTCTGAAAATTAAGCCACATAACATGACATGACCCATTTTCTATTTTTGAAGTGAAAAAAAAACAATCAAGGAGTGAAAAAACCATTAATTTAATTTTTTCATGTGTAGTATATATATCTTTATGAATAATAATTATAAAAAACTTTTGTCGTTATCCTTTTCCCTCACGATGATATTCCGCTTTGCGTCGATAGTCATATTTCTTTAAAAAAATCATTTCACCACTTCAGAATTTCTTCAGTCTACTTACAGATAGCTTATAGTTACAATAATTTTTTCTGGGTTCCTTTCCTATTGGAGTATTCCCATAAAAAAATTCATCAACATTTGTTGGTAAATAAGGAAGATATAATGTATTTTCTATGGAAGAACAAATTACATTTCATCCGCCGATTGAAAAAAAACACGTGATTTCAAAAACTTTAGCAGGCTGTGAAACAAAAACCATTTTTGATAGATCATAAATATTTCATATCATTCCTTATATCCATGAAAGGAACAAGAATGCCAACTTTCATTAAAATCTGAGACCATGGTTGTCGAATCGTATTTTTTGGGTTGATTTGACATGGAATGATCCAAGGGTAAAAACATCGCTCCTAACAGAAATTTTCCAACGTCACATCTTGGCATTGGAAGTAACACTGACCGGGGCTGATGGCAATTAAGATTTAGCGAAAAAGAGCGGGGCGTTTTCAGGCGAGGTTCACATCGAGAATTAGTGGGTCGTAGAAAGATTGACAACACTTGGGAAGAAATTTTCGAAACGTATTCAAAGCGGAGAACTGTTATTCTCCAACGCTGATCGTAAGCATCTGCCTGTACGTGAATAACGAGCCTGCGTAAAGTAAGCCTCATGCTTGTGATATGATGACGTACATCGGGGCACTACGGCCTACCAGCTTCAGAGACTGATGATCAGCAAGTCGGAAGAGATGAAAGTGACGTGACATTCGGCTGCAATATTCACGCGCCAACGACAAACAACCCTTTTAAAACATACGAACAGAGAAATAATTCTGTGCTCGCACATAATAAATTTTAATTCATGTTATTTGCGATTATTGTTAAAATGTAGTTCTAAAAGTCAAAGTAACTCAATTTTTTGTTTTAAATAAATTTTGTTTACTATATTTAACCCAATTCTTGTTTTGAATCAATTTAATATCGAACCATAGACAGTAGGGGGAAATAAAAGGTGGAACTAGATAGTTGGGTAGAACGGGATATCCTATTTTCTTTACTGTATAGTGCTGGAATTTAGTAAATAGAGATCGAACATTGAAACTGCTCAAGGAAGAAGTTCTGGCAGCCGACTTATTAAAGTGACAACCATACGCTAAATAAGTATAAGAAATAAAATATAAAATGTGATCCGATTTTTCTTAAATTAAATTTAATGTTATTACACTATTTGTTTATATAAAACATCCTATCCCATTCTGTCCCTGGAGTTGGGGCAGAACGGGAAATTTGTGTTTCTTTTCGAAAATTCATAAAAACCTAAACTCGTTGTTTTAAGTTACTTTGATATTAGATTAAGTAAATGACAGAATAAAATAATGTTCTATACTTTTATTAAATGATTTTTATTTTTCCGTAATTATACAAAAAATGTTAAACAATGTGTCCCGTACCGCCCCGACGTCCACTAATACTTATTTCAACCATATAAGTTAGTAATTGCTTACGTACACGTGTCAAGTATCGATTTCAGAGTCTGAGAGTTTATGAATATGCGAGTGCAGATAATGTGATTTTTGCTGGCAGGATTTTCTCACGAGCAGCCACGCCCTGGAGCTTCTCCAGGGAATCGACTGCGTTAAACACATAAGACAGATTAGCCCAAGAGTCCGCCCGGAAAGACATCAAAGAGAAGGATGTAGGCGATTGGCTGCAGGCTTCTGCAGGCCAGTAAACATGGCGGGGAATCTCATTGTCTTCCGCGAAGAGCGTTGGAAGTCTTCGCCAGACTAATAAAACGGGTAGAAGCCCCTGGCAATACGACTACATGTCGCTCATTCCGCCTTCGCTCCGACAAAGACGCCGGGAGGCCAATTTAATCAGCGAGTTACAAAAATAATTGCCCTTATTAAGTTTTGCACCCGACTCTGAGAGCTAGACTACCTAATGTTAGCCATTGTGAGTTTGGCTTCGTTAGTTTGCCATTCACGTGAGTAGACGGGAAGGAGACAAGCAAACTAATAATTCACTATAGTGAACAAAGGAGACGCACTGCTTCATCTCGGTTTCTTCAGACTTCAACTACCTAGCACGACTAGTTAGTCTCCGTTCCCATGTCCCATATAGGTATCAACAACTTCAATATATAAGGCTTAAGTTACCTATGCATACAGTATAAAGAACTTAAGTACAAATGAATGATGTTTGGGACACTAAACCAAGGAATACGGTTATTTAAAAATTGGCGTTAGATACCTACTAAAGCGAATTTACGATCTCTATAATAAAGCAAATATTTTAAAACATACATTTTTAATTAATTTTCCGCTATAAACCGGACCGAATAATGGTCAAAATATTTTGCAAATAAAATATGAGCGACAGGTCTATTGCCGTTGCGATGTGCATTCCAAATTATATCGTCGTAACCAAAGTTTGTATCACTGAACATTGTTTAAAGCAATCATCTATCTGGTTTCGTAGTTTGTTGACAAAGGTGTTAAAATATTTCTCAAAGTAATTATCGGGTGTTGTATTGCCAAAGTAAGACGTGAAAGAAGGAATAAACATGCAATCTTACGTTTCAAACAGTATAAAACATTATTATAGTTTTGTAAACAATATTTTATTCTTTTATATACTGGAACAATTATTTTTCCAAACTAATAATTGTAAGATAAAAGTTTTTATATGAAATAAACGAAAACAGTATAAAACTCTGTTACTGTTACGGGTGGGAAACCGAGTCCGAGCATACTTAAATGAAATAAATTTAATAGGTTCAACTTATTCCAGAGAGTCTGCTATCGAGGTCTTCGCGTCGGACCCTTGTAATTTTACTACTGTAGAGGATGTAACACCCAATAATATTTTCTTCCAATAACCATCTATTATATTAAAAATTACTTCTATTAAGAAAATTAATCATATTCATTACTGGGTCTGTTTTGATGAGATTGTCTTAATATCCTTTCTTCTAGTTGTAACGTTAAGTTCAATCATACCAGGGATTTTCCTTAAAGAGTGTTGAAAGTCCAGTTCATCGTTTTGTCTTCTGATATCTTCTCTATCTTCTACCACCTGTTTGTCAAAATGGTAAAAGCAAGTCTAGCAATGTTTAATTTTGTTCTTTGCATGACGAGACTTCACCAATGTTTAGGCCCTAAATTAGCGTTTAGCTTCCATGTCGGCGTCATCGCAGGGATTACAGTCCGCAAGGGATTACGCACTCGCGGCTCGCATGCGGCCCTAAGCCTTAATTACCCCAGATAACAACCCCAATCCAGCATTTAACTTGCCCGTGCCCGCTGTTATCCATCCAGCAATCCCCACTTTAAACTTCCAAAATAACTTTTAATCGGTCATCGTCCATTGATTTCCGTTTCCACTATAAGATATTTAATCAATTTCTATTTTCGAGATAAGTCAATGTTAGTTTGTGATCTCTCTGTCTCTCTCTGATACTGCGGCGATTCCCATCATTAAGTGTTGTAGATATCTTGGAATAACATAAGCTACCTGATGAGCTGTTTAGTCGTCTGCTACAGGTTTCAAGAATATGGTAGGTGTAAGACAGTCAGCAACTCATTCTCATTAGATAGGATTTGTATCCTTTCCAGATGTGAAATATAATTCAGTAGTAAGACTAAAGGCCATGAATCCACTGTACGCTCAAAAAACGATCGGCAAGAAACAACAGGCTTCGCAAAGATTGGCCCATTGTGGTTTTCAGGCTGGATCCACTTGAAAAAAAAACACTAAAACCCCATAATGTTGGATTTATTAAATTTCAGCAACATTTAAAATTTTAAAGTATTTTGTTTAATTTTGAAAATGATTTATGTATAAAAGACAATTACGTTAACTCTTGAAGTAATTAAAATTAATTTATGAAATTGAAACTTTTTAGTAATATATACCATAGTAGGTAAATCCGTAATTATAGGTAAAGATATGCGATACGAATGTTTTTATATAAAAATTGACCCAGCTCAAGTTTTTCTACGGGGGCAAGATTAAGTATTCATGACTTAACCGAAAAAAATTATCCGAAATGGCTTCACCGTCTGTAATTCGGTTAACCAGGGTTGTACTTGATGTATAAAAAATATTTTGAATTAATATTCTTTCATTAACTTTTGAAAAACTTTTATTGCACTTCTAAAAGAATAGTATAGTAATTTTTTTTTCAAAGAACTACTTTAAATAAATCCTTATTACACAAGTATTTACTACTCTAGATACGCACTTCCTAACTCTTTCCCAATTATGTATTCCAAAATTCTGTTCATTATTTGATTTTCAAAGAAAATTTTGTAGGAAAAACAAATTAAGTTTTAAGTACCCCGGAAATTTAATTAATTTAAATTCATATAATAGAAATAAATTTTTATTGTAAAATGGCACTACAATTACATTGTATGAGGCAACCATATTTTTTAATGAACTAGTAATAAAATATATTAATAAATAATTAAGAAACGCTTCTCGTGTTTCCACCCGGGTAATGTACAACAGCGATGTTTCAACGGCTGTCACTAACATCGTCTTCCAGACTATTAAATAGTGTAAAGTTTTGAGTTGGAAATAGTTTTCCCAAGTAGTGAAGAATAAGAAGAGAAAGTAAAGGGTAGAGTCAGAGTGGGGAGTCAGTTGTTCATGGTAGGAAGGAGAGTGGGGGGGGGGGTTATTCATCGCTGTAGTAAGCATAAAATTATTTTTTAAATTAAATGAATGTTACAAGTTTGTATTTATATAGTGCTACACCTTGTTGAAATACATTTATTACTTGCTTCGCATGAGTGTGCTATTTCGCATTCGGAGAGCACAAATTGTCATTCTGTCAAAATTCAACATCCGTTTGAATCGAACGTTATAATTATATGTAACCGTAAAGGGAACGTGTTTTAAGAAACCGCAATAATTTGACAGTCATTCTTCCGACGAATGTCGCACTTCATTGAATTGCAAGACGACTAAACGACTGGTGGTTTGGTCGGAAAAGTAAGCCACTGAAAAATTTCATTGATTATTATTCATTTAAATTAAATAAAAGATTAATACTCCTCCCTTCATCAAAATTATGATAATTTTCTGTGTAGTACTTCAATTCTATGTGTGGATTACAGAAATGATTAAACAAGTAAATTCCTAAAGCATGTCGTCTTTTAATATATTCTTTCCCTATTTTGACTCATAATTCGCGGGTCTATTTTCCAACCTGTCATGTTTCTATTAAAACATCACATCTAAATATTTCATTTTCCATCTCGCCGTCCATTAAATTCAAGGTTCTTGTTATATTGTTTAAAATTCTGTGTTTCGGTGGTTTTAACGCCTTGTCAACTAAATTATTGTCAATTCATCTCATCGTTAAATTAAAGGGCACTTGTCGGCCTTAACCTGATTGCTTCGTCGCCGAGGAAGGAGGAGATTCGCTGTGAGGCGTGTAATTAGTGTTCGCCACAGGCTCGTAGGTCATCGGAAGGAAAACAGTGCAATGCACGCCTTTGATGTTGTGAGCAGTGTGCCGCTTCGATTGAAATTCTGCTGGGCATTTCCAATTACGCAAACTATTGGCAACTGTGAAGGGCCGCGGTCACTCCTACGTATAGCATCACGCGTTCACATCTTCCTTAGTTACTGTTCATATGTGTAGCTACCTATTAGTAATTTAATTTTATGCCGTCTTTGTTCTTAAAAAGACGTTTAAGCGATTGGCAACAGTCATTCAAATGTCGGGCCTCATTTTTGGAGCAGGTAAATTAAAGGAAGGTGGCGTTCAGGGTTCAATGCTAGGGAATGGAGTCGAGTAATGGTGTTCAGAAGATAAATAAATATAAAATAACAGTTGCGGTGCAGACCCTGAAAAAGTGTGAAGTACGGCTATTTTACACCACTCAAAATCGTACGTTGTATGTGGCGTTAAATTTCATAGCATTTAAATAATAATATTGATATCTAATATCCAAAGGTTTAGATATAGTCGTGATTTGAACTCCCAGTAGCTGTGTCTGTACCTGCTTCTCCGATCACCCCATGACGACTCCCAACCTCTCGCCAGACCATATTGTTGGCCCGGGTTGCAACAATTGCAACTCGCAAGCTGGCCTGCATTGTTCATCGTAACTTTTCATGTTACAATGTATATATATATATATATATATATAATTTCTAATACATAAAGTGATGGAATTATTGTGTATATTTTTGGTCAAATTACATTCGCGTTGTAATTTATAATAATAAAACGTACCAATTTTTTCCTTTACATATACTTAGTGATTCATAATCAAAAACAACGATATTTTGCACAAATATTTGCAAGAAACTAAGAAATTTATTTCTGATTAATCCTATGGTGTGATATGAAATACTGTCAAATGTAATCGTTATGTCGATTTCAAAACACCTTCAGTGTTGAATAAGTCCAAGAATCGTACGTTTCTGTTCTCACCGTAACTTTTGTTATTTCGTAATAATAAACCTCGAGGGTTAATCAGTCGAACAATTCGCATATGTATTTTTAATTCCAAAATGTAGCCTCGACCGGAACGGAAATCTTTGCCATTTAGAAACGGGGAAGGAAGGAATATTTTCTCAAAATATTGGAAGAGGAGCTCCCGTTACGTCGCTAACCCCGCTGGCTAGTAGGGAATTGGACTTTATGATATTTCAAATTACATTTAAAATGCAATTCATTTCTGGGGCGGTAGGGTGTCAGAAAAAGAATTTGTTATGGTTCAGTGGTTCCGGGAGTTTTCAAGCTAATTGAACGGCTGTCAGAAACCCTTAAGGCAACTTCCTCCCGCAAGCCGATTTCTCTGTCGCCCTTAATTATGAATATTTAAAAATATTCTCGTCTCATTCAATTGAAAATTAAAAATGTTTTTCTTGTAAAACAAACACCGGAGGAGGTCGGCTGGAACTGAAGGAACTCGTCGTTTAAGATAATTAGAAACATGAGTTGAAGGGAATGAAAAGGAATTGATTTTCCGTCACGTTGAGTTCCACTGATTTTATGATTATATTTACTTTCTTCATTTGCTAATTCACCAAGGTTAAAAGATTCTTGTTACTGAAGAAGGCCAAGTCTATTCTTTTCATATAATCGCTCATCTGTCCTAAATAGTCCTTATATTGTTTGCAATAATTGATAAATTTTTTGGAATTAATTTAATTTCATATAATTTTTTATATAAAAATATACTCATTTACCGTAATTTGAACTAAAAAATAACAAATAATAAAAATAGAATCCTGTAGTTAGTGTTGGTTATTTTTCTTATCATAGAACGAGTAATGAGGTATAAAAAGTCAATTATTGATTTTTATCTGAATTTTTTTCTCGTTTTGGATACTGGACGGTAACATAATGTTATTTTTGTTGTATATCTTCAGTTTGACAAAGACCGACTGATACTTGAATGATGAATATTATTATAATTATTATTACTAATCTGCTAATATGCATTTGCCCGGTGGCAGCTATTTACAAACTATAATACTAGTTTATTGCCCTTTAGCACAAAATCGTAAAAATACGTAGATGATGTATGTAAAATATAGAAAAATAATAGTAAATACAATTTTGAGTCCCGAAATGCATAAATAAAACTGATTATATAAATAGGTAGCTGTGAACAAGTAATTTTCATTAGTAACAAATATGTCATACTGTCTGTACATACTGGAAAACTGTAACAATAAATTGCATCAATAAATAAGCTGACACATTTTTTCAACACAATCATCATTGATTTGAAAAGATTAAAAGTTATGTAAATAGAAATATCATCTTAACGAAATTTAAACTGGCATAAAAATCGAGTAACATTAAATGTTATATATTCTTATAGAAGGGTGATTATCGTAAACATGGTCGAAAAGGGGAGAACCTTATTCCTGAGTGTCGTGTCAGTACGATTACGAAGTGTGTACAGAAATCTGCTGCAATAGTTATAAAATTAATTAGGGAGAGAGAAGCTGATGGTTCACGTAAATAATGAAGCAATTATTTAATTAAAGATAAGTTTATTACAGTAATTGATGGTATAATAAATTCATAGTTCTACTCCAGAGGGATCACTTTTAGCTATAGTGGCGTGTTAACTCTCGTTTTATGTTTTCCAATAACCTATATATGTTTCTGTTGTCAAACAGAAGCCATTTTCAATCCTACGCTATGTAAATGGCGAAAAATCATCAAAATGAGTTTTTTTACACAGAGGTGTCAGTTTGACCCTTTCTCTGAGAAGAAAAGTCGTTGGACCAAATTTGTAGAGAATCGAATTTGAACCGGCCACGTGTTCTCAGAATTTTTATAAAATCCTGAGGTTTTGAACTATAGGGCCTAAAGTCGGAGGGGTTGCAAAATTCAGTTTTTTTCGTGTTGAAGCACAGGAAAAATAAAGATATCTACTGATAGGTAGACAAAGAGAGTAAGCTGAGAATAAGTTGAGGTGGAAAACAACAGGAAAAAAAATTTAAAAACATAGGTTTGTTTACATTTTCACTTTTTCACGTATATAATTTCAGTATATTTAATTTTTTTAAGATTATGGCCATCTTCGGGCCCTGGAGGAACACGTGTGTCAAACTTGGTGAAATTCGGACGAGAGGTTTGGACGCCTATATGTGGCACACTGACGGAACCAATGACAAATGTTTTTAGTATTATAGATAATGCCATCATTGCAATCACTTTATCGGGTCGACCCGTAAAATAAAAGATTGTAGGTTCGAACCCTGTGGGATCAAATTTCTAGAAAACAAAAGTAATGTGCCTACATTTAGATAAATCCTTTCTTGCCAGTGCCATTGATTATCATATTTCTGTCAATTTGATTGTTGTGTGAATAATTACTTATTAGGAAGAGGTCTAGTAATAGATTTATAACGAAAGGAAACCCAGGTTGTACATGGAAACTGAGGTAATGGATTATCAGCCAGAAGCGGGCCGCTGCCTTTAATTGGGAGATGAATGCGACGTAAATGGTCTTCTGGAGATCGATCCGCCGGGGATTTATGCCGCCTTATCAGTGGCAGACAATGCGGCCAACAAAGCCGGATAGAAGAAATTAGTGTCATTCAATGGTTCACAAAACATAACATGATAAAGTGGTCCTGTAGTGTTTGCGGCTGATACCATACGACGCTTTACGAGTATGTAAAGTAACCAAGCAATATATTTTGTGTATTAGTTATGAAAAATCCAATTAACCATGTCCGACTAACAACGAAAGGATGCGGTACGTCAAGATGCACGATTAGGATATTCAGATAAATGGCTGCAATTAATTTGAGACTCCAAACATTACGTCTATTTCATTGAAGTAATTGACGACCAGTTTTTGTGAATAATAAAGAACACCTGCCTTTTGCTCGTAGATGGGCAAAGTTTTTGAAACTTTAAAGTATCCAGAGAGATGGTGCGTGCTTCCCTTCCAGACGGCTTGAAAAGCCGCGTGAGATCACAATAGCAGGGCAAATATACTGCCAGAGCAATCCTCAGCATCGACCGGCCTGCGTCAACCAGATTTCAGAACCCAGTCGTTTAGCTCATACTTACTGCGTTACTGGGTTACGTTTAGATATATACGTTTCTTACAATAATAATATATAAATAGAATTAAATTAACAATCAATTCACAGACCTGCAAGTTTTTTCTTTTATTCAACGACGTTTTATCCTTAGTTTAGAACTTCTTCAGGTACAGACAGGCATAATCCAATTACTTCTGAAGTTAACTACGACCAAAAAATTATAACCAAGATTAACTTTCCGCTGCCAATGTTTTAGTAATAAATAATAAATACAGCCAATTTGTGAGCAAAGAATATTAATATTTACTCATGATCTCTACAATTGTCCATCCATATTTGTGGACTTCCTCAGGTAAATTTAAGTGGATAAACCTGCATACTTATGCTGATAATTTTGCGTCGTGGACTGTGTTTAAATAGCATTTCGGGTGTTACCGTCTTTGGTCGCAGACGATGGTGCAAAATTATCAGCATGTGTTTAAAGATTTTCTATTTAAATTTGCGGAGGAAGTCCACAAGTATGGACGAAACGATTTAGAGATCTTCAATAAATGTTAATATTGTTTACTGACAAATTTATAGTTTTTTATTTGTTTCAGTTTTGAATTAAATCATAAAATTTAAATAATACAGACGTATATTTTAAATGGATATAAATGCAATTGAATGTTAATATTTTTGTTCGTGTACTCCGTCCATTGTTGGTTGCGTTCGAAATATGACTTAAAAATTCAATGGTAATGCAGACAATTAAAATTTGCAAATTGAAACAAAGAAATATAAATGAAAAACTAAGGACCCGTTTAAAATTATTCATATATTTTGCAAATGCCTCGTCTTGGTCAAGGAAACTGAATGAGAATCGTGGCGTTGAACAAGTGACGCTCCAAAAGACCCAGAATGTGTCATGAAAGATGACAGTTTGGCAGTCGTCCAATGCCCTATACATGTCTGTGACACTTATAAATAAGGAGAATTTATCCTTTGAATTTAGTTTAATAATCTTGCATTGTTTTGTCTACAATTCATTACCTTTCTTTTTAACAACCTGATGAGGGTCCACATTAAGGGCCTAAACAACTTTCTTGAGGTATTAACTTATTATTTTAAAAGCCTGTTTTCAGATATTTTATTTATACATTTAAAACTATCGCAAGTAAAGAATTAAGTGAATATTATTAACTGCTTATACAAATACACCGCTACCGTAATTTCTCATTTTGTAAAGAACTCTAAAAACATTATTCACTGTCCGTTACAAAAACATTGTATCGTCTCGGTCAGCAGTCCTGCCGTCCTTGTATTTTTACATTTTTCCCCCCGATAACTCGGTATCCGAGACGAAGCGAATCAGAATTTTGTCAGGATGGAGAAATGCCCGTCTTTTGAGCCGCGAAGCGTGTTTGCTTTAGGTGGACATCGCAGAGCCCGTGTTATTTTTGCGTCGGGTCGTACCAGAAGTTGATTATTCATGAGATTCCCTGTGATCGAGGCTGCTAATGCACAGGCCCCGACTACAGCCACAGCCGCTCGTCAGATACATTTCCTAATTCTAACACCTTGTCGCAAACCTACGAGTACAGTTCTAATTCACCTTTGTGTTAATTACCTCACTTGTAATAAAAGTACTCATAATTTATATTTACTTTCAGGTTACTTCGTACATGTTTTAAATAAAGATAGTTAATTTTAGGGAGGATGTGCATATTGTGACAATATTGTATATATTTTTCTCAGAGTTATAAAATTACTCGAAATGCCACTCCTTAAATATTTTCTCTTTTAAATAACCTTCGATTAAATCAAATAAATTCAACAAGACAATAAACGGTAATTTTTTATTAATTCATCAAAAACATTTTAAACGGTATCCTGATGAAGCCGCCCATCTACACTCTCTTCCCGGCGCTGTGTTTTTTTATAACTCAAAAACGGGCAGGGGGGTTGAAACTAAATACTGCGCATGCGTATTTCTCATTGCAGACATTATTATTGTACTATAAGGAATGTACCGCAGATGTATAGCGGAAGGGAACGCGTTGCAAGGCGGACCGTTTAAAATCAAAGCAGAAATTCACACTCTTAAACTATTATTAGTGTAAGTTTCCTAAAATTACGAAACAAATAATTCTTCCTAAATTGATTCATATGGTGTAGCACATGAAACAGACGTACCAGCCGCCAAGATGATTTCTTCTTGTGTCCGTGAAGAGTGTTTGGGGTGGGCTCAGTTTATTTGCTTCCACCTCCAGCAAAAATAGATGAATTGCGGGTCCACATAACATCAGCTGTGAAAACAGACAATCTCGCTAGAGTTTGGGACAAATCTGAATTTCGCTTAGACCTGCGCTTCTCAGGGCAGACATTGGGCACTTATAAAAAAAATTTTGCAACAAAACTTAATGTATTTATCTAACCCACAAAATTATCGATAATTTTATATGGTCATTATTTTTCACAGCTCATTCATGTCAAATCACATGATTATTTTTCAAACACCATGTATAAACGTATAAAAAAGCAAAGTTCAACCAACACTCAGATTGCAAGAGAAATGGATAAGTAAATTCAATCCTTTAATATGTCTTATTACAGACGTCGTTTTGTTAGCTACCATAATTGAAAATCATTTAACACTCAAGCTTATGAATGGTAGTAATCCTAATTGTAGCACATAAATATAAATGAGGAATATCGCAGTACTAAGAAAATATATAGAAGTTGTAATAAATTTTGAATCAATCACATAGACTTGTACACTGAGAAGGAATCTTCGACATAACTATTAAATTTCAGCTTACAATTTAGTATTTATTTCACACAACATAATTTTAGTCAATACTTCGGAAGAAACACTTCTATTACATAGACAATATTATTAACTCGGGTCGGTCCTTCATAGAGAATGTAAATATCGTTCACGTTAATTGTTTCAGCAACACGATTTTATTATTCAAAGTTTTTATCTCCTGGCACTAGCCACAAAATATTTTAGGCATCCCAAGATGTTGTTTAACTGCCAGTACGTGGTCCTGAAAAGAAAAGTTAGCCATGAAGACTGAAATCAGTTTTTTTTTCATATTGTTTGTAAGGGACACATTTTTATGTTTCATTTATTTGCAAAATTATAAGGGAATAAACTATATCTAAAATATTAATTAAGGGAAAAGTTCAGATAAATAAATCTGTAGTAAAGATTAATATGAACTTTATACTTACCGTATAGGGATTAATAAACTATGAATAATACGGCATTCTAGCTCGATTTTGGATAACTTTTAAATGTTATCTCTTTACTAGTCCGTTTTCGAGGTGTCTTGCCCCTACTGTGTCTGCCCAAGTTTTCTTACAAAATCAATTGACATTGCGTTATAGAGTGTACGCAAACACATGTTTATAAGTATGCCGATATATTAAACGTTCGAGAGGAGTTTATTAACTGCTTCCTGCTTCAATAGTAACCCCTACGCACTTGCTAAATTAGCGTACTATTACATAGAAATTGTGAAAAAACTACTCGACGGAGAAGTGATCATTTATAGGTCCTGTATATATTATGTAATGTTTCATCATTCGCTTGATCTATGTCCCCACCTTTCCGTGCTTATTTAAGCTTATATTTTCCCTCCTACATATATCGAGCTCGATATATTACCCCCATTGGATGCAGGAAGAGGGAAACACCACAACTCTTTTACGAGCGAATCTCCCCCATCCTCTGAGGGCCAACGGCGCAGGCGCAAAATTCTTTATCTTTTGGCATACATTATGCCCCACGTGCTTGTTTGCAATTTCCCCTTTTAATTAAGGTTAAGCAATTAATTTGAGAACATAAACACAGACTCATTCGAAGGCGAGAATCCGCCACCGCCGAGGAGGCCGTGTAAAATTTTAATTAGCCTTAGCATTGTTCACTTTGGGGCGTAAATAAAGGATGTGGTTCCTTTTCTAACACAAGTCTTCGTAGTCGGATCTATTTGTAGCGTGCTGTGTAATTAGCGTGACTCTTCGCCGCCGAGTTTTGGCTGAAATCTGTTGTACTTCTCTTGCTCGTTGCTCCTGCGTGAAGTTACAGTCGGAGCTCAGATAATATATAATGTGAAAGTCGGCTATTCAGATATAATTCAACCATGCATCTTAAAGCGCAATGTACTAATATTAAAATGGTATTGAGAGATTATTTTATGAATAAATGGTCAGTTATGACATTTATTAGTTTGTACAGAGTTTAAAAGACTATGTAGTAACTTGACGCTAAATAAAGTTTCGAGGTAAGGGAAAAATAATATCGTTTTAAAACTTCTATACCTCTAGGTCCACATTCATAAAATATCACCATTTTGTAGATAATTTATGTCCCTTATAATTATTTGGTTTTGTTGGGATAGCAACGCGTCATAGTACGATAATGATGTTGGGATGACAATGTGTCAAGAGGACGACAATGAGAGGGAGACACTAGTAACGGCGACTGCAAGCGTGAACGTTCGCTACCACTGCATGTACGACGTATGAGACTAAATAGCGAAATGGTCGCTATTTTTCTGGGTTAGTGTTGGTGGCCATCTACCATTTATTACGTGGATAATGTGACTCGATTTAGAGTTTAGCATTTGCAGGGAAAATAAAATACACACACACATATATATATATTATATATATTTATATATATATATGTAGACACAGAGAGAGAGTTTTGGACAGTCTATAGTAATCAATTTTTCAAGGCGTTTGTATGCTGTTTATCCATTAAACTTCATACATGTCATGTTCTTAACATATACGCCAATTTTACAAGTGTTGGTTACTTTAAATTCTACAAGGAGCTTATGTTAGGCAGCTGTATTGTATATGCGTTTCTAATAAATTATCTCCTTAAAAGTTTTTTCGATATTCGGAAAATCGCTTAAAACGTAATGGAACTGAAGCAGCGCCTAACATTGGTGGCTTCGTCATCGTCTGTTAAAAATTGTAATGCTGTAACATGTAACAGAAATTTGCTGATATAGAGAAAAACTTGAAAACGTTTCTTACTGAAATCAATCACTAGAAAACTGGTAATGACGTGAAATATTTTTTTTTCTATTTCTCATTTCACCGGTAACCAAAGCTGTTACAGACGAATATAATTGCTCAAATATTTTATTAAGTTTTAAAAACTTTAACATAATATATTATCGTGAAATTAATAACTGCAAATTCCTGTCATATGACGAGTAATGATATTTACTTTTGCTTCAAAATTTTATTTTACATTCTAGATCACTTAACTTGCAAATAGCATCCAAATTTATTCCATTTGTTGAATACAAATGAATATAAATTATTCATAATAATTGGTGTGAGCTTAGTTTACGGATATTGTCTCATAATCTACAACACATGTTCAATTATTCAAAAGGTAGGATGTTAAGTTCACGTCTCCATCATGGATATGGCACAAAGTTGGATTCTTCTAGTGCGAATACTTCCCGTAAATCTCCAGCCAACTTGGAGGTATATATTGACTGAAAGCCACTCCCGGACAATGTTCTGATTGTAGACACTAGGGATTTTATCCAAGGCCCAGCCATCAAATATCTTTACGGCAGTCTCACTTCCTTTGACCGTCTGTGTGTAAACATGCGGATTACCTTCCCGAATGGAGAATCCACATCGCAGACTGGTTTACTGCGCCCAAACGGCCTGCGTGGAAGCATGAAGAAATAAGATTGCTCTCGGAGAAAGTTGAACGATCAGAGTTCCCATTTGATGTCTCGGGAAAAACTTCCTAGCGAAGGAATTGAAACGAAGGGGCAGCATTAATTTTGGTAACATCTATATAAGAAAAAAGAGAATGTATGTTCGTTCCTTAAACCATTCAACCGATTACCATGGCGAGTTGTAGTGCTCGCCCCAAATCTGTCGATCCTTAAATATTTACGCCAAATTAGGTACCACCATCAAGACGTTTCCAAAATCTGCTCAACAGACATTAAGTGATTCGCACGAAGTTTTTAATAACTGACTACGTTTTCCGCCAGATATAACACGAATTGTTTCAACGAGACGAGGTATAAGTTATGGACCTTCCAACTGGCATGCAGAATAGACATGTAATCAAATTATTAAACTCTTTTAATCTTACTTTTGCTGTCGACGTTATGGGTTGAAGAACTTTCAATTATCACAATTGTTACACATAAAAACAATATGTTTCTGAGATCTTCCTTTGCTCTCTCGCTTCTAAAGGTAACTAATACAATACATTTACAGATGTGATATCAACAAGAGTCTCAAAAGGATCATACACTGTGTACTTGTACGATATAAAAAGTTGTAAACAGATAACCTGAAGAAACCTCCGATAGATATTATATCATGTTCGTATATAGAATACTTCTTACATTGTAACAAAAATAAATATAAGATACAAAAAATATCCAATGAAAGTATAATATTAATAATTTTGCGTAGTAACATTTAGTGCGTTTCTCGAAATAATAGTAATTGTAGACAAAGCTACCATCCCAGAGAAGCAAGAAGCATCAGCACAGACCTTTTCAACGCCAAAATAATGCAGAAATAAAGTAAAAACTACAATAAAGTTTAAATGAAAGTTGATATGAGAAAAAGGGCGTGCCAGGTTGACTCGTATCGAACAAAATTCTTCCAGAACCTTTATAAATGCCGTAATCGGTTTTAAAGTATTCCTATATCCTTATTAGTATAAATAATTAAAATTAATTGAAATTGAACCGAACAGTCCATCTACCGAGTGCAAACGACTGCTCTCTTTATAAAATATTGGAACACGTATCAATGGTTCACTGCGGAGTCGAACTTCTCGGGACTTTCACTCCTCGTGACCAGAAACGCGGCTATTTGGGTATGTGTTATTGGTTTAAAATTTGATTGGTATACGCAATATCTGAACATCAACTTTCATAAAATAAACCAGAATATATCTTGAGCAACTGGCTTCTCATAGCAAAATGCCAGTGAGCGAATACACATAAGGCGTCGCGTGAAGTAAGTACTATAAAATAAAATAATAATACTTAAATATTTAAAATTTTATTTTAATTATCACTGGAATGTGTTATTTTTTAAAATATATTAATATTGACAATAGGGAAATAAATTGTAAAACATGTGCAGCGTTGAATTTGGACTAATTTTTCCTTAAATATTAAACATGACAGTAGGCAAGTAAGGTAAACAAAGACAAAGTACAAGAATAATAAACGAGAAACTCGAATAGACTCCTAGGGCAGTAGAAATAATGAGAAGAATAGTTGAGGGGGAACAACGGTACGAAATCAATATAATAACAGTCAGATGGCTTGGATGAAGTACGACAGAATTGATGGATTTGGAACCCATTGACGTTTGGCGACAGATCGCCCTGAAAAGAAAAACTATTCCCGTCTGTTTCTGAATTTAGTGATTCAATTTAGTCAAGAAGGAAATTTACGTTCATTGCGCCCATTCCTTTCTTACCAACCCTACAAACACAGCATCCCGACTACATTGGTAAGACGATGTCAGCAAAATCCTTCACTGATAGTGAATAAACATATCCTGCTATGTACATATTGAATAATATTTACAAAAATTTGAATATTATATTCGTATATATCCTAGAAAATTATTTTTTCGTGACACTGCCCAAAGGCCTAAACTATGAGACTACAGAATGGGTGTTAAGAGATTCCCTTCCGTCTGAAGTATTGAAGGCGATAGGGACGATGTGAAGAGAACTTGCCTGTGGCAGTTGTTGAAGACATCGCTACCAGCTCTGACGGAACACAAAGACGGACATATCAAGCCTGCGTTATTTTAATTAGCTGGAGCCATTGAAGCAGCCCCTGCCAATTTATCTGGAAAGGTTTCCTGAGGGGAGGTGTCCGTGGGTCCGGGATTGAGCTAGGGGAGACCCAGAGAATTTTAATTCAGCCGCTACGTCGCATTAATTGCTCATTTCGGCGCGGACCGCGGCTGCTCGATAACAGTGCGTGGCCGTGCCCTAGGGAAGGTAATTAAAAAAACTGCCCAAACAATGAAAATACGCTAAAATCACACGTCGAAGGAATTGTGCATCGTTCAGTTTACACTTACTAACCCCAATATGCGTTTTTTATTAAGAAAACATCCATCACAATTGAATTTATGAAGAACGGTCGTAAACACTCACCTTTCACATATTTCCGTATTAACGTTCACATTTGTTATTACTTTCTAAATGTTTACTTCTCGGGCATGAAAACTTCGGATGATTAACGTATAATGGGATAGTATTTGGAGATGTATTCAAATACCAGCTCTTTCTTATCGCAAAACATCGTAACAATAGAAAATCGTCATTCTGTGGAGGCGAAAATGGCATTTTATTCGAGTTCTTACCATTACGGTGTAACAAACTACTACTGAAACATGTATATAAAAAAAAAAGTGACAGCCTACATGAGGGCGATCCTGAAACAGGCAACTCCCAATTAACTGCATAGGAAGGTCATTGTAAAGAGGGGGATGTGGAAGGTAGACCAAGATAACCAAAGATTGACGAGGGCTATAATTTAAGGATACAACCCGGTGTGTTTCACCTAAAGAGATGGAGGGAAAACCCTAGAAAACCTGCATACTATTCTTACGCCCTTCCTAATGACGGGAGATGAGTTTGCTATGGGGGTCGCAGCATTTCGTTCTCCGTGTCTCCACCAGGAGGCAGCTAGCCAACAGATCCAATGGTATTCACGAACAACTCATACCGTGTGCCCAAGGTCTTCAACCCCAGTACATACACCTCCCAAAATAGGTGAAGCTGCCTCGACATATGAGAACCTTGAAAAAACCCAAAGGTGAGTCCCGCAGTCAAAGTAAACGATATTTTATATGGCGCGCGCGTGTGATGGCCAATCGGCTTGTAAAACATTTATGTTTATTTATTAATTTATTACTTAACTTAAATAAAATGTTTATCAAACTTACTAGTTATTTCGCGCTTAACAGACCATATAATTAAATCAACTATTACATTCTTATAAATCTTTGTGTGTATGTACGTTCGCATACAAATCTAAATGCATGGAGGAATGTCGGCCAATTTTATTACACGAGTTCCTTGCAACCCGGAAATCAGATCTGTTGGGGTAAAACTCGGCTACCACCCCTAGGGACGGAAATTTTTAAATATAAAAAACCGGCCAATATTTCTGTCGAATAAATATTTTTCGTGGTAAATTACTTTGACAGTGCTTCCCCCGACGCCATTTATATACAGTCTCGACCCCTTTCAGGACGAGAGGGGAGAATTCATAGGAGTGGGGTTGACGAGGCGTCACGTGTAAACAGCAAGAAAACTATCGCGGTGTCGAAAACTGTGTAACGTGAGTCGCTGAGTCTGATACTGGTATCATTTTATTCCTGCAATTTAAAAACAACGGAAATTTGATTTTTGATCAGATCTTATTCATCATTTGCCAATAATTGTACAAATTATATTTCAATTAACAACATACTCAAGTTTTGATGTACTGAAGTCCACGACGTAAGACAGGTATACTACGGTCTTACCTAATCCTCGGGACCAGGAGTGCATCCTGCTATCTGTGACTCGGGCATCCTACCAGCAAAAGATAATAACTGTACGTAATGTTGTTCATCAGACTGAATTTCAATGGACATGAACTCATGATGAGACTGTGCGGTCGAATACACAACTAAAAAAGTGCTTTCTTTTTTTGAGAAATGATTCTTTATTAAGCTTCTAATTAATATGAAAGATATATATTTTTGGAGGTGATAATTAAAGGATATAGAAGACATGCTGTTTCGCACCCAGTATACGAATTTCTCCCCGTTGTAAGAAGCCTTATTAATACAACACACGATCCTCTGCGGTTTTCGGTCAATACTGGGTGGGACAATGCGGTTGCCTCAGAGGGTCATGTTATGTCATACGAGTAGAATTCTGAGCATCAGTCTACTAGCAGGTGCTCCGTATCCAAAATAAATCAAACGGCAATACATTTAATTATAATATGCTTTAGATCACTATTGAATTAAGAAACTTTTTAGGAGTTAATCACTTGTTGAAAATGATTGGCAGCTGGACGAAAAAATGTTCATCGACCAAGAGATGCCATATTAAAATAACACTCTTTCACTCCCAAATAATTGAATAAACTGGACGATACCAGGGTACTGATTGCCATTTATCATCTTAGTAGAACGATGGAGTAACGGTTTATAAGGCCGAATAAAAAAATACTAGCGACGGATAGAGAAATAAATATGGAAGAAGTGACGGAGACTCTCGGCTTAAGAGAAGAGAATGTAAATAGTATATGAGTTTTAATTAAAGGATGAACATCCGTTGATAGTATATGTCGAACTAGACGTTTCAGGATCGTGGAAAATCAACACGAAGCACACCATTGTTTATATATATATATATTCACATAAAATCTAAGATATTGTAATTGAATCAATATCGCACCCAAGAACACTGAAAATATAATTTCAATTTTACTTCCGTCAGTCAACTGAATACAATACTTAATATCTTCAACTTTTTCTAAATATAAAAAATATAGTATAAATGAAACGTATCATTAACAATTAAAAAATATTCAAGACTAAGTGTGTAAATCAAAGAATAAAAAACATTAATTTAATAATTTTTGCCTTCCTCGGCTAAAATTAGGAGGAGCGTTTGAAAAACACTGTTTACAATGCAAGCGAAGTAAACAAATCTTTAAAAATAAAGTATTATTTTTACCCTCCAAAAGTATATTTGAGGTTGTGTGTACACCTAATCTTTAAACTACTTCTTGAAAGCTTTTTAACAATTTTCTCCAGATGAATGTTTCAAAACACTTAATCTTTGATGATAAATATATTTTTAAATAATGGGGTTTATTCCTACAAAGTAGAGTTTATCAAAGGTTGAAGGAGCACAAGGAAGTCGTCCCTGTTCTTCTTCATTTATAATAACGACATTGCAGGTATTCTACAATCTCACGATACTGTGAATCATACAAAATTTGAAAAGCACAAACGTATGCATTCCTTTTGAAAAATCATCCCCTTTCAAGAAAATAAATTTGTTGGAAATATTTCAACTATCGAGTACCATCAGAGGAATACGAATAGACTTTGAGAGCGCTACACGATCCCTTGAGTGAAAAATTCTTGAGCCCGACGAATAATGCGCTTTTTCTGCGTTTTCACCAATAATGTCTCCCTGTTAATAGAAGACGCACTTCTTAATATCCCAGCAACGTTAAGCACTGTGTAGCTTTACGAAATGCCTTGAAGCACATTGACAATATTAAAATTCTCCAGCTGGCACGGCGGGGAGCTGTAAATAAGGACGGAGACTCCCAGAAGTCATACACCTGATAATTTCATTTTAGTCGATATCTCGGTGGGTGGAGTTGCTATATTTTACAACTTTTCTCGGTGTCGCAACACTCAGAACGCGCTACGAAATTTGTGTGCATATCCCCAAAACTTCTGCATTTAAAATACAAGAACACATTGTTACTGAAATTTGTTGCGTCACAAATATACCTAAAAACCTACAACCTCACAGAACAAAATTAAATCGCAACCCCCCCAGTGACCAGTGCAGTATCCAACAGATAAATCACTGTCCGAAATTTGATGAAAAGAGGATAGGAACGCTGAAAGACAACGACGTCAACGAGATTATGCAAGTGACAAATGACCAAGAGAATATAATTAAGTTCCTGAAAAAAACTTAATTGTACCCTGTTTGGGAAATTAAATTTGTATCATTACATGTAAACTTAAAACCAATATACAAATGTAAATTGAATATTGTATTTTGAAATTTAAAATAAAAAGTCCTCACTTTTAAAAAAATTATCACAAAAAAATACTGGAGCGGAACAAGTAACTAACTTGGCTGGAACTTCACCTAACTCTGTATTTTAACTCAAAATTTTAAAAATTATACGTAAGGATGTCTTCTTGAAACCTAAGAATCAACGATTCAACTGTGAAAAGCTCTCTTCTATTAAAGGGTATTCTTCAATAAATGTTCAGCAACTTATGGTTTCTGATGTATTATCTCGAAATGGTTTCATCAGTCACAATTTTTGGAATTTTTTTCTGGAGCTTTCGGCAACATTGCCATAATCACATGTATAATATTATGAATACTTTAAGGAAAATTTTAATTTAGATCAATAATATATTCAAGATTAATCTAAAATATTATTTCTAATTATTTTGAAAAATTCTGGCATTTTATAACTATACACTGGATATATTTTCGGTCACAACCACCACGGAAGCAAGAACAGGCTTTTCAAAATGTATTCAAAATTATTTTCTATAACTTTAAATAATGAAATAACGGATACTTTCCCGATTCGCGATTAATCAAGCTACACTACCTGTAAAGGAAAAATCGTCTCGACAGTATGCACTATGTACCTGATGACGGCGGATATGAGTTTCACCGAAACGTCGTGTTCAAACACAATATTAATTTAATATTTTTTGGTACGGTCATTCAAAATCCTCAAAGCGAATGCAACCAAATTTATCAGAATATTCAATAATATGAAGAAATTTAAGATTTTAACAATAATTTAACTCTCATAACTTCATACCGCGCATGTTGACCTTCCAAAAATACGGACTAAATGTTGAGACGTATTGTTTTGATTGCATTAGTCAGACTGTTATATACTGAATGGCCATGTTATAAATTTATTAGTCATCTATTATAGGCAGACAAATATCAATGTTATTATTTCTACTAATTTGGTGCTGAATGTCTACGATGGATGGAATTCGATCAAATAATGATTATTTATATTATATTTCGACGGGAGAAATGTTTTTAGCAAGAATGCAAATAATTATTTGCAGATTTTTATGTTCTATTGTAATATTATTTATTTGTACGTTATGAGGAGCCGTTCAATAATGGCGAATGTAAGGCACGTTGTCGAGTGTAAGCTCTGTGAAGTGCGACTCCCACCCACGCACGCACGTCGCTAACCTTCCCTTGTTAACGATATTTCATGCCACGTAGAACGCGCCACTCACCCATGCTTCACATGCAAGGATATGGGGACCGTCATGTCACGTAAGTTCTGCAAATGAGAGCAACGGTTTGCTTAGTATGTGCAGATTCCTTAACTACCGTTACTTGCAAATTTGTTCCCGTTAACATTTCTACAAAAAGAATATAATAATTCCTTACTGAATAACGTCTTTGATTTCATACCTCACTACAAAATAGTCTCTTCTACGAACAGTAGAAGAGATGCGTTCGTTGTAATAACGCTAATAGGGGTCATGTAATATGTTAAGCCACGAGACACCTGCCTCACAGGATTTCGCAATTTATGCGCAGCGTTGCTTCGTGTCTGTTATACATACAAGATCACTCACGAACTTCCGCTTGGGCTCAAAAATACTTTGCACTACACGTCGCAGGAATTGCAAAATAATATTCCTACCACTTCTAATATGGCTGCGTATCGTCCTGAACATTTCCTTCTTTATAAATCCCTCTTCATTGTCATATGCAATATAGAGTTAAAATTATTTGCGGATTCAATTGGTCTCTTACTGACGAAATAGGATAACTCAAAATTTTTTATATACGACAATGAAGCATGTTGCACGAAAAACTACAAATCAGGAACGAAGACATCTCTTACAAACACACGAAAACACAGGCACACACACGAACTCAGGCGCAGGTGCGCGATTCATTTAAACATTTTACAGACAGACCAAAGTAATACAAAATAATAAATGCGCAAATGAATTAAATACATAACGTAGTTGACTTGAAAATGGGAAAACAAATTAAAATATATAAATACGTAAGTTTTTTATTTATTTAAATAGCAATCAGATAACAGGTTCTATAAGCTATTTTTGATGTTTTCAAAGTGTCCTGATGGGATCTTCTTCAGTGATCAGACCCCCGTTACCCCAACTTTGAGGTCAATTGGCCAGCAGGGTTTTAATCTTCTGTGGTTATTGCAACAGTGGTTGTATAAGAGGGTTGATATGATTTTCCAGTTTTTTGTGGTGTATATTGGCTCTCTCCCTTGAATAACAACCTGGATGAAAACTATGCCTAGGTCCTGATGTAGATTTTGATTGTTCACATACCATGGAACATCAACCATGACTATGAGGAGTTTTGATTGTGCCCTCTGTATTATGGCAGTGTTGGACTTTCTAGTACATCCCCACAGCTCGATTCCGAATGTCCATATAGGCTTAATAATGGCTTTGTACATTGTTATTTTGTTCTGTAACAAGAGATTAGATCTCCTACCGAGTATCCAGTATAATTCTCGAAGACGCAAGTCCATTTGTTTTCTTTTCTTTTGTATAAGAATTTTCCATGTTAAATTTGAGTCTAGATGGATTCCGAGATATTTTTCATGCGTTGATACCGGGAGATGTTTGTTGTTTATAGTTACTGGTGGGCATTATTGTTTTCGTAAAGTGAACGTAACCTGTAAGGATTTTGTCTCGTTAACTTTGACTTTCCATTTATCTGTCCATTCCTGAAGTAAATAATAACAGTGTCGCCAGCAAATGTCCCTGTAATTGTACTAGTGCTTGAGGGAAGATCGTAAGTATATATTAAATACAAGATAGGTCCAAGGACACTTCCTTAAATACGTAAGTTAAAATAAATACATAAAGGAGAAAGGTAAAAGTCGTTACATAAATGTTTTAAAATAATTAGAAATAGTCAAATCTAATTTTAATTCAACATTTTACTATTCTTATCATTACCTATCATTCACAGCAGAACAAAAATTTTCACTGTTAACACTAATTTCACCACTGATAACTTTGCATGTCAAGAAACCTGGCTATAGTCAATATAACGACCAGTTCACGTCAGGCGATTTATGAAATAAGAGGAAAAATTATTATTTCTAAATATATATTATAATACATAATAATACTTTTGTAGGAAACGATAGTCCAAATCGGCTGTTTACAGACCAAGTAACAAATTCATTATGCGGTATGCGGTAGGGTATTTCTACAGCTATTCTAAGTTTTTTTTTATACAACCGTACCGAGGGTGGAGTATTTCTATATACACCGATACTAAATAAGAGCGAACATTTTTTTTATTTTATTATACACACACCTGTATTCGAACCTGAAAAAGTATGATGCTCATCTTCTCTATCTAATCTGATAAAAAATTAACGAATTAGAGATATGATTCTCGAAATGTTACCGAACAGTAGGGACGTTGTCGTATAATCTTATAGGATTTCTGTAAGTTTTGGGTCCGAATCGATAAATTGAAGTCGAATCTCGACGGCACGTAAACTCTTTCAGTAAATATTGGGAGGCAAAGTTGATGGTTTGTACAATAGAGTAATGATCATTTTATTTTTAAAATTTATTAAATGATATTTTACTTGTATTTAACATTACAGATTTTCCAAATTAATGTTTTTGAAAAATTTTGAATATAATTTGTTTAGAAAAAATAAATATAAACATGGCACATTCTGTCGAAATCGTATTTGAAAAATAGCATAGAAGTTATTTATAAATCCTATTTATCAATTTTGAATCAGTGTGGATCCATCTACTTGTGTCTTGGTTTTTAAATGCACGTCAGCCGCAATTGTTTGTTCTTCACGTGCCCAAGGGGGTCTGTAAAGAAATACTTCCCACAGGCAGGAACCTCTTAACAGTTCCCCGTAAAACAATGATTAAATTTCTACTACAGGATGAGCAGAGGTTTGTTTGAATACCGTGTAATAGGAGATGTATAATTTTTTTATGTTATATTCATATTTGTGATGAGTGAGTTCCTTTGTGCGGTCGTGTGTTGCGTGCATTTGGACACGAATAAAATGCTTCAACCTTGTATATTTGTAAACCAAAGCTTGCGATACGAGATCAGTTAAACGGAACTGAAGAACTGTCGTCCGTTGCAAGTTTTCCCAGGAACGCCACAGACTGCAGAAGAAACGATAAAGCCGATAAAGCAGTCCGAGCGACTTTCATCCACGCTCACTACACCGATAAAATTGTTATGTGGGTGCAGTTGCCCGATTGCTTTGGTCAAAGTCGTAGAAATATTTCAGAGATGTCCTGGTCTTGCAGTTGTTATATAAACGGATCTGATTGACGAAGAAGTGAAAACATTGGGTATATTCCATATATAGATTATTCAAAGGATAGTTTTATTTGCTTCATTATAAACGACTGTCTTTTATCGAATAATTTTAATATTCCTTATATAATTAATTTATTATATAAATTCCACAAAATTTTACTCATTACAAAATTACAATTTTTTTATAGACTTTAGTATAGTATTCCCATATGTCGGTCATTTCTCTTGTTCCCTTTGTAATGAAGTAAGGCGTTTATTCAATCACTGAAAGAACTCTGGTTGACATATTCCTGTTTTGGCACTAGTCAGGCGGCTATAACTTGTCAATCAGACAGCAATGAGCGATCCGAAACTTGCCAAGTCGTAAGCACAGGGGATTAGCAGACGTTTAGCAGCCTCGATCATTAAACCAATGAATATTTCGAAGTCCGATGACCACCGTGGACCAAATTTGAAATTTTATTGGAGCAGAGGATCTCGTGATTTGGTATACACCCTCATGAGAAGAGGTGACCTGTGAAGGAGACGAAGTTTAGAGACGGCAGTCGGGAATCGATTTTGAAGGAGGTTCAGAGGAGACTAAGTGGAGAGAAGCAGTTGGAAATAGATATTTGAAAGTGGAGAATGTAAGGAGATAGTATGCGACATTGGACCACGAGAGCCACAAGTCAGACTAGCCGTAGCATGAGAGAGTGGGGTAGGAAGCGAGACTGTTTGATCGCCAGTGAGAGAAGTTTGTCTTTAATCTTTTGAGGCAAACTGAGAGACGGAAAGAATAGCAGCAGGAGGTGGCATTCCTCTTCCACGTAATCATCGCCAGGGTCAATCAAGAAGATCAGATTTCTAGGAAGGAACGTCCAAGTACCCATGCCGACAAAGGAAGCAGCTGCCTACGAAAACAGCAATCAGGCGTGTCAGTGCCATAACACCTAAATGCGTGTAATAAATTATAGCTGCAGAACAACGCCCACATATTCAAGACCCTGTAATAGATTCAGTTCCATGCTAAATTTTAAATCTGAACTAGCCGTGCATTTTAATGGGCCCTAAATTTGTAATAGTTGTAGTTGATTTTATAAATTAATATTTTAATTGTTAATTTAATACGTTTTGCCTATTTTAAAATTAAAAACTTATTTCCTCCAGTTTTCCGTTACACCACTATTAAGTTTTCCTCAGTCCATGGGCCACCGTTTTAATTTTGTATAGCGTTGTTTTCTTTACTTCCTCTCTATTTCAAGCGTTCAATCTGAATTTTGTCCCATCTAAAGCTGGGTAAATATGAGAATGATAAGTGCGTTCGATAATAAGTTGGAAAGTTTGCAGTCTGCAGAAATTTGGCGAATCGGCGAACCAATCAGATTTTTTATCATCTATTTACAATGGCTGGGTGTACGTATTTTACTGTATCTGTTTAACGACAACTGAGCAACGCTCTCGACCCTGCAAACATCTGTTTCCGTTCCTCCCGAACACGTCAAACACACGTTTAAGTAGACACAGTAACCTGTCCCGTATGCAAAATTTGACTTATTTGTGGCTGAGTTTAATTCGGCTATGGATACTGACTGATTTTTTTGCATCTTCTCAAGTTCCTACACCCTTGTTCAGGATCCTTCCTCACCGGGGATGTTTAATAACCGATATCAGGGGTTATACTGAATTTAAAATAAATTGGTGATGGCGTGAGTGTTATATCGATCGATGGAAGCTCAATGGGAAACAGGGAAACGCTTATAAAATAGCACAGCTGGCATTAACTCAGTCTCCTGATGTTGTAAGCATGGGAATATCTCAAATCGGAAATGAAATTCTAATTATTCTCGTTTCGACAACGAGCTATACAAATATCTACACTCCCCATTTAATAATCATGGTAAAGAAATGAAAGTTTGATCCGAAAAACTGATCTAGTTGTTTCATTCTAAAATAAGGGCTGTGCAGTAAACCAAACGATAAATAAAGTTGCATCCATAATTAGAATAAATTGCTACGAATAACCGCACCTAAAGACGTTAAGTAAACGCACAAAAATTTAAAATATTAATGTTTTCAAATGCGTGAAATTATGGTGTGAAACATTCGTCAGTATTCAAACAAATAAAACTTTATACAGCTTTATTATAAACTTTCATTCGTGAACCGCAGCATATTATTATACACAATAAGCATATCGGGTCCTTGCACTTTTCTTTGCGATATTCTCAAGCACTTCAGTCTGACAAAGTAACTTCTGATGTTATGTTATTCTGCAGAAGCTTCTGTCTTTCAGCTTATTAGTTATGTTAGTAATATTTTCTCTTTTTTCCACTATTGTATTTCTCCTGTAACTTAGGCGAAACGTTTTCTTTCAACCTTCCACTGAATATGTATTAAATTTATTCGCATTTGGTTTATTACGTAAAATAAAAAGCAAATACGTTTTATAAATTTTACGTTTTTATTTAATTACAATGTGCTGCGAACCAAAATATTTAAAAATTTGTTAGTGTTTCGGGGTATACTACGATAAATGCACATCGCAAGGAACTCCATTTTGTCTTTAAAAAACAATTACTGTTTTATCTAATAGTCTCACGTAAAGGTGACAAATTGTATTTAGACACATTTATTTGATTATGGAAGCGATTGTGCTAACCAGACGTTTTTGAAACTTAGTACACAATTAAAGTTTATTGTGAAATTTACAATAAAGCAACCAAAAAATTGAAATAATCGGCTAATTTATGTAAATGGAGTCATGCCCTGACTGTCAATATCAGAATGTTCTCCGTACGCTACAGGTCATATTCCATGTCTAATGTATTTAAACACGACCATTATACGGCATTTGTTTTCACAGAATTGTAATTATCGCGAATAATTTCGTAGTGCAACTTATGACTCTAGAAATTCAGCTAAACTAGTTGAGTGTAATCTGAGAAAACAAAGATAAAGGAAGGAAGACGCTGTGCTCCGATTTTCGAAGAGCATGTTTGGTACAAAAGGTTTCCCTGCTTTCCTAAGTGGCTGATATAATGGCTATTGAGAGGCAGTTAGCGCAACGTTTAAGATTGTATTTCCTGGAAACGACTTTCTCAACCTATTCAAGGCACAGATGCAAATTGTTTCTCAATTAACCGCTGCTGCCTTTGGTATGGCGCGCACGTGCGAATAATGCAATTCTCTGACATAACAAAAGTCTGCCTTATCATGACAGTCTGAGATGTTATGCAATAATAAATAACCCACATGAATAATCGACAGAGTAACATTTATAACGATTTCTGTGTAGCTTATAAAAGAAGTAACTTGTAAAAGTGGCGTCAAAGCTATGAAAATTCTGTAATAATTTTTTCTATAATCAACAAAATAATTAAAAGTTAAGAAACACGGCTAATCGGCAAATGTATAGCCAGACTACATCGCAACCAGTTTATCTGGTATATAAATAGTACAAAAGAATTAGAGAAAGAGAACTATCCTGGTATCAATCATGCATATCAGCCTTGCTCTGTAGCAAAACAAATTAAACACACAACCATTCTCAAAGTCTGCAACGAAAATTGTATATAAAAGCATGAAACGTCAAGTAGAATGCGAGTTAGGAGAAGATTAGTTTGGCTTTAGGAAGAGTGTAGGGACAAGAGAAGCAATATTGACTCTGCGTCTAATTTTAGAAGATTGAATAATAAAAAAGTCTTACATTCATGGCATTTGTAGATTTATAAAAAACCTTAGATAATGAAAATTGGAACACGCTACTAATGATTTGGAAGAGGACAGGAATAAAATATCAAGAAAGAAGGCTGTCAGCAGTAATTAGAATTGAAGGGCAAGAAAAGAAAGTGGAAATCAAGAAAGAAGTAAGACAAGTATGAGGTTTGTTTACCCGTGCTGTGTAACTTATATATCGAACAGGCGATGAAAAAAGTTAAAAATGAATATGGGAAGAGAATAATACTGCAATGAGAAGAAATAAGAACCCTAAGGTTTGCTGATAAAATTATGATATTAGGGGAGACAGAAGGGGACTTGGAAAATACAAAAAATGGCACGAACGTCATCCTGAGGATTTATAGAAGGAAAACCAAGGTGATTTAGTGTAGAATGGGAAATAGTGAAATAACAAAGGCTGTTAGATTGGGAAGGATATTTTGAAGGTAGTTACGGACTTCTGCTGCTTTGGAAGAATAATAACTGGAGTAGGATAGCACGGACAATGTAGGCTTTCGGCTAGTATAAATATGAATATTAGGAAATTATTTTTAAAATGTTCATATGGAGTGTAAAACTTGGACAGTAGGAATTGCAGGAATGAAAAGAATGGAAGCTTTGATATGTGGTGCTACAGAAGAATTACGAAAATCAGAAGGGTGTATAAGGTAACTAACCAGGAAGGTTTAAGCACAATAAGAGAAGAGAGAACAATATGGAGAAGTTTGAAGGAATAGATTAATCGGCGACGTTTTGATATATGAGGATTTTGTAAAATTATCATTAGATGGAAGCATGGGATGGATTACGCTAAACAGATTAGAGAGGATGTGATAGTTATGTGGAAATGAAAACGCTATTGCGCAATAGGTTAGCATGGAGCGTTTTATCAGACCAGTCTAGGAACTGATTACTACTGCAACAACATATATAATGTTTCTCTCCCTGCTTTTTATAGTTATTGATCACAGACCACAATACCCGTCAATCTTTCAGTTATTGAGGAAAATAATCCTTATTACCTTCGTCTATTTTTCCTGTTAACAATGGTATCCGCATGTTCAGAAATAAAAACCTTACGCTTTGTCGACGATATTGTAGTATTAAGGGAATCAGAAGAAGACTTTCAAAACATAATAAATGGCATGAATGTAGTCCTGGAGAAATAGTTCAATATGAGGATTAATAGAGGAAAAACCAAGGTAATGGAGCGTAGTATGGGAAACGGTGGAATAACGAAGGCTGTTAGGTTGGGATGGGATATTTTGACGGAAGTTAAGGAATTCTGCTACTTGGGAAGCGTAATAACTAGGGATGGTAGAAGTATAGTAGACATAAAGAGTAGGATAGCACAGGCAAGGAAGGCTTTCGAGAAAAAGAGAGATTTACTTACGGGTAATATAAGTGTGAATATTAGGAAATCGTTGATATAAATGTTAGTAATGGAGCGTGGCGTTATATGGGTGTGAAACGTGGACGATTTCCGGAAAGGAAAAGAATAGAAGCCTTTGAAATGTGGTGCTATAGGCGAATGCTAAAAATCAGATGGGTGGATTGAGTAACTAACGAGGAAGTTCTAAACAAAATAGTGGAAAAGCGAACAATATGGAGGGCGTTGACCAAGAGAAGGGATAGATTAATAGGCCACATTTTAAGACACGAGGGTCTTGTAAAATTAGCATTAGAGGGAAGTGTGGGGAGTAAAAACAGAAGAGGGTGGAATACGCCAAGCAGATTAGGGAGGATGTTGGTTGTGTTAGATATATGGAAATGAAAATGCTTGCGCAGGTTAGCATAGAAGTTGCATTAGACCAGTCCTCGGACTGAATACCATAACAACAGCAGCAGTGGTATTCGTGTCCCGGGTTTGGAATTACTACTTACCGCAAGGAGGTGCTATTTATAATCCCACTACAGTAGTGTGTTATTTTTTTATTGTATCATAAAATGAAATGCCATGTTCTAATACGGGTAAGGTTTTTTCATCGCCCCTGATACGCATCCTGGTCGTACTGCACAGCTATTTCACGGGCTGCATAACTTTCGGTTGTATTTGTGGTTTAGAAACTGCGCTGACTCGCAATGCACCAAGGCCCTTTAATCTATTTTATTCAATATATTCATGGTCGTATGGACATAATGTAAGTGACTGAAAAAATATTGACGAAAACTAAATATTATATTTTTATTGTACGTGTAATGGGTATATTGTGCAATATCCTTAATTACTTTTTGCAGTTTCTCTAAGTAGTGAAACCAATGCAGATAAATCATGTTAAAATACTCGCAAAATACAAATCGGTTATCAGCTGGAGTAGATCCGCATGTTCAGGACTCGAAAGTATTTTGAACCAGGTCTATGATCCCCTTTGTCTTTTTCATTGCATTAGTAGATTCACAACCGATATTTCCGATGAAATCGTCCGTACCGGTAATAAAATAATATTTACTAATGACGGAAAAGTGATGCTTCAATTGATTACATTCAATAGCATTGACCCTGTTTGTTAGCCTTGATGTATCGGACGGTAGTTTTCTATTAATATAAGAAAACGTCCAATAAAACCTCGGAAGATTATCAGAATGGAGTAGTAAAATCTAACGCTGGACGGCAACACTCTTCGCGAATTATGGTACCAGAAGGCACCTTAAAGAACGAATTTTTAAAAGTTTAATTTGCAGCATGCTACATGATGTTAAAACAATAAATCCATTTGGCGTCTTGCTATTTATCTGCTGGAGTGATATGTTTAGAAACTTATAACACTCTATTTTATATTTTGGCGTCAGATGTATTTACGTTCCTGTGAATTAGCGGCGGTTACATTAATCTCAGATGATTTCTTACAATTTACCTTAATCATCTTCTCGTTACTTTTTCCTCTAATACCATTATACTTGAATTGTATATATATATACCGTGTTCATCGTGGTGGCTATCCATACGGTTATAGTGGACAGGCTTGTGGAACAAAGTAACATCCTCGTACAAAACAATGCTTGAGCAAGAGAAATAGGATTTTTTGTGCGGGGCAGTGGTGGTATCGGAGCAGCCGTAAAGTGATAAACTCTTTCCCAAACCACGCGCTTTGTTGCTGTGAGGAAGGTTGCATTGTTTCGGGAACCGTCAGCTGCGGCGGCGCCCACGGATACATGTTCTTTGTTCCCTGAAATAAAAACGGAAAGGAAGCTAGTCCTAGCCGGTAGCACCTTCCTTGTTCAGAGGGCGCTGGAGGCCAAGGCGTTCGCGGAATTTCTTTTGAATATATATATTCCCTTTATTGCAGGGATCATTTGTGAGTTAAGAGTTTATTTGCATTCTACAGCTAATGCTTGCCCATTTATGAACGAGGAAATATTAAATATTCAATTCCGTTGTAAAGGCCCGTGAACAATGTACGGCTTTTGGCACGTAAAATTTATGAATCTGTTAGGTGGCAAAAGTGACGTGATCACTCCAGAGGAAATTGCTATGTTAATGATTTATAAAAAAATCATTTAGTTTGAAAATGGATTTCAATGCTCTTGTGATTAGAAATGGAAAAAAAAAGAAATACTGGGTACCACCTAGAATCAACACGCAGGTAATTTCTTCTCCATTGTCTGAATATCCTAAGAGAACTGTTTACCTTCTTCGACTTCCTCTTTCTCTCTCCGGTAAGTATTATCTACTAATTATTATATTAATGCAATCAATGCATATTTATTTGTGCTTAAAAATGTTAATATTGTGAATGTGTAACATCGAAATGTATTTTTATGTGTAAAAATGGCCAGTAGGCTAATAAACAAGGATAAACCTCTTTTCTCCCTCTCCTTATCTCTCTCTTTCTCCCTCTCTCTTTTGTCTTTTTCTTCTCCCTCTTTCTTTCTCTCTTTATTCCTCTCTCTGTTTCTCTCCCCTCCCCTCTTTACCTCTCGCTCTGTATCGCCTCCTTCTTCCCCCTCCCTTTTTCCTTGAGCATCCGACATCTTCGACATATTTGTGGCTTCAATCGGTTCGTGTCTGTGAATTAAGCACGCTGTTATCTAGCCGCAATTTTAACAATTTTCCCGCCATTTTGTCACTAATCGTCCCTTGGCACGCTGGGCCTGATCAACGAATACTTTTGCATCTTTTTGCTGTGCCAATTTTGACTTTTCTGGCGATAATATCAAGTTTTTCCTAAAGTTCCAAGTGGAAATTATTATATCCATTCCTTATGAAGATTCTGAAATATAGTTAATTCCAACAATGTCCTGGAATTTTTTTAACCATGTATACGAAATATTACGTACTTAAATAAAAACTCACGTCAGACTTCCTAATGTGTAAAATCTTTCATCTGATTAGTATAATTTAGGTTTACCTGACCTGTCTCAGGAATGCCCCTCAAAGGTGTCACAAAGCAAGTTTGCAGCACTGTACGACTATTGCAATGGAAGCGTGAGTTTGACGGACGCAGCGTATTGTGCACATTCGAGAGCTCTCGAGGGCGCCATCTCATCTCCGCAGGTGACAGCCAGCAACAATGCGTCCCGATAAGGACCTCCCCATTGTCTAAGACCTACGTCACGTTGTCATGCAAACACCACTCACACTATATGTTGGAGGTAACGTGTGTCGTTACTTGGGCTGGATCCGAGGCCTATCACAGTTTTCCCTGTAAATATTTGTTTCTGTTGAAGAGAATCTATGTTAAATATATTTTTTAAATGGTGTATAATCACTTACTGATGGACCATTATTCCTAGTGATGTGTAAGAGAAATTAATATTAAATACGGAAACAGTCATTTATTAACTTATCGGCAGGACACTTAAGACGGAAAATATTTCCCGAAATCGTCGTACATATTATCCTTTGCAACTATTTCGGAGAGAAAAATGTGATAATCAACTATTCCTTTCATAATCCATCAATTCTAGAAATAACTTCATTTACTGGAATCCAATTATTATAATTCACAATTACACACACATTCGCAAGGTACATATTACAGCAAACCTAGACGAGTATTTTTTAATCTGTGCGCTACATTACCTGTAACTATAATTTTTACACCGGTAAGTAAGATACTGATAATGCTACAACCATTACCCTGCATATATGACCCGCTTGGTAAAATGCTAATTCCGTTTACATAACGTGTAATAATATCTCATTTATAAAAGCGGCAAATTATAAAACAAAGCTAACACAGATTTGTAACGATGGAGAATTTTTTTAGTACATAGTTTAAATAAATTTGATTTTAAGAATAAGCCACACATGATGACATTGTATACAGGATCCCCGGGTAGTTTTCTCGATTTATGTCTTTGAAATGTAGCCCACATTTCATTGACTGTGATTTCCTGTACTACACGAAATGTACGAATACTACGTTTGTTTGTAAAATATAAATTGCCTTGAAATAAGGCGTCTGTCTGCCTTGCAACGTGATAATATAACACCAGAAAAAGTAATTTTTTGAGCTTTACTGGTGGTGCAGGGTAGTGACCCCGGAATGCTGGACACGTGTATTTGTCATTCCCGACAGGAATCGTGTGCTGCCTGATTTAGCGAAATCTTTGAAAATACTATTATTACAATTGTTCTTAAAATTACTTAACTGACGCTTCCTTCTAAATTAATTAACGTGCTGTAGTACGTGAGCGCTTGTTCACAAGCCGCCATTGGAAAATCCACCAAGTTACGATAAAAGCCGGTCAATGTTCACTTTTCGCAATAACAACGCCATCAACAGTTACTAACTACTAAACGTCGTTAATGATTAATCGAGACGACTTCGTAACAGCCACCTGAAGCAACTGGTGTACGTCCAATGATCGCGTACAGGTTTCTACCCAACAAAATCTCGAATTCAATACCAAATTTCAAAAATCGTATACATAAAACGCAACACTAACCTTAAGTCTTAGATATTACACCTCGGACATTACTATAATATATGCAAAGAATTTAAAATTATTCTTTTATAAAGTTTTCGCCACTCGGTGGTGGTGGTGGTGGGGTTGGTGTGGTATCAGGCTACAGGGGGGTGTTCCTGAAACAGATACTTGTCCCATGCTGAACCTGTGGAAACTCCGCATTCCTCACTCATGTTTGGAGGCAGCTGGCCGACCGTTCCAATTGGTAATTGGGTTATTCCGTTTCCCCAATGTATCGGGGCAACTCCTCTCGGCATCTTAAAGCTTTGTCATTACAATTTTCTGTTGTTTAAGGGAATTTCAGTCATCTAAAAGTAACTAGACTTAACGTTCCGAGTTCTTGATCCATTTTTTATTGTGGCATCTGTGAATTTGTTAGTGTGAAATATCTCGTTTAATTCAAAACTCAGTAATCTATAACTAATATAGATAGATTCAATAACTTCGATGCGCTATAATTTGTTCAGTTGCCAACCTACAGCTACTCTTGGTACATATCCAGTAATAAGTAAATATTTGTACATGACAGGAATGGTACACCATCAATTGGCGACTCTCCCATATTTATCCAGTGAGGTTTCCAGCAGTAGTTTTACAGTATTATCACTGCAATTTGTTGGGAGTTGGTTGACGTGATTTAGGGTGCGTTTATTGCTTCTTAAATAAACTTTCATTGATGAATGGAATTTTTAGGACAAGGAGAAGAGTTTGTTGAGTGTAGATTCGTATTTTGGGCAATGACATTGATTTGAAAACCCGTAAGATCTTGGTATTAATATTCATAACAGTAATAGGAATGAAAACAGGTAAATCTGTTTCCGTAATAAAATTCCAGATGTAGAATAATACATATCAAGTGGGCGTCAAATCAAAAAATGCGGTCGTAACCTTTTTAAAGTTACCTATTTATTTGTTTCTATCGACATGATCACTCATTAAACGACTCTCTTCCTTATATTTGAGTAACAGGCTGCATATGGGTGATGCTGTAACTGGCAACTCCCCTTCATAACATCATAGGAGGGTAATTTGAAAAGGGGGATGCTGAAGGGAGAGGAAGGCCGAAAAAGGTTTAATTGGGTTACAGTTTACGGATCTTTCCCGGTATTATCCTAAATGAGTTGCAGAGTAAACACTAAGAACGTGCATCAGGTAGATCGGGCCTCTTGGGTACGTGTCTAAACATTCGGGGTGAAAGTATAAGAACTGTCTTATCGGAACGCATTTTGTTGAGTGCAAAAAAAAATTCATAATCATAATTTCCTTATATGGAAAATAATCACAAATTTTTAAATATAAAAATAAGATGAAAATCACATACTTAATACAAAATCAAGTAATTATAATGGTTTGCACAAATTCATAGTTTTTTTCGCGCCGTTGCATTCCCTTCAATGAATTGGCGCACCGTTTTCCTTTTCCTAGTAACGTTTTTACATAACGGCCTTGGGTCAAATTAGTTTATATATATATATATAAAAGATTTCAGTGATTATTTGTTTCAATGTTTACGAAAAATAATTGTTATTTTTCATTCTTGCTGCTAATTTAAAACCGGAACAGCATTCCTTCTCCAAATATTTTACCAGAATGCTCTTCCGGTGTGTTCCAGATTACTTTCACCCGTACTAAACTCCCTTCCGAATGACAGGAGAGGAGTTTGTTGTGGGGGTTTAGTATTCTTTTCTCTGTGTCTACACAAGTTTTAGGACGCAGCCGGTCGACTGATCCAATGGGATCAGGTGTTCTATAGCATGCTCAAAATGCTCGACCCCCAACACATGCGCATCCTAAAAGAGGTGAAGGTGCCTCGGCATGCGATAGGACCACGCTGAAAGATAATTTATGTTGTTAATTCGGTCACTTATTAACTAAATGAGCGGCTAATACAGTCTACTCCCCTGACGTAGCGCGTTGACGAATCTTCTTATGTCTCCCATTGCTGTTCCTTCGTGAATAATAGGATTCGCTCGATACCGCGAAGATTTTATTTGCTTGGAGGTAGAAATAATTAACCTTTTCTTGGGATTTTGAAATTTAAAATCAAAATTTCCATAAATAACAGTTGAATATTTTATTAGATTTATCAATTGGTATTCGGTTCTTCAATTGTTTTCATATGATTTCTAGATCGTAGAATGTTTTGTAAGTAGAGATGTGCTGATTTGAGCTGAGGCAACGTAGGAAGGGCACAGCTGCTGGCGCCACCAGAGACCGATAACTACGAGTATGCTCCGCAAACAGTCGCCGAAATCGCCAATAAATACGGATAAGCAGCCGCTTCGGAGGGAATCTCTACTACGTCTCCCAGGGTGATAATGGCGTACTCATTTACCGGCTAAGCGGTCCTACAAGCTGTACAAAATTTCTTCCTAACCCTTGAAGCTGATAATGGGTTTCCCGTTATTTGCAAGAAACCGTAAGAAAAATAAGAAAAATCTTAGCGGAAACCTGAAGTTGTGTAACCTAATGACGAACATGACACTAATACAAATGCGTTTCCCCACTAAAATTGTTAAATACACCTAAACAACCAATATGTAAGAATTTTTATTATTTTTATGCAACGCTTTAGATACTACAATTCGTCCACATTTTTGGACTCATTCAGGTGACAAGATAAACAAAATTTTTCCGGTGTTGGCTATAAATTTTTTACAATAATTTAGAATTTTGTTAAAATATAATTTATTTAGTTCATTATTAATTTAGTTATGATATCTAGAAAAGACAAACCTAAATTTTTAATTGATTAATTTCTTTTAATTTTGAAATATAGGAGCGCCTTAAGTAGGTTGTAACCGAAATGCGATTTTATAATGCAGAGTTACGCGTCTATCGTACACCGTTAAAGCCTAACATTGCAGCTTTATGTAAACTGAAATAAATAATGATATACATAAAATATATTCATTATACCGACAGGGTACCATAGCTGTTGTTCTTTTAATGTTTAATTCAGTAGGATAGAGATGACTTACGGTAGTGGAAATGTCACTTGTATTAAATGTGAACATTCAATTTTGTCTGTATTATTTGAAGTTCGCTTTCGGCATATTCTAGGAACGTTGTTGTAAGTTCAGAGGTAGACTTATAAACTTTTGGAAACCTCAAGTTGATTTAATTAAATGGCAAGTCTGCGGAAGAAAAGTATAATTTTAGCTGACATAAGATTTTTTATTGTTTACTTAAATTAAAATATTATCAACTGAAATTAATATTAAGAAAGAATGTATAAAACAGTAAAAAATAATTACTTAATCCTCAGTAAGTAATTGGCTGGAATTTGTGTTATGTGAAGAATTTACAATTTCAGCGACATATATTAGTAATATACTTTGGGTGACTTCTTACACCTCAAGAAAAAGTGAATCTATTTGTAAAATTATATTTCCTCTTATTTTTATACATTCTGCCTATATTAAGCTTGAATGAGCAAAATTTGTGTTGGATATCATTGACGAACATGTTCTAACTGAACAAAGTCTACAAACCATGATAGGTGAAAATGTTTACAATGCATTCCTTTTTCTATATAAATGAAAGGCAGTGTGTGATGTGCACTCCAGGCATTATTAAAGGGCGTCGTTCGAAAGCATTACGAATTATAAGATTTGCCCTAAATCGTTCCTATACCATTCATCCGATCGCTGTGGACTTTTGACGTGTGATCAGACCGGAAAATTTTTCTGTCGATCGACTGTTGTGGAACCCTTATGCGTTTCTATACCAATCTACGCACATTATTTCACACTAACGGATGGTTCATGTAGTATTTACTTAGAAATATAATTGACTGTTTCTATGTAGTTTTTGTAAGCATGTGCTTATTAAGTGGTGATTATGACTAAATTGAGCGTGATGAGGTAAATATTCAAAAAATTAACTCTCTCACAGCAGGTTATTCGCGTGTTGACACGGGGATTACTGACGAATGAAATACTGTAGCTGGCTAATATAAATGACGTTCACGGAATCGCCGGGGCCCCAGCTAGTATGATCTCAAAAGTATATATTTTGTTTGATCAAGTCATTCAATACCAATTATGCTGCTATACAAATACATTTTCGAACATAATTTATTATCTGCGTTATTAGGTTCGTTTTTCTGCAAAGCATGATCGACTCACACGAATCCATTAAGCTCTAGAAATCACAAGAGGTTTAGCAAGATCCTTGATATTGATATGCGGAACAGTAATTGGACCTAGAGCTAAATCAATGTAACAATACATTGGTTATTTAAAAAATTACCAAATTTTGGTTGGCCTACCTAGAAGTTCGGTCGCTAAGTCCCAAACTTGAAAGGGTTGACGATCCTGGTACAAAAGTGTAGATACGTTTTCATTTATGGCCGATCGGTTGTCTCGCCTTACAGATCTATCGATCTACGTGGTATAGTAATTAATTTGGATTCCCGCCCCCTTTCCATCAGCCGCTCCGATTACGCCTCGTTGCGTTAAATACTCGTTGTGTACTGGTCGTATTCGTGAATATCTGCGTTGTTACAAGACCTCGGCATTTCTACACGATTTCGAAGTCCACAGTAAAACGATACCATGAATTAATTAATATGGAAATAAACATTGATCGCTTCGTGCTACGTTCAATGACCGATTGTAATTATATATTTCTGAGAATTGTCCGCCCGTGAATGTCACCCCACAAACAAAATTTATCCCTGGATTTCAGTTATCACGTTATTAATGTTTCGTGGATTACATTACTTTCTGTAAAAACCGAATTAATATGCCTGCCGCACTAAAGACCGGATATTGTGGAACCTTTTACAGTTGTCAATATTACATTATGAGGTCACTTCTCGTCAATGGCTTTAATAATAGTAGAATTGTCATTAATACAACTTTGTTCCCGATCGTCGCATCTAAGACAGAACATGTTGATGATTCTGAAATAACCTAACTTACGGCTTCTTCTTAACCGGCGTTACAGCCCCTTCCGTAACAAGTCTTCAATACATTACTTGAAACTCTATTAACCTTGTATTTATTTTCAGTGTTTGTAGGTCCTGTACATCTACCCGTCTTGGCTTGTTTCTTCTATAAGTTTGTGACTACGACATGGTTAATTTATAACATGGGTCTTCATGTCTGCTATTTTTTTTGGTTAACAGGATACATGAGGGTGATCCTGAAACAGGCAACTCCCCTTTAATAACATAGGAAGGGAATTGAAAAGGGGGGATGCGGAAGGTAGAGCAAGGTAGCCAAGGGTTAACTAGGGCCCCCGGGCTATGGTTTAAGGATCCTACCCGGTGTTTCACCTAAAGAGATGCAGGGAAAACCCTAGAAAACCTGCATCAGGTAGGTCGGGCATTGGGAACTATTCTCACGCCCTTCCGAATGACGGGAGACGAGTTTGCTGTGGGGACGCAGCATTCCCTTCTCCGTATCTCCATCAGTTTCAGGAGGCAGTTGGCCGACTGATCCAATGGGATTAGCGTAGCGGACAACTCTTGCCATATGCCCAAGGTCTTTGACCCCAGTACATATACCTCCTAAAATAGGTGAAGGTGTCTCGGCATATGAGAACTTCGATAAAAAGTACCCAGAGAGTGTGCGAGGCATCCCCGACATGATCAGGTGAGCCCCACAGTTACTCTGGGCTAAAGCGTCTGCGAGAAAACTCCCGTAGCGCCCTTATGTAGAATCGTTCATGTCTGCTAACGCGTCGTACATATTTATATAATATATACAGGGTCATAGCCGCGGGTATCTAATTTTTTTTTATAGACAAACGAAGAATAATATAGTAATGGAACTGTTTTCTTTGCGTAGTTCCATTTCTTACCATAAAATTAATTACCTCCTTTTGGACTGTTATTATTTTTCTGCCTTGACTTACTTTAATTTCTATGTATAAAGTGTACAATTTCGCTCATGTATATAACACAAAGATTTGTTGAAACGATTCGGTAACCATCTATTTTCAACAGCTTGAACTAATTCGTAAATCTTCTCGGTGATTCGCGCGACATCTGTTGATTTGGTTTTAAAGGGGGAGGAGAGACAGTATTGGGCCGGAAAAGGGAACGATCGACGTAAATCTTCCCTGGGGGGGAGGGAGCACAACAACTCGGAAAATTTTCAGCATAATTGGATGAATGGTATAAGAATGCATAAGGACAAAAAAAAAGATTCACTTTTATGTACATATAGATGTGTCTCTAAACTTTCTAGGAATTTGCCTTACTACAGGCATGTGGTACAGTTAGGAAGATCTAGTTAGTCGTGTGTCAACAAGATGAGCAGTGGACAACTCCGCCCATATTGTAGTGGGTCACTTTGACTTTTGTAAAAGCAATTCTAAAAACATTGGCGCTATGAAATAAAATGCTGTCATTTCAGGATATATAGTACGTCAAGAAACTCATCCGTAAATTGTAAGTTGGTAATAAGTATAGGGTATGCTAAAATGATGTCACACTCTCCATATCTCGTTGGTATGAATAAAATTACAAGTTTTTAACAATGCCAGTCCGCTTGAAAGGGAAGTTCCTCCTCAAAAGGGAATATTCCCTTTTGCCCTTCCCTACTGCGTATCTAAACATGTCAGGTAGAATCACACAAACTGTACTAAGATCTAATGACGGAAGAATGCAACCTACAAAGATTTCGTCTTAATAACTCTACGATTAAGTAATGAATGGTAGCATTATGTTCGGCGAAAACTAGAAAATGTTTAAAAGAGGTGTTGAAGACATTAAATATAAACAATCAATGGATTTAATTAAGTCAGTCAATTAACGTCTATTTTATGAAAGGTCGGTTTAATTAATTAAAAACTTTGTCTGAAACTGGTCGTTTTATTTAATATTTACAAACTGCTTGTGTATGAGGTAAATAACGCTCACCTTCATGGTTCAAAGCGATAGCTTGATTATTTCGTGGAGATGTTCGGTTCAGAGGTTATTTGACGTTGTGAAAATACACAAACCGAACTTCAGCCGATTTTTTAAATGTTGCTTTCTTCTGGACATAGAATCAGTTAATTTACTCCGTTTTTTTTTGGGTAACAGGCTACATGAGACGGAGGACGAAGAGCAGTGTAATCAAAATTTAAGTTACAAATGTTATATTTATTGGTTATCTAGTGACGGGAATAATTGTTTTTCGTTAGTCCGTTAAAAAATGATTTTCTCTAAATTACTAATATTTTTTCTATTTTATTAGTAAAATAAACTATTAAAAAATTACATAATATTAATAGAAAAATATTAAGTTTTGTCCTTATATCAGGACCTCTTCAAGTATTAATTAAAAGATCATTACTATATAAAATGTACATTCGATTGCACAAAAATACAATATTTTTTTAGTTCATTGCAATTTTCCTTAGCGATGTCAATCTTTTTCAGTTACAATACTAATTGGATGAAATTCTTGTAATGGTTTATAATAACTTCCAAATGTTAATTTAAATTATTATGAAATGACGGGAACAATAGAATTTGAAAATTTGTCCTTTACCGACACATCTTAAACGCTGCTATTGTCCCTAGTTCGGATAATTTCCAGTTTTAGCCTCGTCTCCGAGGACTACCTGTCCGATAGTGTCATCATCTGCTTTCGTCCCCTCAATCTGTCTCCTAATTCTGTGTTCACTCTGCCAGGGTTTTTAATAATTCTTCCCCATTTCCTTAATTCATATTCCAAAATTCGCGGGGATGGATATTCACCAATGAAATTTATTGTTACTCCCCTCTGGGAGGAATCACTTGCACCTTTCACCCCATGTTTATTAGGGAAAATCCACGCTCATGCCCAGTCTCGGTTTCAGCATTCCGCTACCGTCGAAATGTCTGACTTTTATTACCCCTGTTTGTCAAATAATATCTATTTTATTTTGACTTCTCACCACCGATGTCCGAGCAGATGTGTTTGGCCGTTACAGATACCTTAAGAGGTTCTAATGTAGTGAAACGTCGGCTAACAAATCATGTGAAGAATTAGAAATTTGTTTGTTAATACTTATAATTTTTTATTTATTTTAAAGCTGTCAACAGTTTCCTTAAATATGCGTGGATTATGGCGGTCTAAGAAATGGAGTCTTCGTCATTAAAAGATCACAAAATGTTGACTTTAATTTCTCAACCGTTGGTAATCGAGGAAATAGCTGGGTCGTTTCTTCACTTCGAAATGTTTCAAAAATTGAGATTTTGTAAAGAAGAGATGCGTGGATAAACGTAATCGCCCTTTTAGAGAAAGCGTGTACACACCACATCAAGCCTTACTCGGATGTCAATTACTCGGTTAAGTGCATAAATGTGATTTGCGTAAATACTGTGCGATATCCGATTATAAATTTATCTCGTTGTGGTAGACCTCGTTGGTGGCGGGATGGATGTCATTAAATCCGCCTGCATTTGACATTTTCCAGATGGCCATGCCTTTGTTACACCCGACCAATTCGAATCCGAGCTGGTCCATTTCATTAGTCCAGCTTTAATCCTGCCCCTAGTTGTCGCTATTTTTCCGGAATCCGCTTACAAATGCAGCGAAAAGGTATTGCACTGCTTGGCGCACAACTCGTAATTTTCAGGAAATGTACTGACTGGGTTTAATTTAATTACAAGTGTAAGCGGCCCTTTGCGCGGTTCTAGGCTATTCATTAATCTCTACTTCTCCTGGTCTTTTCTTTCTTTTGATACCTGGTTTCTGCTCATAAATGTCCACGGAAATTAATTAGAGAAAGTCGTTAACTACTTCGTTTAAAATCATTAAAGATTTCAATGCTACATTTGAATGTAATTAATGCATGTAAAGAGCACAGAGGAGAATATAAGCCGTTGATTTTTAATGTGATGATGTACTGCGTTTATGGAAAAAATTTGAAGCCGCTAAAGTTATTTATTTCTACGGGGATCACGGAGGATAGATATTTCACAATTAATATTCCCGAATAATAATCACAAATTAGCCAATTTTTTAACCATAATAACAGAAAATTGAGGTACCTATCAAGGTATTCAATCCATATATAAAATCTATTTTTTCTTCGTATAATATTCAGATGTACTGAAAAATTCCTTAATATGACAGTCGAAATTTTATGGGTATCATTCCATTATAACACATTGGCAACCTTCATATGCCTAATCCATTAAATTTATAAATCATACAGCCATGTAATAAATATTTTAGTAATTTATTTTATGGTTTTAAACCCAATATACTTATTAAAACGTGGTTGAGATTAAGAATGCACGAACAATTGATAGGTTTGGCCGTTTAGTGAACATTATAAATTTCAGAATCTAACTCTAATAGCAACTAGATTAGAAACAGACATAAACTAAACAACAATCAATATTAAGTTGACATAAATAAAATATTTAAATTTTGTTCGCGTTGCTGATTGTAATTGTGTAATACTGAATCGTTCTATATTATTAAACAGAACTTTATTATTTCTTCAGGCATGTAATATAATCGAAATAATAAACATCACTGCTTTATAAAAAAAATTGAGCCGAAAGCTCCTGAAAAAATGTGACTGATATTTAATCGTAATAAATTTTATCAATAAATGAAGACTTAATAAGAGGGTATCCAACCTTTTTAACAAATAATACTGAATATTGTTAAGTAAATCCTTATTCAAAAGCCGTTATCTATTAAACATGTAATACAAAGTAACCGGGAAAGACTTCGTTATTTAAGTATAATCGATTATTTTTTTCTTTAAATAATAATCATATTTTATCAAAGTTGTGGTCCAATTAAATGTATGTATTAAAGTAAACATAAACTCATCATTTATAACCATAACGTTTTATTTAAATAGAAATATGTTCACCTAAACTTTATACAATATTGTAAACCTCATTTTATGAATCCAATCTACGGCTTAGCAAAGAACATGTAACCTTCACAGAACTTTAAGTTCGCTCGAGTTTCACTGTATTTGGCAGTAACCATGAAAATGGTGTGATTGGTACACTAATAAGAACCAACTATAACTTTACGAATAATAAAATAATTTTCTATCTTATTCGGTTTATAACAGTCGACCATGACAAAGTTTCCGAACCATTTACATGGCTACCGTTTATTAATTTGGCATGATGACCTACCATTTTCTGGAAAAGCTAATACGCCCCCTAGTCACCTTCTTTAAATTGAATCTCCTACGCCCTGCACACTGCTATTTCTACTTCAATTATAATATCGTACATTCAGCTGCACGTAACGTCTTAAACTTCTAAGGATCTATATTAGCATACATCAAATCTCCGTATAAAAGGAAAAGAAAATAGTATGTTACCTCTTCTGTTAAGACATCATTGCACGCACTTCCTCTTTATAACTAGAACTTCTACGTGCCACGAGTGATTCTGTGGTTTCACGATTCTGTTCCAATTTCTAATTTATTTCTTCGAGATGGTATATTTCATATAGCAATTAAAAGTGTGAAACATGAATTTTTTTTTGGCACAAAGGTTCTTTTTTACTAAGTAAATTATGAATTAATATATTCAGCAGTAAATAAGAACTGAAAATGACAGCTACTGCCCGCAGCCCAGTGAAGCAAAAGTGGTTTCCTCAGCAACAGATCCTTCATACGGGGGCCACAACAAAGCGTAATCGCCTTACGCATCGTCTATGATTGTAATGCAGTTGCTATGGAAATCGTTATCAATGGCGAGACGGGACTCGCGATCTCAGCAATTTCACAGAAGGCTCCATTGTGCTACCACCATTCAACAGAGGCTCTTCTCAGCTGTTTTGCTTCTCGAATCATAAGCATTATCTTTCAAACGTGTTAATGTGTTAAATGCTGGTTACTCAATTATTTATTTACATACTAAACTTTGTAGTATGTGACGTATGTGATTCGATTATTTTCTTTATGTTTTACTGTTTAATTTAGAAAAAGCGTTTGATAATGTGAACCAGAACACACTATTAAGGATTTTGAAGAACATAGGAATAAAATATAGAGAAAGAAGGCTAATACATAACCTCTACAGAAGGGAGTCAGTTGTAATAAGATCAGGAAAAGAAAGCCGTAATCAAGAAAGGAGAAAGACAAGGATGCAGTCTGTCGCCCATGCTGTTTAACTTATATATAGAACAGGCGATGAAGAAAGTTAAAACGGAATATGGAAAGGGAATCAAAGTGCAAGGAGAAGAAAAAAAAACTTTAAACTTTGCCGACGATATTGTAGTATTAGGAGAATCAGAAGAAGACTTGGAAACCATAATAAATGGCGTGAACGTAGTCCTGGAGGAAGAGTTCAATATGAGAATTACTAGCAGAAAACCAAGGTAATGGAGTATAGTATGGGAAACAGTGGAATAACAAAGGGTTTTAAATTGGAAAGGGATATTTTGATGGTAGTTAAGGAATTCTGCTACTTGGGAATATAATAACTAGGGATGGTAGAAGTATAGTAGACATAAAGAATAGGATAGCACAGGCAAGAAAGGCTTTCGCGAAAAAGAGGAATGTACTTACGGGTAATGTAAGTGTGAATATTAGGAAATCGTTGCTAAAAATGTTCGTATGGAGCGTGGCGTTATATGGGTGCGAAACCCGGGCGATAGGAGTTGGGGAAAGAAAAAGAATAGAAGCTTTTGAAATGTGGTGCTATAGGAGAATGCTGAAAATCAGATGGGTGGATAGAATCACAAACGAGGAAGTTGTAAACAAAATAGGGGAAAAGCGAGCAATATGGAGGACGTTGACTAAGAGAAGGGATAGACCACGTTTTAAGACACGAGGGTCTTGTAAAATTAGCTTCAGAAAGAAGTGCGTGGGGTTAGAACAGTATCGTGATGGAATGCGCTAAGCAGATTAGGGAGAATACAGGATGTGGTAGTTATGCGGACATGAAAAGGCTTGTGCAAGATAGGTTAGCATGGAGGGTTTTATCAGACCAGTCTTAGGAGTGAATACCACAACAACAACATATTTTACTCGTGAGTTTTCATATATCTGCATTCATTCACTGCTCCTTTAATTTCTTTAGATGTAAACTTAGTTTTATCGTTACTTACAACTCCTCAATAATTTCTATTTTATCACCTTTTCGTCCTATGTTACTTTTTACTTTTTTGACTAGTCTTCTGTTATCCTAAAATATAATTTTTATCTGTTTTAATTATATTTTTATTCGTTACGACTTTTTTCGCCTGATTACATTTGAGGTTTCTGTATAGAAGTTGGAGCATTGCCATTTGACTTGAACTTACGGTGAAGGGAAATAGTTGTAATAATTGTATCCCAAGTCAAGAATGCATTTCAATTTTAAATATGTCCTACTCGTTGAAACAAAAGGCCATAGGCGCGTTAGTCACGTAAACAAAATTTCTACTATTTATCTCATCGTTCACAAGCGTGGTTTTACTTGCAATTAAATAATTCAGTAAATCTACATATGAATAAAGTTTGCCTAAATTTTTACAAAATATATGAACCAACTTTAAATTGTCTAACACAGTTGACCAAATTTAGGAATCAAAGGTTTTTACTCGTGGTGAAGTGATATTTACCCAGTATTTATTGTTATATGCTTCACAATTTATTTCATTGAATATATTGTTTTTCTCAGTCGTCACTGTCCTTATATTGTCGATTCAAAATCAGAAAACTTTGCTTACATAACGTCTACCAGCCGTCCTCCTACATGGGCAAAGTTGTTTTTGTTTTGCTTCTTGTGGACATACATTGACGTAGAACTCGAATAGTGTTTCCGGAGGAATAGGTTTGTATTTCTTGAGCTGTGCTATTTACGTGTAGATAGTTCGATATTACATGGCGAATAACAAGTGGTTAGATCGGAAGTGTGAACAATATTTCAGCAGCTAACTTGATCGTTACCGAAAGCGTGAGACCCTTAATTTATATTTAATAATTTATTGTGTTTATGATGACAATATATAATGACCGCTGCACATAACCTTAACCTTATTTGCCTTCCCACTCCGAATACAATTAAACAATTGTAAATGATAATATTTGTGGGGTAGTTAATTATTTAACACGTTATTGAGTTTTTAAAATATATAATAATTTTATTTATATATCAAAAGAATTTCTTATTGGGTCCTGCGCACTTTTACAATTATGCATATTAAGGAGAGTTACTATTTAATTATGAAGGTGGTTCTCAGGGCTAATTCGTGAGGTAACACAGTGTATCAGAGATCTTATGTACTTTCGTGACGAACCTGTTCCATCTTCTATGCGTTACCGGAACTTTAGCGTAGTAGAATTTTCCTCCTTCGCTGGCAGGCTTCCTTTGTCGGGTTGTGGATTTCCCCAAGGTCGACGGAAAAGGCTGTGGACCTGGTACTACTCTGCGACTGAGGAAACCCTTGACAATGTTTATATCTTAGCCCATTATTTTTCTAATATAGTAGACTTCTGATGAAATAGTCCTTTTTTCGATAAGTTATGAAACTGACTTTATTTCTTCTTTCAGAATGTGACTATCACTGCTCTTTTCGACTATCACGATGCACTGACTATTTAATTCTTGATTTCTTCTTCTCCCCTACTTCGTCTGCTTCAACTTTCGAGCAACACTACTCGTCTATCTGCTTCCTCGGCCTTTCAACGTCTGATCCACTGTCTGATTTTGCGCCTCTCAGCCAAACACTTATTTTCCTCTTCTCCAAGGGAAATCGCCATCCCGCGTGATGTGTCTCTACCAATCTTTTTTCACCTTTCGCCAAGTGGGGGATTTTTATTGGCGTTGACGAGAGAAATTTTTGCAGGGTAAACGTCTTTGCATCAAAACAACTCTTTTCTCGTGTAGCTGCAGGCAGACACGTTTTCCAGGCGACACCCTGGCGCCTGGAATTCCCACCTTTTCCCTGCCTGTTTCCGAGTTTGAATTGTTGGAAATATATAAATATGAATTTTTTGGGACTGGCCCTACTGGGCTACGCAATTATCTCAATGTTTCCTTCTCACCGAATTCCCAAGTGTAAATACAGGTCTGTAATCAAATAACAATTACGTATCGTTGTGGAGAACATAAAATATTTATTTGTTTCAATATTTCACAATCATAAATAATAATAAATAATTACATTAAAACTGTTTCACTCATCCGCTCGCCATCTCCAGCGAGATTCCAGTTTCTCGCAGCGATAGGCTTTAACTCTAGTAATGTAAAAATTATTCTGATATCAGTGACGGAAGGAAATATATCGCGATAAGTTCAGGATGTGTTGTGCGTAAAAACAAAACTCATTCTTGAAAGTGATGACAGTAAAGGTGCATGGTGTGGCAAAAAGAATTTGTCGCTGTCTATGTGTACCAACGGTACGACTAGAATGAATATTTTTAAATGTTAGAAGCGCTACCCCGGTTTTCCATCAAGCTTTAGCTTCACCCTGACTCATGTACATCTCTATATAACGGATACTAGGAATCGGGAAATCAGCTCCATCGAGGCTAACATATCAACTAATCAAAGAGACCTTCGCCATCGAAGACGTTAGAACACAGCTATAGCTGCCAAATACCATGGCCTACGAGAAGACACTTCCGATACTTATCGAGCCGACTTCTACTCGACTGCGTGTACAACTTGTGTAACAAGCATTGTGAGAGATACTATACCCAAAACTGCAAAAAAAAAAAACAATCTCAATAACAAGGCTAGGACAAGAATAATTACTATGCACATTGTGCGCTTTCCATTGCTAATATTTTCCTTTTGCGCACCTCATATGACTTACTATTTATTAAATATTCCGTACAAGAGTAATTTTGATTATAGTGGTAGAGGCCACGGAGATGCGCCTTTACTTCAGACCTGAGCTTTGCATTCCCAATTGGTAGGATTTGCTGGCGCACGCCTTGCTAGATTTTCCGCTAACCATCGTCTTTACGAAACAATCGAGGCGGAAGTCTCAGACTTAATGCGGCCAATTACAAGTTGAAACAGGGCCTAGGTGGCTCAGTAATTAATTTCCCTGCGGCTACGTGTAAAGAGAAGGTCCTCGTAGTTGAAAATGAAAACTTACAGTAGACATTAAAGAGACTTCCTTTACTGGACGAGTCCAGAACATAAGATCGGGCATTTTCGGGTGAAACTTCCTGTTTTACCACGAATGGTCTGTTATTTTTAATGTTCTCTTCAGTGGATATTTCATATACAGCTTAAAAATTAATAACTCGAGTAGAACTCAAACACCAAATTTTCTAGCCCAATAACCCATATGATTTCAGATCTAACAGAATAATCTATAGTATGATTAAAATTAAAGGCACTTGGCGTTTCACAACTCACTTGAAACAAAAGAATGCAGTGCGATTGTTTGGCAACGTCATCCTGTCCTTCGTATCAAGAGTTCCAATTAGTGAATTCAAGGACAAATAACAGGGAAGTGCATTTTCTCCTTTTAATCCTGCTATTGTCCTAATCCTTCTGATAAATAATAAATTTGGTCGTAATTAATGAGAAGTGTCGTAACTATGAAAATAAATTTTCTGTCCATCATGGGATCAATATCTAAGTATCACAATCAGAGAACTAATAGAAACTTGAAGTATGTTTATTTGAGTAACAGACTACATGAGGGTGATCCTGAAACCGGCAACAAAGTTCTCACACATGCCGAGACAACTTCACCTATTTTAAGAGATATATGCACTGGGGTCAAAGACCTTGGGCATAAGGCAAGAGTTGTCCGCTGGTACCATTGGACCAGTCGGCAAACTGCCTCGTAAAATTGGTGCATATGTGGAGAAGGGAATGCTGCGACCCCACAGCAAAATAGGCTCCCGTTTTCTATGGTTTTCCCTGCTTTCTTTAGGTGAAACACCGGGTAGGATCCTTAAACTGTAGCCCGGGGGACCTAGTCAACACTTGGCTACCTTGCTCTACATTCCGCATCCCCCCTTTTCAATCCCCTTCCTGTTATATTAAAAGGGAGTTGCCTGTTTCAGTATCACCCTCATGTAGCATGTTAACCCCCAAAAAAATTACCCTCATGTAGCCTGTTCCCCCACCCAAAAAAAACAATGGAATGCTTTACAGTTTTTAGTGTCATCGAAGCTGTAATTTTTGGCGGAAAATTCTATAAATTGATGCAATAGTATTAAAATATCTTTATAACTATGTGATTTGTTGTACGTTTTAGGCCAGCTCCAACAGCTGCAATTAATTCGGTAACACTGCTTGAACGTGTGGAACCTGAAAACACAGTTTAGAGGAAGATATAAAAGTTTAGTAATATGACAGGGAAAAACAAAAGGATGTATTTAACATAAATTGTGTACTAGTATGATATTGCTAAATATTTAAGAGTGGTGTGAGTCTACAAGTGATGGTGGTAGCAATGCACTTTGAAGCTTTAAAGCTCAATGCATTACAATATATATGGATAATTAATACTCTTCCGCGTGGGAATATATATATATACATCTCCGTACAGAAACCTGACCTATAAGAAGCATTTATCAAATTTGATCACTATTAATGTAAGTCTTTGCAATGAATGTTATATTCGTATTTTATGTACATAATTAAATTCCAAGCCATGTAAAGGTAATATTTTTAAATAAGACACTGAAATATTATTTTATCAGAATTGAACACTTTGAACGTATGAATGTATCAGACGTGCCATGCACTTTTACCATTAAATGGGTTGACTTTGTCGCTTTTGTATTTCAAACATTACGAAATAAATCAGATTTTAAATTTATTTTGAGTGTTCGGCGTGGTGTACACTAACAAAGAGTGGAAACTATTTACAGCTACAGAAATGAAAGTTCTTCTCTTCAGTACGTGGTCATCGAGTCTTCATTTGCTCAAGCTTTACAAATCCAAAATGTGGTGACTTCAGGTGCTCGCGATCGACAATCCCGAGAGGTCTAGTAATCTGTAAGAAAAGTTCCAACGGCTTTGGCTTCAGTACAGAGGCAGTATATACCTTTAACACACGTCTCCTTCTATACTCAAACGCCCATTATAAATATTGATGAGAAAATAAAAATTAATCGACAATTAAACTGGGCAATATGAGAACTGAAATGTACTTAACTCTTATAAAAGTATTTTATTGGATATTTTTTAACGTTAGTAAAGTGAAAACCGTTATACTTCCGTGTCTTTGACTGAGCCTCAACTCCACTGGAAACAGCTCGAAGCCAACACGCAGAGTACATGTGTTGCGATGGAAGAAGCGTAGTGTCGTAATGGCGGGAGTGTGCCTGCTAATTGCACGTCTTTGTCCGCTGTTTGCTCACGCTAGTACGCGACGCGCCGCGACGCCTGCGGTCACGACGTCTGCTTATCCCACGCGCCGCTCTCTTCAGCTCCTTTTCTGTCGCGGTGATAGATTTCGCCTCCTCCAGTGCATTCAGGTTCTCAGATTTGCCTCTACCGACACATTTTCTTCGTCCAAAATAACACTTTAGCTTCTAGTGACTTTTGCATCACCAGTTACATTCTTAAGCAAATTTGTTTGCATCATTAAAAGGTATTTATACAAAACACCGAGTGAATGAAAAGCTGACCTCCAGTAGATTGACTCCTAAAAACTTCACTCACACAAAATATATAAATATAGGATAGCAAAGTTTATGAAATTTCTCTAAAAGTACTATCTGAAATTCAGTGAAATAGCAATTGCCTTTTCACTAGGCTGAATCAACTGTTGATATGAAAATTACTTCCTATCCCATGTACAGAATTGTTTTAAAAATTATTTGCAATTGAAATATGTTAACCGTTCACACCAAACTTCGTCGATTTGTAGTTCTTTGTAATTTTCTACTCGAGTATTACGTACTTGAGGGTTTTTTTCCCTACCAAGTTTAACTGTCGCTCCAGAGCAGTAAGAGAAAAGACAGTGTTGGGATGCCGTATGTAGGAGTCCAATGAAACTATTTTAACTCTCAACTAACATCGTAATCGCTCTTCTGTTTTTAATATGCAAATGTTTGAGTCCATCATTTATTGAGTGTGTCGATTCATTCAATGTATAGTTTGCTATGATTAGAGTTTTCTCTAAGGACTGTGAAATGTTTGGATGAATAATCTTTCATAAACTGTATCAATTACCTGCAGCAATTTTTTATGCATCTCCTCTTACTGGACCAAGGTTCACAATTATACAATGAAGTGGGTGGAGTGTTAGCGAAACGGTCTAAGAGAATGATCCAGGACTTGTGAATTATTATTAAATTGGAGGTCAATTTATAACCTGTGTACGAAATTCTTTTAAATTTTATACAAAGTATACTTTTAACCCTGAACGCCAAACTTGATCCATTTCTTATAAATTGTAAATTGCTATAAGAGTATCATGCAGTTGCGGATGATTTCCTTGCCAAGAATATAGCATAATTGTTTATAATTTCAAAATGTCTCTTCAGATACGAATATACGTTTTGGCCTCCTCCGAAATCTTAACACAATTATTCATTCTAGTTAATATTGCTCTGTTAATTGAAAATTATATGTATAATAGTACATCAATTATATTATGCAGGCTGTACGTAAACGAACATTCCAACTTTGCAGGCTATTGAAAGAAAAACAACTAAAGTGCAATATTGTTGTTCATCAAAAGTAGCAGCTGAAGGTTTGAAAAGTGTACCAGCCCATTTACGGTTAGCTGTTACCTGTTCGTTGGGTTTTAAATTACAAATTGAATTAAAACTGCTTGGTTTAATGGAACTAAACGGTTGATATTCATTTCAATGGCCCAAAAGTATTTTATGAAGAAGCCAAACGTCTTCTTCAATATGCTACGGTTATAGAAGTATTAAGCGAATTAACCGTCAAATACCTCAATATTAAGTATGTATGTTCTTATAATTTATGGAAATCTATAACTTACTATATGCAAGAGTAGTATTAAACAATATAACCTGATTGTTATTAAGTTAAACTGGTTTGAAGTGTTCTCTCTGTAACGTGCTTTCTTTGACGAAGTTAAAGCCGAGCGTTTCCGTAATTAATACGATCGTTTCACTCAGGGCTATTTATGTTGCCATGTGAATTACTATGCAGTGTTGCCCGAGAATTGCCTATAATTATGTTGCACGTATGGTTTTATAAAAAATCATGAGAAGAAAAGAATTTTTTTTGTAGAAACAGTTCGTTATTTCTGCTCCACTTAAAGACTTTTGGATATGTTCGAATCATTTCTCGAAACATTTATTTTCTACTCTGAAGTTGGTATGCCGTTATCGTCTTTCGGAAGAATTTATTGAAATTAAAAAATATCAATTATTATTTTGGGCAGTTTAAACATATGGCATTAAAGAAAAACAAAAGGAGAAATAATATTCAGAAAAATCTTATAGCCCTACTTTCTACTAGACTTCACTCTCTGTGCCACTTCGCAAGTTTGCTTATAATTTTGGTCCCTCTTTGAACAATATCACTTCGCTTCCTCAAATCTTTCCCTCTACATTGCTTTCAAGTTTCATCTAAATATACGTTCCGCTACCGGACTACCTTTGAACCCTTTTTCAGGTAATTGCTCCAATCCCTTACTGTACTATAAAGGAGCGCAAATTTGCCTACGTCTGTTCTTTGATTCCTAGTTTATTTTAGAATCAAATTGTAGTCCCATCTTTCAAAATAGCAAATTTCAGTTTTTTTAATAAATTAAAAGCCAAGGCTTTTGCCCATTGTACGCCTTAAGTACGAAGTATATGAAGCCAAACTCTCTCCGTTCTATTCTTTAACACAATCGAATGTCTTACGGAGAGGTGCTGGTGTTTTTATCGTAACGCTAACTTAATTGAAATCTGTTAGCATCTGCTGTAGTAGCAGTTGTTTTGTATACAAAATTTTCAGCTTGTTTTTGAACCGTTTCGAGTAACTCTACCTTATATTTATGATAGGGATCCCAACATACCTCTCTGTACTCCATTAGGAGACGTACTAAGGACTAATATGCTATTTCTTTTAATTCAACACTGCTCTTCAAATTTATCTCGTAAGTGGTTCATAAATACTAGGAAACGCAGTGGGCCAATCACAGACCCATGTGGAACACCTGATGTCACTACCCCAATACCTGAAATTACTTGCTCAATTCTAAATCTTTGCGTCCATTTTTTTAATTAGTTCACCGAAAATCCCACTCTCTTGTCTACGCCTGTCCCATCTAGCTTTTTCAATAGTACTTCGTAACTACAAAGTATATTTTGACAAAATCAATGATAACCTACCTCCACTATCTACATCAGCAGATAAGTCTTCATATAGGGTTGTCATCTGATTTTCTCATGAGAATCTATCCCGAAACCCACGGTTTTGATTCAATTTAGGTTTGAATATATTTTGTAATTGGAGGTTATACATACATACTACAGATGTTACGCTTACTGGTCTGCAATTTTTAACTTCCGTTCTATTGCTCGACTTAAACAATAGGCATTACTATAGCAGATTTCCAATTTATTGGGATTGCAGCATTGTTAATGAATACGTTAAACGGTCACATCATGGAATAACGAATTTTTATTCATATCAGAATTTGACTTCATCAATTTTAAATCTATAAATTGTGTCTGTTCTATTTTTATCCCGTTTCAACTAATCCGTCTTGTTAGGCAGCATTTCCCCCCCGTTCTCTCAAATCACTTTAGTGTCGCCTCGCATTAAATACCTAACAGCAGCAGATTTTGTAATGAAGCATCATCAACCTGGAGGAGACCTTGGTGCTGAGTATCGGCGAGTCAGCGTGATTTTGTTACCGAGATGGCTACCTTGCTCTAACGAGTTGCTGCAATCAATAGCTGCATGGGGATCCTTTTTTTTTGTGCTGATTCTGCTCGTTAAAATGTTATGTTATGTCTACAGCCAAGAGGTACGTGAACCCGTTCGACGTAGCAGGGGTTATGAAGCACACTCCTAATTCACCAAATATAAACGTGTGTCAGCATCATTACTAACTTGTGTCTCGAAAGTATTTTCAATACTTATAATGGTTTTAAAATGATCTGACGATAATCAAAAAAGGGAGCGAAAGTAACCAAGTAATCCTTCATGAAAAAGTGTTATGAATTTATTATAGGACATTTCTTGATGAGTTAACAAATCCGAATCTTATAATAAATTAATGTAATATAACAATTATTAAAGAAAATCTGTTAATTGTATATAAAAAGAGTTGTCATGATTCTTTAATTATAAATAATTTTTTATTTTGATTGTTACAGAGTGAATGATCGAATTATTAGTGCCAATGGTATTTCGCTGGAGAACGTGGAGTATGCGACCGCAGTTCAAGTTCTCCGGGACAGTGGCAACACAGTTCTCCTTGTAGTCAGGCGGAGAGTCATCCTTCCAGCTTGCCCTGAACCACAGACAATTAAGCTTTGTCTTACCAAAAGCAAGAAGAAGGATGGTATGTCCTGAAAACAGAATATTTAGAAAATGGGCCATAAATTACATGATTATATAATCAATAAAAAGTGAAACTACATATAAGTCGGAAAAAAATTAATGTGAACTTTGTTAATAGTTGTCACTACAGGACATTTCGTTCCGGATTTGGAACCCTATGGCGGCAGTTGCACATGTGCACATCAATTAACTTAGGAAAAATTATGTGAAACTTTAAACGAATAATGTTTAAAGAGTGTGAATTTCTGCTTACATTTCGAAGACTTTAAACTGCCCGACTTCCAGCATCCTACCACATACATCTGGGCTACATTCTTTGTAGCACGAGAATCTTGTCCCAATGCGCATGCGCAGTATTTCCTTTCACGCCCTCCTCGTCTCACATCTAAAGGTACGGTTAATGGCGAACCGTAGCGAAGTGAACGTTCACTAGTGTTCGCTAGCTAGCGCTCGCAACATCAGTGAACGGGTGAGGTTACACTAGAGCAAACACACACTCTAATGCTAATTTTTCAAGACAATCGTGTCTTAAAACGTGGCCTATTAATCTATCACTTCTCTTAGTTAACGTCCTCCATATTGTTCGCTTTTCCCCTATTCTGTTTACAACTTCCTCGTTTGTGATTCTATCCACCCATTTGATTTTCAGCATTCGTCTATAGCACCACATTTCAAAAGCTTCTATTCTTTTCCTTTCCCCAACTCCTATCGTCCGGGTTTCGCACCCATATAACGCCACGCTCCATACGAACATTTTTAGCACATTACCCGTAAGTAAATTCCTCTTTTTCCCGAAAGTCTTCCATGCCTGTGCTATCCTACTGTATAGGTCTACTATACTTCTACCATCCCTAGTTATTACGCTTCCCAAGTAGCAGAATTCCTTAACTTCCGTCAAAATATACCTTTCCAATTTAACACCCTTTGTTATTCCACTGTTTCCCATACTATACTCCATTACCTTCGTTTTCCCTCTATTAACACTCATATTGAACTCTTCCTCCAGGACTAGTAGGTTCACGCCATTTATTATGGTTTCCAAGTCTTTTACTGATTCTCCTAATACTACAATATCGTCGGCAAATCGTAATGTTTTTATTTCTTCTCCTTGCAGTTTGATTCCCTTTCCATATTCCGTTTTAACTTTCTTCATCGCCTGTTCTATATATAAGTTAAACAGCATGGGCGACAGACTGCATCCTTGTCTTTCTCCTTTCTTGATTACGGCTTTCTTTTCTTGGTCTTCTATTCTAATTACTGCTGCCTGTCTTCCTTAGATGTTATGTATTAGCCCTCCAGTTCACATTAACAAACGCTTTTTCTAAATCTACAAATGCCATGAACGTAGGCCGGGTTTTTCTTATCCTATCTTCTAAAATTAATCGCAAAGTGAATATAGCTTCTATAATTCCAATATTCTTCCTAAAACCAAACTAATCCTCTCCTAATTCGCATCTGTGCTTTTCGCATCTATAAGCCGCAGCCTTCTTCGGTATGGGTATAAAAGTGTTTTTTACTAAAATCTTCTGGGATTCTTCGTCTTTCGTACATTTTGCAAACTATCCCGAACAATCATGATATTGCTTCTTCGACCGATGCTCTTATTAACTCTGCTGGAATGTTATCAATTCCTGGCGCTTTACTATTACTCAGGTCTTTCAACGCCCTGTCAAACTCTGACCTTAAAATTTTGTCCCTAGCTCTTCATCATCCACCTCCTCTTCTTCTTCTATTACTGACTGATCTAGACTTCCACCATGATACAGCTCTTCTAGATATTCCTTCCACCTTTCTGCTTTTTCTTCTTTATCCATAATTGGCTTCTCATCCGCTCTCCTGATGTTCTTGCTAATATTTTTCCTCTCGCCGAATGATTCTTTGATTTTCCGATAAGCTGCGTCTATTTTCCCTTTCACCATGAAATCTTCACCTGCTTTGCATTTCTCTTGTAGCCAACAAGCCTCTTTAGCTGATTTGCACTTCCCATCTATCTCATTCTTCAAGCTTCTGTACTGCTCTTTACCAGTTTCATCTCTCGCGTTTTTTATATTTACGCCTTTCATCAACCATTTTTATTATTTCTTGTGTTATCCATACTTTCCTATTGATCTGAGCTATTCTTCCTATTTCTTCTTCTGCTGTCCTTTAAGAGTTCCCACTTCTCTTCTATATTGTTTCTTTCTCCTTCCTCCAATAATCTACTCCTCACATCTTCTTTGAAGCTCTGAATTACGTCCTGTTGTTGCAGTTTTTCTATTTCCCATCTTTTTGTTCTAATTCCTTTCTTGAGTTTCTTCATTTTCAGCCTACATTTCATAACCAGCAGATTATATTCAGAGTTTATATCTGCTCCTGCGTACGTTTTGCAGTTTAGTATCTGATTCCTATACCTCTGTCTAACCATTATATAATCTAGTTGGTACCTGCCCGTGTCCCCCGGCTTCTTCCATGTGTATAGTCATCTTTCATGATTCCTAAACCAGGTATTCGTCGCGACTAAACTGTGCTCCATGCAAAATTCTACTAGCCTATCTCCCCTTTTATTCTTTTCCCCAAGTCCATACACCCAACTACATCACTTTCTCTTCCCTTTCATACAACTGCGTTCCAGTCACCCATTACTATAAAATTCTCGTTTCCCTTGACATGCTTAATTATTTCTACAATTTCTTAGAAGATTTTCCTCAATTTCTTCTTCCTCTGCGGCACTTTTGGGCATATATACTTGAATAATCGTCGTCGGCTGCGGTTTTGTTTCTAACGTTATCGTAATTATGATGTATGTATACGAAATTAGAAATGTTGCATATTACGGGTCGCGGAGTGTTATCTACACTGTAACACTGTTGTTATTATTAATAATTACCCTCGTAAAAATTGTTCTTTGGAATGATGAAGCACTTCACTTAAAATACTCACGAGGCGCCACTGCTCGTTTCGAGGATACTAAAAATGCAAAACAAATATAATATAATATAATATGCATAATACAATTATATTATAAAATGAAAAAGCTACGGAAACGAGAAATTACGGATGAATGTTTAGATGTGAATGTCGCACAAGCAAAGAGGCCGAAATAACAGTTAAATAATAACTCATAAGAGTATTGTTAATGTTCACAATAACAATGGAAAAATTTAACAATGAGTGAAACTGTGAAGCATTGGATCATAAATTTTGTTTGCCACTTGTATCATTTTTAACATTAATAGCCGGAATATTAGATCTGATGTCATTAGTCAGACTAGAATAAAGGTTACATTCAGGGGTGACAGTATAAAAAATGTCTTGCCGAAACGCATTTTGTTGAGTGCAAAAAGAAGATTCATAATCATAATTCCCTTTTATATTGTAAATGATCACAAATTTATAAATAATCAGAAAAATATAAAAATAACAGATAATCACATCCTTAATCATACAAACTCATATAATTACAATAGTTTCCACAAATTCAAGCAGTAATTATCATAGGTTTTTCGCGCCGTTGCATTCCCTTTAATGTATTGTCGTGCTGCCTTCCTTTTCCTAGCCAAGTTTTTACATACGGCCTTTAGTCAAAATCGTTTATAGGGGGACATAAGATTTCAGTGAGAAATCATTATATATTGATGTTTGTTTCAATGTTTACGAAAAATAATTATTATATTTCATTCTTACTGATAATTATAAAACGGAACAGCGTTCCGTCTTCAAATCTTTTACCTGAACGTTGTTCTGGTGTATTCCGGCATACTTTCACATCTGGTTACATTTCACACCTAAAATTTTAATATTTTGCCAATCAATTTCATGGTTGTTTAAATATATATCCTTCGACAAGACTGATTAATTTTGTACGTTGAATTTTAAATTATTTTTGTATTCATTAATGCTGTTTTTTAATGAGCGAGTAGTTTGACCAATATAGCAGGAATTACAGTTATAACAGTTAATTTGATATACAGCATTTTGTTTACCACAATTATTAATTTAATCTTTAATATTTGAACAAAATTTAATTTAATGCAAGATTAAAAAATAATCCCAATACCATTATTTTTAAACAAGTCATTAAGTTTGTACTTTATTTTTTATAAAAAAAGGGGAAGAACTTTATATATTAACTTGTTACTGGGTAATTTAACAAGTGAATTATTAATTTCATGTAAGTCAACCTAATTTTAATTTATTATAATAGCATATTAGTTTCTTTCTGACTTATAGGCTGTTTTACTATTTATAGATTTTCAAACAGTAAGATATTGTTACTGATAATTTAATAATCACAATGATCAATAATGGTTTCTTGTCCAAATAGGAAATAAGCTTACTTTGGCAGGCGTTTATCCCGACAGTGGGAATGAGCCATACTTTCAAAGATGCCTCGTTCTTTCACTCATTTTTCACGGTTCTCGCATGGTGAGGCACTTCGATCTAATTTAGTTGGTGTCTGTTCAGGGGTTGGAAACCTTACCCATACAACATTAGTTGTCCACTGATTCTATTGGATACGTGGGCCAGCTGCCTCCTAAAGTGGTGGAGAGATGGAGAGGGGAATACTGCGGCCCCCACAGCAAATTCATCTCCCGTCATTCGGAAGGGTGTGAGACAAATATCCAATAGTCTGACCTATCTGATGCAGGTTTTCTAGGGTCCTGCATCTCTTTCAAATGAATACCGGGTAGGATCCTTAAACTGTAGCACGGGATCCCTAGGTATCACTTGACTACCTTGGTCTACCTTCAGCACTCCCCCTTTTTTTAATTCCCTTCATATGCTATTAACGGAGAGTTGCCAGTTTCTGAATCACCATCATGTAGCCTGTTATGCCCCCCCCTGCAAATCATTACTTATTGTTTTCTTTGTGTGTAATGACCATTCTGTCTACCTTCTTACGCTAGTTTTGCAATTAATTTGCACAAGACATTATTCAATCACATAAATTTCACACTTAATACAATCATTATGAGGTCCGTTTAATTACTTTCTTCATTTAACTACAGATATTTCTTACGATGAAACCGATTACAGCAACATTTTCTGCAAAGGCAACATAAATCGGTTTCATTACATTTTCACAGAAGTTAATTCACTGAATAACTCAAGATACTTTTCATTATATTTACTTCGCAGTGATATTATTCAGACTTAACTTGATTATTTTGGTTAACTGTGATGAAAGTCTGCGAGAATCTTTCTCTGATTTACAGAATTTTGAAATATAAATCTTGTTTCTGTTACTTAAGTTATAAAAATTATGATTGGTAAAAATACATGTCACATTACGAAAAATATTGCCAATGTAACAAGAAGGCAACTTTAAAATAATACACGAAAACTCGTGCCAAAAGTAAATTAGTGTACACTTCAATCCATAACAATATGAACTAATTTAGATGCATTTGTTAACTACCCAGATCATAAAATTTACAAAAATACAGTAATAAGTTTCTCTATCTCCTTTCCTGCAATCACACTGTCGTAAAGTTTCTTTCATGTAGAATGCATAAATTAAAATTTATGTATGGAGTTAAAAACATTGGTTTTAACCTAATTCCGGAAGACTTTAACACATTTAAACTAACTGGTAAGCACAATAAGTTTATAAAAATTTCTTGGGTTCCCAATAGGGTCCGATAGTGAATATTGTGCATTGCGAAGTTACTTCACATGGGAAATGACAGTGTAGATGGTCATTGAAAGTTAGGAAGTAGTCGCTGTTGTACCCGGGTGGAAACCTACAACATTTCATCATCAATAATTCCTAGAAAACCTTTGATTTTTGACAATTTTAATTTTCAGATTTTGGCCTCATTCTTGGTTGTAAAATATACGTACGGGAAGTTGCTAGCCGCGCTTTGGAGAATAAGGAAGGAGGTGGTTTGCAAGAAGGAGATGTGCTGCTGAAAATAAATAACCACACCACCGATGGCATGACACTGAAAGAGGCTCGGAAGCTCATAGAGGCTAGTAAAGAGAAGCTTAATCTAGTTGTTCGCAGGGAATACAAAACTGGAGGTAGTGGGCACGAACTCACCGCTATTCCAAAAGGTATGCAAATTCATTGAACCATTGTATCAAAAATGTGACTTCTTCCTAGTGCATGTTTATGGATTACCTTGACATGTATTCAAGTAAAATATTTAAGATTTCGTAAAAAGTTTCAAATGTTTCAGTTTGTAACGTAGGTCTTCTAAATTCAGTTTCAATGAATTTAGCTGACATTCAATTAATCTCTCTTTGAATTTAAATTCATGCACCTTTGGTGAATTTACACAATACCCATCCATTCTTTGCTGATTTCCTAGCGGAGAGTGTGATTACTAAATTGCATCAGTTCCTGGCATCGACTCGGACTGGTTGTAGCATCCGCTAGGTAAGCGGGAGGTCCCGGGTTCGATTCCTGGGTCCGTTATGATCTTCTAAATTAAGTTTCATGACCTTTGGATGAGCTTCAATTGAAGCGATTCTCCTCTCTTTGAATGGAAAATATTTATCTTTATTCGTCCCTCCACATTTCTCAAGCTTTCATTCAATATTCAATTGTACACACAAAATTATACAGTATCATTGCCATTTAACTTTTATTTCAAATTGAGATCTCCGATACTTACACGTGGCTCCCAACGTTTTTAGCTGTTCCAGTAGTCGTTCTCACTGATTGATACAAACAATTTACATTATCAAATGCTGACTCTTTCGTGGCTTATAATAGTGCCGTGAAAAAAAAAATGGGAGTGCTCATGAGATCATTGATTTTTTACTTCTTTTGATAATCTTCTCATGTGTAATTTTCTCAAAACCGTTATGTCATTACATAATACATGTAATACTGTATCCTTTAGCTAGTTTCCTTGGCTGGTCTCGAGAGTGAAATGCTATGATTGTTGGTAACAGTATATCATAGTGTGTCTCTCTCCACATTCGCCACAACAAATGACAATGCACTTATGTTCCATGTGCAGTCATTATTCAAAGCTACTCAACTTGAATTTTCAACTGTTGATATGCAGCATGAAATTTGATTTCTATTCAAAAAGAACAATGCTTACTCATATGGCTGATATAAACAGTCAATGGTCAGTAATATTCTGACATCAGCTCTGAAACATTACACTTTCTCTTTCATTGTTAACTCTTTTCGGTTTATCCAGCAAGCTGCCTCCTACAACTGATCAGGGCATGGAGAGGGGATTGCTGTGACCCCACAGTAAACCCCTCCCCATCATTCGGAAGGGCGTAATACAAGTACCCAACCTACCTGATGCAGGTTTTCCAGGGTTGTCCCTGCATCTCTTTCAAGTGAATACCATGTAGGGTCCTTAAACTATACCCTGGGACACTTGACTGCCTTCCTCTCCCTTCTGCATCCCCCCTTTCAAATTCCAATCCTCTGCTATTAAAGGGGAGTTGCCAGTTTCTGGATCACCCTTATGTAGCCTGCCATCCCCCATCTCCTCCAAAAAATGTAATTTTTAACATTTTGTTATTATTAAATGATAAAATATGTTGAATAGTCTTTAATCTCCCAGTAATTGGAGTATATATTGAAATGAAAGAGCACAGCACACTATAGTGTAATTATTTTTATTTCGTAATATACTTGTAAAGATTTTCAACTTATCATTTCAAATACTTTGTACAAAGGCAAGAAATATAGAAATTGTATCATTTTCAGACTCTCATGGAAATTATCTAGACAGCTTAAGTGGTCCAAATTATTCCTCTCAGAATCTATATGTTCAACCACCAACTCGTCATCAGCATAACCTTGTTGAAGACAAAAGTAACCTGCTACCCAGAGGAAGGTCTCGAGGCCCATTATTAGATGTGTCATTGAGCCAGTTGGATAGGCCTGCAACTCCAGTTGGAGCTGGTGCAAGTGCTGGATCCAGCCTTCACCACAGCCGAAGTCGTAGTGGGCTCGAGGAACCATCGACTGATCCTCTTGGACCACCTCGACCACCTCCACCTCGTGCTGAAGGTTTGCTTTATGAAATAAGATAAAGCTCATAGTACACAAACAATGTGAACACAATACCTGACTGTTTTAAGATTTATTAAAAGCTTGCACAAATAACATTTCAATTGAAAATATATTCTTTACTATTTAAACCAATGAATAAAAGTTCATATCATTTTACTTTGGAAATAGTTTTACTTTGTTTTAAATTATTCATATTCTACTAAAATTTAAATTTAAGCCATTTATTTTCTTCGCTAGTAACTATCATCGATTGTTGCAGATTATTACACAAGTAGGCGTCAACTTTATGAGGATGACCCATTGTTACAACGTTCAAAGCAGCCAATGTAAGTTTCTTAAAATATATAGTTGTTCCACTTTTTTATGTTACCAAAGCTTACTCCTATATATCATCCTCATTATACCTTTCAGTTAACATGATTATTTGCAGTAAGTATGAAATAGGACATTTGATTCAAGTTTTTGAAAAATGAAATAGTAACATATTTGTTTTTTATATCAACAGTAACATAATATTTAAATAATTAAGCATACTATATAATATGTATTGCATTATTTTCATCATTATGTAGTAAATTCCTTCATTGCCCAGCTCAACTTTGAAATTAAATTTAACAAATGATATGTAATATATTGTTAATAAGTGAATTTCATGTTTCATGTATACAGTTAATTTAATTGGTGATAAATTGCTCAGTATTATTACAATGGTCCAAAATGGCGTAACAAACAAATTTATTTGCTGGAGGAAAAGAAGAAAACCACAAATTTGAAAAGAAATTTGAAAAACTTAATTATCTTAAGTTTATGTTTCAAGTTACAATACAATTTTATTGCCACAATAATTATATGTTTGCAAAATTATTGTCTAGTTTTTAGTCCAAGTGATACCATGTGGGTAGGTGCCAAATTTCCAGGTCAAGTGGTTTCTATATAATGGCCTGCAGTAAAATAATAAAATAAGGGAAAACTTGATAAAACATTTGCTGTTATTTTTACTCTTATTTTAACTGAATTTAATATACAAGTTCATAATGTACCTACAATTCACCCTACTGATTTAATGGTAATATTTATAATACACTATTAGTAACATTTTGTCAGTTTATTTGTCATAAACAATTTCACTATTTTGGAATTAGTAATAATAAAAAAAGAGTAAAATACATTTCCAAATAAAGAATAGGCTGTATATAAATTGTTGCAATAGACAGGAATTTACATTGATATAGGGTGCCTGGCATTGCTCAGTAATTGATTTATATTAGCCCACTGCAGTATTTAATTTGACGGTAATCTCTTTCTCAACACATTTGATGGAATGCTGCCAAAAAACATGTGTATAAATCATAATTCAAACAATGAATCTTTCACATATGCACAAGATATTATTTCAAATACACTTAATTTGTTCAATTTTGAATTTAATAAATAATTTTCTCTGTATACACACAATAACAATACATGGAAAATATCCAAACTCTAAATCCAAAATCAAAATGTCAAAACTTAGCCAAGTTATGGCACTATGAACTTGTGCATATATTGATGTCACAGGTCATTCAAATGGTCAGGCTGAAAATTTGAGATTATATGTTTTCTGTGTGAAAAACTGAAAGAATATATAAAATAGTATGGTGTGAAAAATAAAAAAAAAGAATTCTCTACAACAAAACCACCTGCCAAGACTGACTATAGCTAAGGACCATCCAGATGACCCAATAAATAAATAAAAATCTACAAAATCAGCCATTTAGGAGGAGAAGAATTATGAACACATGCACACCACAATTTCACATATAAAGATTAACAATTGACAAAATCCAGTTTTTTTAAATAATTTGCATTCATACATTTTAGTATCTGTATTTCTCTTTAATACCTACTAGTACAAGTATCAGCATTATTTTTCAGTTTGTTTTTGTATTTTTTTGAAAATGGCTTCCTAAAACAAGTTAAATAAGTTTTATAAGTCCTTTTTAATCTGAGAACAAATAAATTTTCTTAGATACTGGGAAAAACAAACCAAAAAGGGACAAATAACAATCACTGACTTACCTTAAATTGATAGTAGATGTCAACTGACAGGGAAGAAGTATGAAACGTTATAAATAATATTTGTTTATTTTAACATAAAAAAGAAGTATATTGTACACAATTTATTTGCCTTTCAGTTGATTTTTATACAAACTGCTCTCTTTTAAATACTTCCACACTATGTGGGTAATTTCCAAAAATATTAAGTAACACATTGTAAAGGGATGAAATCAAGAATGATATTCATAGGATGGATTTACTTGTCTGCATATGAATATTTCTAGCAGCTGCTAACTTATTGCACTGATTTTGTTACCTGGATATTACATTTTAAAGTTTGATTGATTGCACAGAAACTTAATACTTGAAACATATTTTGTTAGGTTATATTCAGCTTGATTTCCGTTTCATTTATTGGACTCTTATATCTTTCACAGGCCAGATCCTCGTTTCATAACATTTCAAAAAGAAGGTTCAGTTGGCATTAGGTTAACTGGAGGTAATGAAGTAGGCATCTTTGTGACAGCTGTTCAACCTGGGAGCCCTGCATCACTACAGGGATTACAGCCAGGAGATAAAATTTTAAAGGTATGATGTAAATAATGTGTTTATATAGAATTACCTATTTATTGAATAAAAATGAAGTGTCCATAAAATGTGGAAAAAAGGATGTACAAATTTTACTATATTTTTTATTACAGACATTTCATTTTAGATACATACTAGGGCAATTTTATAAGTTATGATTAGAAATTACTTTTTCATTCTTTTAACTTTGTGAGTCTATATCAGCCTATAGCATGCTTCACTTGACTTCTCTTCTGCAAAATGTGTACATTAGTTGTTTCAAGCACATTTTTAAACAAATTATGTAACATCCCTTCTTCCCCAACCTTGGGGCTGAGATACTACAGACGTTGAATCTCAGAAATAAACTTGGTGACTTCCACAACCCTGAATTAGGGATACACTTGATTATTTTCACTTACTTTTACGGAGTGCCTCACTCTATCATCAGAAGGAAAATGGGGTTCAAATAAATCAGAAACAACATCAGAAGAAACACTTTCAATCTCACTAATCTATAAAAATATTTATCCACTTTTAATATTGGCTGTTTAAGCATGTTCCCAGGAGTGGCTTTAGTGTATCATCCCAATAGTGCACATTTCCACACCACTAGGAACACTTGTAAAAAATTTGGTCAGAATTGTATGACAATGTCATTTCCTATCTCATATATATATATATATATATATATATAATATATATATATATATATATATATATATATATATACGAAAAGCAAATGGCCCTTCTTATATATAATGGGCCTCAATCATCTGCACTGGATATTTATTAACTAATTAAAAAGTCCAAAATTTCATTGCAATCTGTTGAATGGTATAGAAACATAAATGAGACAAACATATATCATTTTTATTTATTTAGTTTTTTTAATAACCTTTAACACATTTGTCACCCAGCATGATTCGGTTGAGTTTCTAATGGGGCCAAAATCAAAAGAAATACAAAACACAAGTAATAAAACAGTAATGTACACATAAACATGTATAAAACAAAGCCTTATTCGATGTGTGAATTATGTGATGTAAATCATATATCTTAATGTAAAAGCAGCATACCAAAAGTGACACCATAGACAAAATTACCCAACTTACCTCAAACAAAGAAAAACATTATTGTAAAATTTCATCACAAAATCATAATAAATATTTATTTTTCAATATAATAACAAGTTTTCGTGTCAATGGATGAATATTTAATTTTGAAGAAATTTAATTAACATAAAATTCTGATTATTCCCTGTACACTTGCATATATTGCAAAATCTACAAGTAAAACAAGTTGTCTACGCTGAAGCCAAAATTGTGCATAGATCATTAAAATATAACAAAAAAACTGTGACTTATTGCTCTAAATGTCCAAAATTGCCTCAAGTGTATTTGGAATGTTTTAGTGAATACCATGTGACATAGTATAAAGTAATATTTGATCCTCAATAAAAATTAATAAAAAAGATAGTGTAGAATTGTTAATATTTCTATGTTCTATGTATATCCTATGTTTATATTTAAGTGTTTATTTTATTGAATTCTTTTTAAAAATGTTCAACTTGAAGAAGAGTGCCATCCATGTTTTCCATGTTTGGGTGGCAAGCCCCTGGGAAGCAAACCCATCACTCTGATAAGTGTAAAGTGGCAACAAATGTATTAAACATAAAATATATTAGAAAAGAAACATTTAGCAGTTAATAGGTACAGAGTTCTCACATAATTATTATTTAGAATAGCATAAATTATTTGCTATAGCATATTTTAGTTAATCATGTTTTTATATTAGGCAAATCCTGTAATTCAAGTTAAAATATCTCAAAACATCATTTTGTTTTCAAAATACTTCAAATTAGTAACAAGAAACTGTACAGTTCAATGTAACTTACATAATTGTTTTTTTAGGTAAATGATATGGACATGAAAGGTGTAACAAGAGAGGAAGCTGTTCTGTTTTTATTAAGTCTTCAAGACCAAATAGATCTCATAGTGCAGTATCGTAAAGACGAATATGAGCAAATAGTAGCAAGCCAACGAGGAGATTCATTTCACATTAAGTGAGTATTATTGTTACACACTGTTTAAAAATGTTATTTTGGTATTGAATTATTTATTTATTTATTTTTCATAACTGTTAGAAGCAATAGTATTAAGTGTTCAGCCTTTTTTTCTCTCTCCTCCTAAAATCAATTAATGTCCCAAAATAATGGTATTTATTTAACTTATTCCTTCTTAGCACAATATTACACCAATTGCATTCTCATTTCCTCAATTTACCCATCATTGAATTTGTTTTTGGCATACATACTATTAATTTCAGTATCTGGGATAGGAGAAAGCAGGTAAATTACACTATAAAGAAGGCACAGATTACTTTGCACTTTTGTAATGAGTACTCTCAAAAAAGGAAAAGAAAAGTCCAAATAATATTTTATATATATAGAAAGAAGGTGACTTACCTGAGGTTCATAGATGATAGACACCTTGTGAGGTTTGGAGTACTTGAATTTTCGGAGGCACCCTTCATCAGAAGGTTCAAAGGCTTGCTGTCACTCGAAATGTTTTCCTAACCTTCTGATGAAGGCGACAGTAAATTTAATTAAATATAACAAGTTTATTTTGAGCAATGATATAAACAATCTACCAGATGTGGTCATAAATGCAATTCACCCTCCATACTCCACCACTCCTTGATGCAAAATGCCAATATAAATCGCAAAGAAAACAGCATGTTCCAGACCCAACACCTTAACCTTTCTTGCAGACCCAAATTTCATATTTACTCCATCACGGTTCAGCAATAACTCCTAATATTTTCATGCGCTTACCCAGTCCCATGTTTGCGGCGTGCATCAACAATTGCCAGGCTTCTGTCAGCAAGTGTCTAAAGAAGCTGACAACGGAGGAGTCTGGCATGGCTTAGCCGCCGTTTGGGACAGATCCGCAACTTCAAGTAATATATATATATATATATATATATATATAATTAATGGGGAAAGGACAGAGAGATAGAAAGAAGATGACGTACCTGAGGTTCATAGATGGTAGACACCTTGTGAGGTTTAGAGAACTTGAATTTTCGGAGGCACCGCCCCCTTCATCAGAAAGTTAGGAAGACATTTCCAGTGATCGGCTAGCCGATGACTGAGAGTCTAATGATTACAGACTCACTTGAGGCATTTCATAAAACATATTAATGAAGTGTTTCAGGCTTAAACTTTAGGGACATTTTTGATTAATATACTTGTATATGTCTGATTATCAGCAGATATCTGCTCAAATTATGTATAATTGTTGTATATTGTAGATACCCCCATTGGGGTTAACCTTTTCACCAATAATTATATAGTCAATAAGTTATTGTATCAATTTACTAACTTTATTCAGAAAGAAATTATTTTGTAAGAATTGTCTATAATCTGTTACAACAATACTTAAAATCTATCTACACTTCTGCTTTTTTACATATTGTTTGTTTTCTAATGGACAAATATTTTCAATTTTATTTTTACACAGGGCTCATTTTAACTATGATCAACCAAACAAAGGAGAAATGAGCTTCCGAAAAGGTGATGTTTTCCATGTTGTGGACACACTTCATAATGGTGTTGTAGGATCTTGGCAAGTTTTTAGGATAGGTAAGGCTTTATTTAATCTTATGGAAGTAGGTAAACATTCTTTTACACTGCAAAAAATCTTTAAAAAGGTATGGTTTTCCTAATGTGTATATTATTCACTTTAGTAAATAGAATCTTATTGATAATATGTTGTTGATTTTACAACTATATGTTATCAGCATGCTATAAGATTTTTGTCACCACAATATTTATCCACTACATACAGATCAATGTAATGAAATATATACCCATAAATTATTTTATAGGTCGCAACAATCAAGAAGTACAGAAAGGTATCATTCCAAATAAATCAAGAGCAGAAGAACTTGCAACAGCACAGTTTAGTGCAACTAAAAAAGAGCTCACTGCATCAGAAAGTAGAGGGAGTTTCTTCAGGAGAAGAAGAGGTAGTCATCGTAGATCAAAATCATTAGGAAGGGTTTGTATTATTTATATCTAAACATTGAAAATTAATTTACAAAATGGCTTTTTAATGTGTTTTTGTTATGTTGAACACTCAATATTAAAATTTGATTATTCAGGATCATTGGGATGATGTTGTTTTTGCTGATAGTATAAGCAAGTTTCCTGCTTATGAACGAGTTGTGTTGAGACACCCAGGTTTTGTGCGGCCTGTTGTACTATTTGGGCCTGTTGCAGATATTGCTCGTGAAAAGATGCTGAAAGACTTCCCTGACAAATTTACTTCACCTCGTAAGTGTAATTTATCCATACACTTCCCTTTTGTTTATAACATTTAATTCAGAAATCACTGACTTGGTGCAAGAACAAATGTACACATTCAGTTTGTAGTGTTTTTTAAATTATAACACACTGCTATTTTTTTATTGCTGCTGAATGGTAGATATCATTCCACGTTCCTACACTGGTTATGGGATGCATATTTTGAAATGTTCTATCAAAGGTTAGTTAAAAGTATTCTATAAAATTTAAGAGTATTTATTTACCTTTACAATAACACCAATAGAAAAAAAGAATTATACTCTGTTCCATTTTGACTTCTGTTTTTTGTATGCTTAGTCCATATAACCTTGGAGTTGATGACCATGCAACTATTTTGTTGCAATTACCACTAAAGACTACTTGTCAACTATCTGGAAGATATAAATTTATACCAGGTTCGAGTCCTGGCCACATCGAATTTTTTCAGTCTTTCTTCCTTCTTCCATTCCCTTCTACGCTTGACATATGTATTTCCTTGTGCATGATTCCATGCCGTACATATGATTTAAAGAGCGAATTTCCTGCCTTTCTCCCAAATATTTTCTATCTTTCTTTCTATCCTATATATATATATATATATATATATATATATCTATATATATATATTTAT